>JARHVA010000767.1:4517500-4529128 GCA_037957365.1 Torreya grandis | reverse complement strand
CCCATATTTGTGACAGTACATGCACCATTGAATGTTTAGATACATCTTATCATTTTTCCATCTATGTGATGGTGTATGCATAAAATGTAATATGTTGGATTTTTATTTCAACATTTTCCATATGTGTGATGATGTATGCTTTGAAATGATTTATGTTGATATAACTTCCATGTGTATTGGTATACATAGAAACTATTGATGAAAATGTTAATTATAATTCACATAACACAAATTGGAATTTATATTAAATGAACTATTGAAATATGGATTGTGAGTATGGTTAGGTTAATTATTAAAAACAATTACTGTGATGTTTGCTTATGATAATAAATGTGGTTGATATCAGGCATATAGTTTTTAATTTTCGTGATCAAAAAACTTATACCAAATAATTGAAATCAAGTAAGTTTTCTCCTTAAGACAACATCTAAAAGGAGAAACTAACAGGTGAACAAGATGGTTAAAATGAAAAGCATGATTCTCTTTTATGGATGAGGACCATAAAGAAGCATGGGGAGGCATAAAAACATAAGCCCCTTTCATGTGCTACACTATCAACCATATTTTCATTAGATAAGTGATTAGTTCACTTCATGGTAAGCAAGCTCGAAGTCCCTTGTTTATGTTTAATAATTAATAGAGATAAGAGAATAGGGTATTATGAGGAAAGAGCTAAATGGGCAATAAAAATCTTCTAGTGGGATGATATGCCCTTTCTATAGGTAACTCAAGAGATTTTATAGGCAATTCCATGACATAAGTCTCTTTTTTTACTGATCAATGTAAGAATTTAATGTATGGGATTTTTGATTGGTTCTTTAGGTCATGTGAAGCTAATTGATACAAGAAGATTCAAATTACATGCTTTCTATAACAGAGTTAAACATAGCCATCCTTCAAGGGAGTGGTCTATGTTTTATATATTTATTTTGTCTTTTCATATTTGTCCTTCAAGGGATTAATCTATTTATTATAGTAGTAATATGCTACACATCTATACTTCAAGTGAGAAGTCTATGCTTTTATTATAGTGACCCAAGAGATAATGAATTTGCTTTATATCCCAAGTTTTTTTTTTGTTTTTATTTTGGATATTAGTCATGGACATGGCTATAATGGCTTAGGGGTGTCCCTTTATGAGGATAAAACCATCATGCTTCAAATATTGACAAAAGTGTGAGAGGGAAAAGGGTGGAAAGAAGGTGTGTAAAATAGAAGAATTTTTTATCAAGGGATGAGCTCAAGTTAGACACGAAGTGATGTGACACTTTATTATAAAATAATGGTCTTAAATACAATGCATTTAAAGGCTCATGTTCTAGCTTGAATTCAAGAGAGGACAAACAATAAGCCCCTGATCCATATTTGTGAGTTATGATATATGGTCCAATCCAATTAGGAGAAAACTTTCCCTTTTTTATTTTCTCCATGTTAGTCACATGTTGATTCTCCTTCAAGATGAGATCTTTGATATTGAAATATCATTATTTTAGATGTTTTTTATAGGAATGCATGATGCACTCTTGATAGATTTGAAGATGTTTTAGAGCCTTAAGTCAGTACTCATCAAGCAACTCAAGTTGGGTCAAGCATTATTGGCAAAAATCATCATTAAAGAGGATATCTTGTAAGGATATGTGAAGATAAGTAATGTAGACTTCAAGAGGTAGGACTACCTTAGTACCATAAACTAAATAAAAAGGCATAGAACCTATAGGGGTTTGAATGATAGTGTGATAGGCCCATAAAGCGAAGGGAATATGCATGTGCCAATCCTTACTAGAGTTACTAACTACTTTCATGAGAATTTTGGTCAAAGATTTATTAGAAGATTCTATTTTCCCATTTGCTTATGGATGATAGGGAGATGAGAAGTTTATCTTGATTCTAAAGGAATCATAGAGCCTTTGTACATATTTGTTCTTGAAGGATTTACCATTATCCATAATGATCTTATGCAAAATAGCATAATGGCAAATAATGTGATGATTGATAAAGTTGATAATTTTGTTAGCTTTTATGGAGACAAGGGGAATTTCTTCAACCCACTTAGTGAAATATTATATCACGATGATGATAGAGTGATGATAGAGAGATGAATGTGGGTTAATATCATCAATAAGATCTAAACCCCATTGAGATAAGGGTCAAAAATCATAAGCCACTTGCAAAACATGACTTGGTATATGAAGAAGATTCAGGTGATATTGGCATTTGACATAATGCCAAACATATTCATAGCAATCTTGGTTAAGTGTTGGCCAATAATAACCAAGTTGAAGAATGTATTTAACAATTTCATTCCCACTGAAGTGTCCACCAAAAATTCCATCATAGAATTCCTTGATGATATAAGCAACTTTAGAACTAGTTAGATAGCAAAGAAGGAGGCCATTAAAGCCTTGCTTATAGATAAGACCCCCCATCATGGTGTAATGAATAGTGATTTTGAAAAAATCATGCTACCCATTGCTAGAAAGATTAGAGGGGGACAACTCTGTAAGTGAGATAGTCCACTAACTATTTATACCAAACATCATGAGAACTAGTGTCTACATTACCAAAAAAAAGGATGTTTGTTGAAATGTAAGAGGGAAATGTTATATGATGTAGAATAACATAAATATTCAAAGAATATGATGAAGAGGGAATGTATGAGGCAAGAGAGGCCATGGTATCAACAAACTTGTTTATCAAATGAGGAATCGTTTTTAAGAGATAATGGTTGAAAGAGGCCAACAATGTGTCTAAATAGTGTTTGTACCACTATAGGATGTCATTCTTACACTAATAAGATCCACTGACTTGATTCACCACAAATTGGGAGTCTCCATAAATATGGATGTACTTGACCCCAAATAAAAGTTTTATTTAAAGCCTAAGAACCAAGACCTCATATTCTACCATGTTATTGGTGCACTCAAAATCTAGTTTAAATGATAAGGGCATGTGTTCACCATTAAGAGGAACAAGGATTACCCCTATACCCCCTCTAGTTTGACATTTGGAGATAATTTCTAAGCTTATAAGTCACAAAGACCTAAAGTGAGATAGAGTTTATTGGTGTGAGCGTATCAAGTTTCAAAGTCTATAAGCATTCAGATTATATTAGTAGACAACTTGCTCCTTGTGGTTATCATCCCTATGAACAATCATAACACCAATGGAGTGATCCATTTCCAAAATATATAGATAAAAAAGTTGATCCTCTTTAAGTGGAATGAGGACTAATAGGAAAAAAAGATAACCTTTGAGGCAATTGAATGCTTTTTAACATTCCTTACTCCACTTAAAGAAGACATTCTTTTTAAGAAGGTAATGAAATGGTTGACATCTATCTAATAATTGGGAGATAAAACATTGAATGGACTACAATTTTCCTTGTATACTACAAAGTTGTTTGATATTTTTGGGTGGAGGTATTTATATAATGGCTTGAACCTTAGTAGGATTGACCTCAATGCCATGGAGAGAAATGATAAAGCTTAGTAGCTTACCAAAGAGGACCCCAAAGATGTACTTCTTTAGGTTAAGATTAATTTTATATTATAAAAGATGCTCGAAGATGATCTTGAGAATCACCAAATTGTCTTGGTAATGCTTATATTTTCTAAGTAAATCATCCACATAGTCTTCCATGATGGTGTGAAGGAGGTCATGGAAAATGTTGATCATCATGTGTTGGTAAGTAGCCCTAGAATTTTTCAATCTAAAGGGCATAATGCAATGAAAAAAAGTTCTTCATGGGGTAGTGAAAGTGGTTTTATGTTGGTCTTTGGAAGCAATCAAGATTTGATTTTAACTAGAGAATCCATCCATGAGAGAAATCATCTCATAGTTAGCCATAAGATCCACCATCTAGTTGATGTTAGGTAGAGAGACATCATCTTTTGGGTATGCAAGGTTTAGATCATGAAAATTAGTACAAAGATGAAGTCCCCTTATGGGTTTAGTGATGGGGATGATGTTAGATACCCATTGTAGGTAATCAATGGGTTAAATGAAGTTGATGGACAAGAGGCACTAAAGCTCCTCTTTGATGAGAAGGGCAATGCAAGGATGTATCTTGCAAAGCTTCTAATGAACATGTTTAACTTTAGTATTTATGACAATTTTATGGTTTATGATCATGGGGTCTATGCCAGGCATATCATTTTATGACAAATTAAAATATTTATTGTGATTGTCGAGGAAAGTGGCATTATCTTTTTGTTTGATAGAATATAAGGATTGGCCAACTTTAAAAATGTGAGGGTTATCTCTATATCAATGGCTGATTCATTTAGCATATTTTGTGTCTTATAAGGGAATAAATTTTGAATATAGGAGCCTTCAGTCCCCATGTAGGCAATAATAGAGTTGTCACCCTAACATTAGACTATGTTGATTGTTAGAGAGTCATCATCGATCATGTTAGGATGAAGGAGGGGAAGGGACCTTATTTACCCATTGCAATGATAGGTTAAGGGTCCCAAGTGAAAAAAATTCACAAAAAAAAAAATTAGGAGGGATGGATACCTTCAAATCCATAAGAAAAGGTGGGGGGGATAGGTGAAGATAGAGAAGGAGGCAAAGGCTCCTCAATGATTAGAACATGGGGAACCTTAGCAAACTTGAATGGTTCTTCAAAACCCACAACATAAATATTCTTGTTATTATTAATGGTTTTATTAGTGGGATACTTGATGGGTGTATGAGGTCCTTACTCATACCAACCCAGACCAAACTCTTTCTTGGCACACCTATATAGATAAGTGTTAACAAAGCTAGGTTTTCTTAGGAAGGAAAAGTCACATGTGAAGAGTTGTTTGGAAGGGAGAGTATTTCCTATGGCAGGAGCACTATTAATCCCCCCATACATTAGATTCATGTGAATATTGGGAGGACCATATGGTATGACCATCCTAATATAGGGATCATACTAGGGATGCATATGCAATATTTCATACTCTTTTGGAGTATGGAACTTATCTAGCATGAGGAGATGATATTCATCAAGAGTGAGGTGATTGAAGGCATCTTCCATGGGATCTTTCTTGAGAATTTGAGTCATGGGTAGCTCTGAGTTTATTGAAGCCTCAAAAGTAGGAGGAGGAGGAGACATTTTTAATGGTATAAGGACATCATTAGGAATATAAGTCATGTTTTATATCTTAAATAAAGGAAGATCAGATGGGATAATGTGCACCTAACCCTCATACTCAAATTTAATAAAATGGTGCAAATTTGAGGGCACACAAGTCATGGCTCATATTAATGGATGTCTGAGTAGGATATTGTATTGGAACACTCCATCAAAAATGTAGAAGAGATCTAAAATAGTGTGAGGACCAACATGAATATGAAACATGATTATGCCTATTGGGATGGTTGTGGTATCACTAAAGGAGTGAAGAACCGCATCTAAGTGTGACATATAGCAATCAAGTAGCTCTAATTGCTTGTAAGCATGCATGGATAAGATGCTAATACTGGTACTCCCATCAACCATAACTCTCTTAACATGAGTCTAGTTGATATATGTTGTGATGAAATGAGTAAGGTCCTAGTCATCAAGGTGATGAGTAGGAATCTCAAAATTACTGAATGAAACCAAGGCTACAATATTAAGGGAGCCTAAAAAAGCTGACAAAGGTTGGGGATCATTAGGTTGAACCTTAACTACTTAAAGGGCCTTAATCAAGGCCTAATGATGTTGATATGAGATTTAGATTAGCTCATATAGGGAAATCTTCATAGGTGTTTGGTTTAGTTGCTTGATCATGAAATCCTAAACCATTTTTGAAGATGTTGGTTGTGCAGTACCCAAGATAGAAATCTTGGGTTTTTGAGGAGGAGCATCCTTCAAAAATGAATGAAACCAAGGTGTTGTAACCTTTTATTTGCCTTTATCCTTTTGAGTCTATGATTGAGTGGCCACATGAATTGTAATCTAGAATATAGGTAGTGAATATGGTGAAGGACTCTTGTGTTAATCCTTAGGCTCAAGTTTAGGTGAGGAAGCATGAAAATTCATGGGTACAACTTTTAGAGAAATAGGGAAATTTATGATGGGATCCTTGAAAAGAGTGTATATACCAAAGTGTTGTTGGATGATAGTTGTGAGATCTTTGCAAATCTGCATGTCATATCTAGGTGATTAATGATATAAACAAACTTGTGTGTCATCAAACCAAGAAGGTTTTGGTCTGAGTGGCTTATAAGGCTTAATCATGGGAAGGGTTATGTGAGATTATTACAATAATTTATGTATAAGAGAGGTTTGAGAGCCTTTGAATGGGCTTTCACTTATTGGTGTAGCTAGGGTTAATACCTTCTTTTGTTTAGGAGGTGTTAGAGGGGTTTTGCATGACACCTTTTTAGGTGAACGCATGACCATAGATTTCATTGATACCCTTTTATGTGTCAAAATGCTAGATCTTGAGGGACCACCATTAAGAAAAGGCAAGAGTGATGGTAACTTCACCTTTTCATTCCCCAAAGTATGGGGCGATTTAACCAAAGTCGAAGGGTATAGCCCTAATATTGAAGGGAAAGTTGATGGTGCGATATGTCGATGAGGCTTAGGAAGCTTGACATACATCCTAAGCACAAGAGGGTTCAAATCTAACTTTAATTTTGGATGAGTTATATGGGACACTGGGTGAATGCCTAAAGATCTAATTTTATTTAGTGTGGTGGATGCTTGATATTGCAAAGAATCTGATGTTGGGTTTTGAGCCTCCATTAGTGATGGAGAAGGAGCTTAGACCTTGTCAAACACCTTGGGGTAAATGGCTCTAAAAGGGTTAGTAACCATGGATGAATTTTGTTGCGTAGGGAAAGGAGCTTTGATTTGATCCTAAAATTCTACATGATCCAACTTCTTAGAGTTATGAAAATTGAGATTTCCTACCAATCATGAGAAGGGTTTGGATAACATTGGCACAAGCCTTACCATCACTTCTATAGAAGACCTAGGTGATTGTAAAAAGGGACATTGTTTGTGGTGGCCACCTTAGGCCAAAGAAATATGAGAACCATAATGGGATCTTAATCAACCAAGGTAGGAGAAGATACATAATCCTTTGATAGGGAGGGAGAGACTGGCCAAGCTAGCTCTTTAAGTAGATAAAGCACTGGGATAATGACCCCCTTAATATGCAAATGAGGGATTGACAAGGTATGCTCTTCCATGGGTAAGAGAATTAGTAAAATAGGCTCAATATGAGTAGGTTTAATCGATCCTTTGATTATCATGGCATCAGATGAAACAAGATCCTCTATACATGAAAGAGGAGTGGACGGGGCACTATCTTCAATTAGTCAAGGAGAAGTAGGCAAAGAAGGCTCCTCAAGAGGGAAGAGTAAAGGTATGATATCCCCCTCAACATGTGTTGATAATTGGATAAAGTATGTTCTTTAGGTGGTAAAAGAACAATAAAATGTGCATAAGGGGAATAGGCATAGCATGTTCTTCACACAGAGGAAGGATAGGTAGAGCAGGGCCCTCTTCTTATGGAAGTAGAAGAGGCAAAATAGGTTCCTCTACCTGAGGGAGTGGGAAAGGTATGGTTAGCTCTTCTACTTGGGGAAGAGGAGAAGGTGGAGTGGGTTGGGTTGGCATCAAGGGAAAAACCATGTCAACAGTGTGGATGTTGTGGTCATGTGTATGCTTAGTCATTTCTTGAACATTGTTTTGAGAAGAAGAGTTCTCAAGAAATGACTTCTTGAAGACATCCAAATTATGGTTAACTGGTGCATTAGGTTTATCTAAAACTAGATCACCCTTATCGATCATTTCCTAAACAATGTTCTTGAGGGTCTTACAGTTGTTAGCATCATGACATTTTGCTTGATGATATCCAAAGAACTAGTCCTCCTTGTACCAAGTGGGTATAATATAGGACATATAAAACTATATAGGGGGTTTGATCTAATGAATGGTAATATCTCCTTGCCTCAGTAGCTTATCCAATATGGAAGTGTATGACTCCCCAATTAGAGTGTACTCTTTATGTTCATATCATTGCCAGAATTGCTTAATTGGGTTTTGAGAAGTCAAAATATGGGATTGATTTGTCTTTATAGAAGATGTTGACCTAATGACTACCACATTGGTTGAGCCTTGAAAAATTTTGGTTGGAAGAGGAGGATTTATAGGAAGAGGAGTCACTAGGCTTAGAATTTGTGTTTTTGTTACACAACTTGACTCAATCTTCATCTACTACCCAAATCTCAAGTTTTCATGCCATTATGAAGGCTTCATCGATTGTACAAAAGGTTTAAACTCAGAGGTTCAAGGAGATGTGATTGGTGCATACTCTTGAAAAGAGTTCAATGATCTTAGGATAGGGTAATGAGAAAGAGAGTTGATTAATGAGACCTCTCTAATGAGAAATGAAATCAGCTATAGACTCGTCCTTAAATTGTCAAATAGAGTAAAGGTCTATGATTGAGACCTTTTTAAAGATATTGATTGAGAAATGATCTAAAGTAGTTGATCAAGCCAGGTTAAATAAAAAAGGAGTGTCAAGTTATGAAGCTATACCATTTTAGAGTAGCACCCACAAGGGACATGGGAAAGTATGAAGCAATAATGCATCATCATGTCTTATGAGGTAATAAGCATGTCTAAATGCTTGTAAGTGTTGTTATGGATCTTCCTTACTTTAAAATCAAGTGAACTTAGGAAGCTCCCACTAATTAGGATAAGGATAGATAGGTACTAAAGGATGGATGGGTTCATTGCATATCTGATCATATGAAATAACATTCTTTGAACTTGAAACAAATGTTTCTAATCTAAACATCTTATCCATCAACATCTTGATTAGATCTAGAGGGGGATTGGTTTGAGATGCACTCCCCAAGATATAGTGGGCTTGTAAAGAGATAAAAGCATCATATGACATAAGTTGTTGTGGCTAGGTAGATGCAACATATGGGTAATGCATCATAGGCTGAGGAGCCAAGGAGAAAGAGGCTTGTCCCACAGGATTCAATACAAAACCTTGGCTAGGTATTGTCATCATGGGTTGGGTTATGGTGACACTAGCTAAGGGATAGGTGGTTACTCTTGTATTAATTAGTAAAAGAGTAACCAAGATTTATGAAACCAAATTTTGAAACAGAGTCTGACTTGGTTGAGTGGCTTATTGTTGCGAGGTTAAGGAAACCCAAAAAAAATTTGGGTTTGACTACATGGTTAGAGAAACCAAACTCTGAGCATTAGATATGGTTGGATTACTCATTGAAGTAGTAGTTTGAGTAACCATAGGGGGAATGGTGGAAATAACTAATGTTATCTCCATTAAGGAAGTGGGCATACTATAAATTGGATCACTAGAAGAGTTGCATGTATGACTCATGATAAGGTAATTCTAGAGGAATTTAGTGTTATGTTCAAGGAATTGAGTGAAATCCTAATCACCCTCAGGAATGATGGGTGGTTGACTAGGATTGACATAGCCAGGGGAACCTTCCATGCTAGGATCATACTCCATGGAAGAATTGGAAAGAAGAGGTGAAGGTGGAATAGGTTGTTGAACTACATGATCAATGATAATCTTTGCTTGCTTTCGCATCAAGACCATGTAAAAGGGCAAACATTTTTATCAAACCCTATATCTGTGACAGGAAATCAGAGAAACCCAAGTTTAATTAAAATAGTCAGATGACTAGAAACCAAAGAAATACATAAATATTGATATTAGTTGCCTAATCAAGATTGGTATGTAGGAAGGATGTTGATGTCGATATCTTGATTGAGATTGGTTACTGTGTAACCTAGAAAGGTGAAAAATTCATTGTTTAACCAACCCAAACATGAGATTTGAGTATAAAAGTGAATATAACAGACCTATGTGTCAATAGATAACACTCAAGGGGACTAAAGCTACAGGTTAACAAGTCTAAAGGGCTGATAATACTTGGTTTTTCATATAAAACATCCTTACCAACTCAAAAGTATAACAAGCAATAAAAATGCAAAAAATATCATACAACCAACTAATGTTAATTACTAAGAATTGTTTTTAGTCTCTTGGTGGATTATGCCTTAACTAGATTATGTGAAGAGGGAGTTGGATAAAAAAGGTCCTAGAATCCATCTAGAGATGGTTTTAGGAGTTTTGGCTAGGGATTCCTCAATATACCATTAGGTATGGGAGGCCCAAAATTGTGACTTGTGATTTAGTTTAGATAGAATACCAAACCAACTTCATTTATCCAATGATTTAGTTTGAAATGTGTAATTTGACATGTGGTTTGGAGGTGTGTGAGAAAGTGTGCTATGATTCATTAACCAGATAATTAGTTCTATGTGTGACTAGTATCTAGCAAGCTGATCAATGATGTAGTAAGTTTTAAACTCAAAAGCTAAAGTGTTTTCTTTGGATATAAAAAAATGAGGAATGGGAAAGAGTATGAATTGCACTAGTTTGATGCACATGTAATGAGGTAATAAAAAAGAAGGTTCTTTTTAACTTTACAAAAAGATTATGATCTTGTTTAGAGGTAATAGAAGAAGAGGTGAGAGAGAAGAGAACATTTAGTTCATTCCCTTATGCTAAAAATGAAAGGTGTGGTATATTACTTTTATGGAAAACAAAAGGAGAGAATACAATAATAAAAATGTCACTATTGATGCACCTATATGAATGTCATGTTTTTAAAATAAAATAATGAACCCAAGATAAACTCTAGGGTCCCACTAGGCATGCCCAAATATTTTTATCAATTTTTTCTATCTATTCTAAAAGAGAGAAACAAAAGTATGAAACCTAGGGATAAGTGATTAAGTACCCAAAATGATGCACACCATTCTAGACACTGTGAAAACTCCCCTTTGGCTATGGAGGAAGACACCTATATATAATAAAACACTAAATAGAATTATTGTTAGCAGAGATATGTGTGGGCTGCTAAGCTATGTTCTTGTTCCAATAAGCATAACACTTCCCTAGGGATGATAGTATGTTATTTAGAAACAAAGTTTTAAAACAAACATAAATTATAAGAGAGAGAGAGAGAGAGAGAGAGAGAGAGAGAGAGAGAGAGAGAGAGAGAGAGAGAGAGAGAGAGAGAGAGAGAGAGAGAGAGAGAGAGAGAGAGAGAGAGAGAGAACACATATCAAAATGAAATAATAAAAATATGGGTTGGGGAGAGATGCCGATATGAAACATCATGTGCTCTAAAATATCATGTAGTAATTCTAATACCCTTGCATAAGCTCTAACACTCTTATAGACCTGAAAAAGACATGTGCATGTGGATAAGTTCTTAATAAATTGCCAATCTATTCAAATATAGGAATGGAATAATTGAAATTAATACTATTACTTTGGATATAAATTTTTTAGATACCCTCGTATTTATCCCCAACATCTATGAATTTTTGCAACTATGTCCCTATGAAATCTGTAAAAATAAATATACATAAAATATTTCATTCCATAATAACTTGATGAAATATAGAAAAGATAAACTAGAAATGATGCACCCAGTTTTGTTTGAAAATGTGAGGGAACCCCTCTTTTATTTCCATGCATCTCCAAATTTTTATAAAATGATAACACTCATGTAGAATTCCAAGTCATAGAAAATATGCCAAATCCTACATGCAATTTTTGATACGACTTTCAGTGA
>JARHVA010000767.1:4002500-4512500 GCA_037957365.1 Torreya grandis | reverse complement strand
ATTAAGGGTATCTATCTACAATGCTAATCCTATACAACTAGTGAGATGCTAAGGATCAACACCCAATATCAATGAAAGGTGAGAGATGTTTTAAATTTGATAAGTTTTGAATAAGGATGGAATGTTATATGGAAGGATTTTACCCCCAAGTCTAGGCCCTATGTGAATAGTAAGATGCAAGGGCTTATCACTAAAGACCAATAAAGGTGAGTAAAGTTACCATATTTCATTTTTTACCTTGTTTAATGTTTTATAAATTAAAAATAACTATAAGAGGAGACTCTACCATGGAAAATATTCTAGACTAGGCTATGGGCTATTATTTTCTAATTCTAGAAAAGATATGTAAGAAAAATATTTACTCTACTCATAATAACTAAGATAAGAACCAATGTAATGCTAATTTTGAGAATATTTGTCATGAGATAATAAGATGTGAAAAAAATATGAAATGATATTATAGACTAAGATTTGAAATGTATGTATTATGTGAATTGATAACTAAACAATCACCTAATATATAAGATAAAACATAAATGATGGTAAATACAATGTAGTGATGATACTATAAGTGTAAGCAAGCTTCCCCCAAGTGTCAAGGTACTTGTAAGCAATAAGTTAGTTTGTTTTTATTTTTTGTGATTTTATAAAAAAAAATTGGATTTATTGGCCTCTGTACCTAATATAAGGTCACAAGATGCATAAGTTTCCTATTTTTTATCTTTTTATCCCATGCCAACTCTAAATAATCTTTGTTGTTCTGACTGAATTTCCTCTTTAATTTTTATTTTAGTTATATTATTTACTTTGAATAGTATTTGACCAAGATATGGTTATTGAGCCCACCAAGAGTTAATAAAAAAACAACTAGAGTATTATTCTCTATTGGTAAATCCTTTTTGAATAAATATATCTAGATATAAATTTCTTTGATAGAGTTCTATGGTAATTTTAGTTTTTCTTGGGAAAACACAATTATCAACTAAACCCATGTTAATATGCTTAATGGTAAAGATAAACTCTAAAAACCTTCTAAGATTTCTTTATATCATCGTAGAATTAGGATGACTTTCTCTATAAGGGTTATAAGCAATGTTTTTAAAGAGTATCGAACACTAGGGACCAATATACTTTCCATATGTACAAAAACCAATATCTCTTACCCAACCACTACTGACTAACCACCAAATACTAAAAAAATCAAAATAAGATAGATATATATTAGCAATCCTTAATTCCTTGGAAAATATAGATTTCTAAAACTTGTTATAATGTTCATCGAATGCGATCTCAAAATCATGTTATAATTCATTATAGTGTCATTATACTATTTTAGTATAATAAATATGCAACACAAGAGTTATGATTTTTTCTTGGATTATAATTAGGAGATCATTCCATATTATTTCTCTTCTAATTGACCTAATGCTTTCATTATTTTTGATATCCCTATCATCAAGTAATAAGGGGATGATTTTTTCATCTATTGGTATATATTGATTTCTTTCTAGAGCTTTAGGTAATGTTTGGTGACGTAGCATTTCTCCAAATTGGATGTTTTATTGTATCTTTATGGATGTTATAACTAATATATTTTCATGAGATGAGTCCAATGAAGTATGTTTCTATGGATTCTAGTTAACATGTGTAGGTAGTGTGATGTTAATGGGAAAGGGAAGAATAGTGTTTATGGAAATGGAATATATTACTTTGATGTTACTAAGAGAATTTACATTGATGTCGAATGAAGCTTACTCCTTAACCATAAAATTATCACTAATATTTTCAAACTTGTCTATTGATAAAACTATTATTGGGACCAAGGTGGATGTTGATGTTAATGATAAACCTTCCTTTAATGCCAAAAGGAATTATAGATCAGATTTTGACAATAAATTTGATCTTGGTTTGGATGTGGCCATAAAGTAAGATTGATGAATTGCTTTATTGCCAAGATTATTTTTCACTGGTCATTTATAAATGATGGATTTAGGATGAAGATACTTATGGAAATTCAAAATCTAAATTATTAGATGGAAATCATATGGTGATTCAATGATGGGTAGATTAAATTATATTTGGGCCAAGATATGATCTTTGTCAAAAATGGGTATTTGATCAAAAATAGTTATTTGGTTGAGAATGGATGAAAGATTTTGATCTTGATTTGAAAATGGGATGGCTTGATTAGGCTCAAGATAAATATCTTGGTATACCTTCAACTTATGATTTTGGAATCTATTAAAATTCATTTTGATGTACTCTTCCTCAATCAAATCTTGGCTAGTGTAGTACAGGATGTTGGAATTATAACAAGTGGATGAGAAAGTTAGATGATTTTGGAATATAGGGTCACTAGTGATAAGTTGATATTATTGTGTAAAGTTTTTAGACTGACTAGTAATGAAGTGTACTAGAGAAGTAGATTGATCTTGTAAGGATGGGTTTTTTGGATTTGTGTTGAAAGTGAAATTATTTGTGTTTTGTGAATTTGTGAAGGTATGGGGATTTATGAACAAGTTTGAATTTAAGTTTTGGGATGAGTTGGATGTAAAATCAAATAGTTGATTATGATGAAGGTGAAAAGGTTGTTTTTGGTAGGTGTAGAGTTGAAAGATTGATTTTAATGGAACATATTTGTATTTGATTGAATTGGCATTTGATTTGTAAATATGTTTTGGTTCATATAAATATCTAAAAGTGATGATGAAAGTGAACCAAAAGTTTTATTTAGATTGATATTAAGGTTGGAAACAAATAGATATATGAACATATTTTGATTTGTAATTGGTGGAATTTGATATTTGGATGGTGTATAACTTGTAAAATAATTTAGGAAATTTCAATTACTATAGCCTAAAAATTGATTCTATGTTTTCCCTAAAGTAAAATTATGGTGTTATTCTATGGGAATACATGAATAAGCATTAAAATTTAAAATTTATTGGTTATTATTGGGGTTGAATTGGTTGATCAAAAAACTTGAATAATTATTCATGTGTGGATTTGATTGATTAATTGGTGAGTTTGAATACATATTAAAACTCAAATTTATATTTGTTGGATGATTGATTTGAAATCGATTTAAATATGTGTTTGAATCAAAATTAGTTGGATAAAACCCTAGGTTATAACATGGATTATTTGGATTTGGATTTGTGACCTAATTGATCAAGTTATTGTTCCGTATAGCCATGATTCTTACAATGGATGATGTTACTAAGGAAAGACAATAAAGGACTAAAATACCAAAGTGACTAAAAGTTTGATTATCAACTAAATGATTTTGTTTATAATCAAGGTCACATGGAAAACACAAGAAAATAACAAATAAAATTTCTATCTTAAATAGTCAAGAATTTGCACAAAAAAATGAGAAACTAGGTTGAGGGTCATGAAAAACCATTGGGCCTTTCAATGTCACTGTCTCATCCATCTCAATTTCAGCCTAATATTTAAAGGCGCTAAACATGGAAGATCATGCCATTTCCATGGCATACTAAGTCTAGTTTTAAGGGTGTGTAGAAGGTAGCTTCTCAGTACTAACCGCTAACTGATGCACCAAAGTTGAATAGCAAAAGAGGTTATCCTAGGCTTAAGCTTTAAAAAAGACTATCTAGGGGGAAAAACCATGATAGAATTATATAAAGTAGATGCACATTATTGGATCTTATCCCAAAGTGCCAAACATAGACATAGGGGTCTTAGTGTGTTAACAACTAATGATATTATATTTTACGGAAGCTATTGAAACCCTAGGTATTGGAGCATGAAAGCCCCTCATGTCATAGTGTGTTTAAAACACAACTTAGGAAATTGAAATATCTAGATCTTAGTTTATATAACCCATTGGTAAATAGGGTTTGGCCTACCATGTGGTGTTGAAATCCATGATCAATAGAGCCCCTAAAAAAGAAAACAAAAAGTAATTATCCATTTTTTATTTTTGAGTATCATCACCAATGTGACACCAAAGAAAGTGCATCCATGGGCATTACTTGGGTAACACAAAAAATATGGAAATGTTTTTTTTTCTTGAGTATCATAACCAATGTGACACTGAGGGAAGATCATACATAATTTCCATAGCTACAAATAGAATGCTAAAATAAAATGTGATATAATTAATAAAAATTCTATAAATAAAATTGAAAGAATTAGTAAGAGAAAATTGATTTTTTTATTAGCCTCTTTTACTAATTATCTTTGACAAATATTCTACAAACAAACAGTTAGAATTTTTGTTTAGGCTTAGAGCAAGTCAACCCACCATAGAGAAAATAAAAACCACAAAAACAAAGCAAAAGCCACTTCTCTATGACAAATTTATAGTTACACAGAAAGATAAAAAATTAAAATTATAATAAAGCAAACATAGGAAAAAGATAGAATGTGAAAAGTACAAAACAAACTATTTAGTGCTTATAGAACAAAATTTATACCCTGTATGATGATTTTGTAATCAATGGAAACGAATTCACTGGTCAAAATGATGAATTCACATCCTGTAAAGATGATTTCACTACTAGAAAAGATAATTTCACTACCCAAAAAGATAAATTCTCTATTAAGGATGATGATTTCACTATTCAAACCTACAAACATAAAATAGAAAAAAGAGGGAAAAATAAGATGATTTCTCTACCTAGTTAAATAATTTCATTGCCAAGAATGATGATTTTGTTGTTAGACACATCAATTTCATTAAAAAATATATCAATTTTATTTTTTCCCTATAACAAAGAATTAAAAAAAATTGAAAACATAGATAGAAGTAGAAGTGAATAGAAATCCAATGATGTGAAGAAAATAAGAAAAATAGACTAAAAATGGATCAAAAAATGATTGCACTAGTATGAGGTATAATTTTTCTATTGATGTTTCTAAATTTGTTGTTATGTAGTGGGCATGCACAACTGAGTAGAAAATATATGATAATGACCTATAGCTTATACAAACACTAAAAAAGACAAAATTAAATGAATATGCAAATACAAATAATAAAAATCATATAAAAATGCTTTCTAAATACAAATATGATGAACAAAAGATGAAAAAGATGAGGGAAGGTCCCGCCAAACATGATAGAAATATGTGAACTAAATTCAAAAATGTTAATAAATCAACTAATAATGCAATCTTAATCTAAGATAAATTCAACCTAAGATATAACAACAAACAAAGAAAATTGAAAACACAAACTTATACTTAAAATGTGCAAGCTTTCTCCATTGTGATGTAAACTTGATTTTCTCTTCTAAAATGTAATTGTTCACTCTTCTAATACAAAGGAGAATGAGAAGCATTTTTTATGCAAAAAGAGTTTTTGTATGCTTTGATTCACTTTGATTCTCTTCTATTCACTTGTGAATTGATTAAAAATTCATTAGGATAAGTCAGGATTCTTGAAAATGAAGTTTTTCAAGTTTATTTATAGTTTTTTAAAGGAAGATCCAATGGTGAAGGATTATTTGGATTTATTAGATTATCCAAATAATTAACGGTGGCTAATGAGTCCTCACCCATGAGTATGAAGACCATTTCAAATGGTTGAGAGAAGTATGGGATTAGTTAGTTGAGTATATAAGAATAATTCAAACTTCTTAACAACTTAGGGGATGACTCATAGGATGTTAAGAAAATTATGGATTTGGGTGGGATGAGTCAACATATGAGGGAGAATAAGGTGGAAGATGTTGAATGAAGTGTAAAATCTAGATTTTATATTTAATATAAGGATTTAAAGTGTAAATAATTGACTAATTTGATATATTAAATTATTTAAATTTGGAGGGAGATGTGATGAATTATTTTAAAAAGAATTATTAAATAGATTTTAGGTGAATTTTGACACTAAGTGAAATTAAGGTGTCTACAAATGGTATGAATTCACACACAAGAGGTATGATTGGAGATAAATTTTGATTTGGAATGTGGACAAAGTAATGCCTTTTTATGTAGGTGTATGCAAATTATGACAAAGTTTTGACACCATAATAAATTAAGCTAATACTCAATCTAGCGACATTATTCTAGTGATTGAGGGGATTAGTCCACATTCATCCAGTCTTTTGATATATTTGCCTTGAGAGAGGATAAAATTTAATATTCCTTAAATAAATTATTATAGTTATTAGTAGGGGTTTTAACCCTTTCTCTCAAAAGGTTTATACTTAAAATATATCTTCAGGTGCAGTTACTTTTACAATCCTACATCAATGAATGTGTTATGGCCAGAGAGTCTTAAGTTAATATATTTGGAGGCTTATTAGATGGTCCCAATATACCTTATAGTACATGGGCACTTAAAAATAATCTATGAATTGATTTTTAAGCCATATAACTTGTTATGAGAGGGTCTTGTACCTTTCATAACCACTTCATCTGTCAAATTACTTAGTGAAGTGTAATGTCTAGAATATGCATACTCTAAGTATTTATTTGACTTGTTAAGTTAATCACTCAACCACTGTTAAATTATATAACATGATAAATTTTCATACCCCACCATATAGTGAGGTTGGTACGATTCTGGGAGATGAAACCTTAGGTGAATGCACCCCTAGATAACTTGTGAGGAGGCAATGAACTCTAGTTTTCTATGATAAAATAAAAAGGAATGTATTATCATTTTGATTCAAGAAACTCCCACTAAAGGTGAGAAAAGAGTATAATAGATAAATCTTAAGGATTAAAACCAATAGAATATCTATATTTATGGGTCACCCAAAATATATATTATACATGTAAAATATCCCCACAACATAATCAAGTAACAATAAGCAACAAAGAAACTTGTATGAAATGAAAAATCTATGATAAATAAGCAAGTTTTCTTATAACCCAAAACAAAATTTGAATTGATTTTTAAAGCACCAAAATGAGATGTGAAGATAAAATGTGATTTTTTGAATAAATCATCCCACCTTTTTAGAACTTGCAAGAAACCAAAGTTAGTAGTTTTTCTTGGTCGGTCTTTGACAAGAAAAAATTTGTAAATAAAATGTCAAAAGTAGTAGTCGGTATTTTAATGATAAATTATAAAATATAAATTAGTTTTTCATGAAAGTTTTAGAGGTTTTTGATAGGATAAATACAAAAATGCCTTAAAAAATAGATTAAAATAAATAATAGATCAAAACTTATGATTATTTTACCAATGATTTTTAACCAAAAAATAAAAAATAAAATAAAGGTGACAATTAGTAATTTGATCATAACTCCTAAAATACAAATAAGTTTAAACTAAATTTTATAGGTTTTTTATATAAAAAATATGCACACCTATGAAATTTTTTTGATTACAAAATATAATAAATCAAATGTTATGAACATTTTAACATTCCTTTCTTAGTAAAAATTTGATTTTCTTCAAAGGATGATTACTAAAGAGGCTCAAAAGAAAGGTGTTGGTTGTTAGTCCCATTAGGCATGCCATATGTGTCATTAGGAAACTCAAACAGATATATTTTAATAATAATTTTTTGGTCAATTAAGAGTATAAAAACCAATGAAAATAAGTTTAGAGCCTAAGACCTCATGAGAAATATAAAAGGTTAGTCAATAATGCATCAGATTCAAACTTGAAATATGTAAACCTCCATTAAAGACTTATTTATATGGGATGTGTCTTGGATGTAGCTTCGAGTGGTATTTTTCAATGCCAATTATGTGAACACATCTACATTTTAAACTATGGACCTTGTTAAATTGTTCAAAGATAGAAGATTGATTAAAAAGTTAGTCTGATAAAATGTTAGGGCTTCACTATACCACTTTAAAATGTTAAATTCCAATGCAAAGGGTCTATTTATAGAAAAATTGGATCATTAAATACCCTTAATCTTGAAATTAATATGAATGGTTGTAAGTGAGTTCTTAAATATGCACATGGATCAACACATGGATCACTGATGTGATCCCTTCATCTTAATCGAGATGAGGGTGGAGGATGATCTTTGAAAATATCAAATGAGAGTTAATATAAGACCTTAATCTTGATTCTAAGATGAAGGGTGGAGAGTTATTCATAATAAAACACATAAATCACCAATATGGGCCCTACATATTGTTTCCAATATAATGGGTTGAAAATGCTCCCATGCAAGATTTATTGTGGGCCCTTCATCTTGTCTCCAAGATGAAATGTGAATAATAATATTTTATATTAATTCACTTATCAATTTAATTAACTCACAAAATAATATTATGGAGGATATCAAGATCTTTTATTTGCATGAAGATGCCCACTTAGAGAGAAAAAGAGGAAAAAATTAATTACAAGATAATTATAATTCTATTTACAATAGAAATATGATTACAAGAATGATTTAGAGAAGGGGAATTAATAACATTAGTTGATCAGAGAAGGGGGGAATTATTGAATTGAGCATAAGGATAATTAATCAAATAAATTGATTATAAGGATAATTGATCATATAATGACAATTTAATAAATCTAATAGAGTGAATTGTCCCACATAGAGGTGCCCCAGAGTGAGTTCAATCATGAAGATTAGATGAACATAATATTTTAGACCAAATTTGTGTGAAATTACTTGTAATCATTCCATTTTGCAATTATGACATGGAAGTGATAAAATTAGATGATATCAAGCACCCTATTGAAACACCCCCTTGTATACCTTCTCCATAATAACCCACTCAAGTTATTCCTCTATTTTTCCATATTTTACCCCTTCTATAATTCACCCATGTACCTTTAGATTCAGATATGTAAACAACTATCACCTCCCAATTCCCATATACCCAATCCATTCCATAATCAGGGATCTCCACGATGCCCCCATTGGTTCTTCTATAGGTTTAGATACTTGTAGGTTCCCTATCTCTAACAAGTTCTACTACATTCCAAAAAAAATCACACCTGTGTTTCAAATTCACTCAACCTCAACCACATCAATGGTACCCATAATTTCCCAATAAATTATTTAGTTGTCCCTTGTGGACTATGTCACTACTACTTCTATTCCTTTAGATCAGACTGATCTAGGTAAGAGACCCAAAAATAAGCAAAAGTCAACTCATCCTTGGTCTCCTACATCACATCCCATTTCTCCCTACATCACTCCCAAGCCTTGATTTTTTATTATCTTAGGTGCCCAGGGACTTGGTTTCGACCTACCAATTTCTTCCTTCTGTTGAATGCCCCTCTCTCTAGTGTCATTTCCCCATAGGTTAACTTGGCCTAGAGTTAGTGGCATGCACACATGTTCCCCTATGCTTCTCTTTTCATCATTCCCCATTTTCCCCCCATGCCACCTCTACCTCCATTACTCTCTTCCTTCATTCCCTCCATCTAATTTATTCCTCCTCCACCCATACCTTTGCCTATCATATCCATCTATAACACCCCACTAACACCCCCTTCTACCCTAGGAGTAGCCATGATGTCACATACACTTGAGATGATTATCTAGGGTGATCTTGAAGTGTAGTGGGACTTAGAATAGACCTTAGTGAACATGAGGAGGATCCACATGAAAAAATTCATCCAAGAAAGAAACCATGTGTATATTATACTTATAAATATCCCTTCTCCCTCACGAAAATGAATAAATCTATAGCAAAAGAAAGAGTGGTTGAGGACCTAGTCTTTGTGCTTTATGCTACACATGACATGTTAGAAAAGCTCATGGAAGATATGTAGGATCAGGTATGGTTACTTGAGTTTTAGGTTAATATAACCTTCCCTATGTAACTAATCGATCTATTTAAGGAGGCCCTAGTGTAGTACTTCCTAAATATAAATGAAGTGGTTGAAACACTAACTGAAAGCAAGGGACATCTCTAGAGGATGTAGGCATACTTAGAGAGGATTGATATTATAGAGAGTAAGTGGAGTAACCTCGCCATAATTACTATTAATGGAATGATCCTAGAGTTAAAATTCATGCCCACCTCAAACTTGAGCTTTTACCAGACATATATTAGGAGTATAAGGGATTCGACTGAAGAGTGGTTGAGATTGACATAGATAGTTGTAGAAATCTAAAAATAAAGTAGGGAAAAGATGTTTGCATAATTAAAATAAGTCAAAATCATTTTTATGTTACAATTATATGTAACCATACTAGATAGGAGTGATTTTGGAGTTAACTTGGGTCACTTAGACTAGGTTATGAGGAAAAAAATGCAAAACCCAACAAAGTTAGAGCCTAAGTAGTGTTATAACTCTCAACCTAGTCTATTGTGAGCACCATCCAATTATCATAAGTCAAAGTGTCCCTATATTCCCCACTCCAAGTACATCAAAGACTAATGGCCTAATCTGAGGTGATATTTCAAGAGCCACCAATAAATTTGGTCAAACTAGATTGAGAGTTTGACCGAGTGGAAATCACATTAGCCACCAAGGAGGCATAGTCTAAGTAGTTAGGAGGCCATTGATTTCCATCTCATCCATGTATCAATTAAGTGAGACCTCAGGTATATTTTGAGGATAGTGGAGGATACTATACCAATTTTTAAATATTTTTAGTTTTAACAACTTTGAGAGGCTATCATGGCCAAGGATGGGAATCTCATGCTACTTGGAGGAGAGAGCCATCCTATATATATTATAAAATAATCCTTTAGAAAGGTAAAATAACATGGTCCCAAAGCATTATTGGAATAAATATAGAATTACACCTATGATTCCTTCATGCTCTTGGACTTTAAGTGTATGTCTAGATTGAGAGTTTGACCTAGTGGAAATCACATTGGTCACTACGGAGGCATAGTCTAAGTAGTTAGGAGGCCGTTCATTTCCATCTCATCCATGAATAAATCAAGTGAGACCTTAGGTATATTTTGAGGAGAGTGGAGGATAATATACCAATTTTTGAATATGTGTAGTTTTAACAACTTTGAGAGGCTATCATGGCCAAGGATGGGAATCTCGTGCTACTTGGAGGAGAGAGCCATCTTCTATATATTACAAACTAATCCCTTAGAAAGGTAAAAAAAACTTGGTCCCAAATAATTATTGGAATAAATCTAGGATTACACCTATGATTCCCTCATGCTCTTGGAATTTAAGTGTATGTCATGGTTGACATTTTATAAAAGAGATTATTTTAATGAATGTAATTTCTTACTTTCTGTTAAACTAAATTGTTTATTTTCTAATGTTGTCAATCATTTTCAATTTTGAATAAGTGTTAATGTTAAAAAAATTTAAGTTTTTTTTTAATATAATGAATTCAATAGTTATATTGTGCTCATTTTTCTAATTCATTTATGAATCCTTCTCATTTTATTCGTAACATAAGTAATATGTATACTTAAGTTATAGGATATATTTGAGGAATCTGTGTATTACCCACTATAGGCCCTTTTAAATGTTGATATTTAGTGAAGGATTTATAAATAAATCATTCATTTATATTTTAGTTAGACTTCTTTCCCTATGTAAATATGATTTGAAGCCTTTGGTGAAATTTGACACACAGTGGTATAACTATGCATACACATAACTCAGTTCTGAATCATTAACATCTTTCAAGCCTAAAATCATATATTTTTTGCCTACCTTACTTTCCCACTTTATGTTTATTTTGAAATCAAAATACTCTACCCTATTTTAGAAATCAACAAGGTCTAACTTGGTGGTAAATAATGAGGAAGGGTTTCTTCAGTTGGTAATGATTTTTGAGTGTAACCATGCATACATTGATCTTCCAGTGGTAACAATTGTTGCTATATGAGTAAGATAAGGTTAAATTATTTGATCCTTAAACTAAACCAACATTAGTCATAAAATTAACTAGGGGATATCATTATCCCATGCATTATCTCTAGATTTCATCTTTGGATCACTCAATCTCATGACTGCCTTCAATTGTAAGGATTTTAGGATCAATAACATTTTCCTTTGAATAATAAATCACCATGAAAAAATAGTTCCAGCCATAAAATTTTATCCATTTCATTTACTATCTTGCACATTGCCAAAGCATCTCTAAAATTGAAATCCTCCTCATACAAAGCTCTCATTGAGTCAAAACCAACTATTTTAATTTGTATTTCATTAACCACAAGGCACCTTATACTAAATTCATCTACAACTCAATTTGAATTTCCACTTAAATGATTCAAAACAAAATAATAAAATAAAATAAATTCAACCCATTACATGTGATTTTGATTCAAATTACATTATTTTTTTATGAACTACAATGCTTGATTATATGTGTTCAAAACAAACTTCTTGGGAAATAAATAATTTCTCCACATCATCATGGCCTAAATAATATAATACAGTTATTTATCATAAATGAATTAATTTTACATATAATAATTCAAATTCTCACTGAGGTATGTAATGGGGTTTTTCCTTGACTTAAAACTATTACTACCATTGTCCCAGTATCATCATAATCAACATAAGATACTTTGATTTAATCTTCTAATGATTTCAATGGTTTATTCATCCCCTTATTGTTCAAAATATGAAATTTATTCTTTTTTGAAACTATTCATTTGATGTCTTTCCTATAACCTCTCATTATTTTTGTAATGGGTGCACATATTCCACTAAATTTTCTAATAAATGTTTGCTAGAAACAACTAACCTGTGATAGATTCTTTATTCAAACATACTCCTTAGTGATTTCCACTCAACAATGAATTTTACCTTTATAAGATCTATTCCTAAAACATCGTGTTAAAGCATAGAACCCAAGTATACTAATTTGGACTTCATAAAACTATATTTGTTTAAGTTAACCAATAACTTTTTAAATTTAAACCCTTGCATTACAAGCCTCAATTTAAAAAATTATCTTCCTTTATTTTATTAGATATCAAAATTACATCCAAATAAATAATGAAAAACTTACTAAAATATGAATTCAAAACATAATTAATGCACCTCATGAATATGCTCAGTGCATTTTAAAACCCAAATGATATAAATAACAACTCATTAAAACCATCTTTTTTATTTAACAAGTTTTTTCACTCATCATATTCTCTAGTTATGATTTGGTGATAATAAATCTTTAAATAAATATTTTTGAAGTACATTTATACACTTTACAAAATCCATCAAATTATCCATCCAAGAAAATAGAAACCTCTAGTCAATTGTAATCTTATTGATGGATCTCAAATCCATGCACATACACCAGTCCCCACCTTTATTAGGTGATAACACTATCAAAAATACACATGGGATCACAATTTATCTTATAAAACCCTTCTCTAACTTCTCTTAAGATTATCTCTTCACTTATCCATTCTCCATACGTCTCAACCTATACATTACCTTGTTTGGAAAACTATATCTAGGAACCAAATCCATCTGATGGATAATACCCTTCATGGGTAGAAGTCCATTTGGTAAATACTTTGAGACAATATCAACATATTCATTCAATAAATTCTTCACCTAATGTGAAAGTTTACTCACCTTGTCTACTTTCCAAGCTTGTAGGGGTTGGGAATGAAATAAAAACACTCCTTATTTTCCTCTTTCAAAAACTATTTTATAATAACTATCAACACTTTAGGATTTTTATCCACTTATTCTAATTTATATTTAAATGTTCTCAATATAAAACTCATATCATTTCTCACATTTTTGTTTGCCATCATGTATGAGCTTCCTATCAAATCTCCATGGTATTACTAAGAATACATGGCACACATGTATGGTAATAATGTCATAAAAAACTTCATGCTTATATGACCCAATAAAAAAATTAACCATACATTGTTAATTAACTAAAATTTGGTATCTTTTATACAAGCAAGACACCTTAGATGGATTAGGATGTGCCACTTTTTTCAACCCAAGTTTCTCTACCATCTCATTATATACCAAGTTATATGTGCTAAAAATCTCAAGAATAACCTTACAACACTTAACTCAAGATTTTTAAATGATTCAAAAATATTATATATTTTTACTAGCCTATTCTCCTCCTTGGTTATTTTTATAAACACTCTCTTCATCATGAGATCCTTTCCATTTTTTGGTTCATCCATGAGACTAAAGGATGAAACTATTTATTCATTCAATTTTTCAATGTGATTGCTAGATTAATTTCTTCTAGTTTTGTTTTTAATGATTGTAAGCATTCAATAGATATACGCCCAACATATTAAAACTTAAAAAAATTACCCATGAAACTTATAAAATATTATTATTTATCTCTATAAATATGTCCACTTCCTCTTTGGGCATGATTCTAATTTTGAGAAGTGTTAGCTTCTCTCTCATGACTAGATTGGACTCTTATAGTATTTTGCTTAACCTCTGCCTCTTGAAAACCTTCCTCTACCTCTTGTATTTTTTTCTCCTTGAAAATTTATCTTAAAACTGTAATTCAAATGTATAGGTTTATTATACTAGCCACATTCTTATCATTCTAAACTCTTCTTGTATGTAAATACAAATACCATTCACATACCCTGAGATCTTATATTCATCATCGTAAAAATGTCTAGCTAGATTGTGAGATCATAAAACTAATTTGTGTAATCCTTTACATTCATCTATATTTTCCTTATTTTTGAAACACTTAAATTAATTCAACTCATAATCAGAAGGTAAAAAAATATGTTTATAATTTTTAACCATATTATCCCAAGTCTTGATTTTGTCTTTGCCTCTTTTCTCCCTTTCCAACTACACATTATCCCACCATAAGGATGTGTCTCCTTAACTTGGTGTAGGAAAATTTCACTCTGTTGAGATATTTCATTTACTCAAAGTCAAAATACTATTCTAGCACTATCATCCAACCATTTAGATCCTAAGGGAATAAACTTATTGAGTATTTATGGGTGATAAACTTTAGCTTTCCTCCCATATTATAAATGGGCTTCAAAAATATATCTTTTTGGTTCATCAACCATCCCTTTAAGTTATACATCTCAGGATAATCCTTCTTCATCATAATTTAAATTTGCAACAACATTTTTTCTATATTTCATAACCTCCATATCATTTAATCTAATTTAGATTCTTCTTAGTATATCTCCCAAGTATACATATGTTGGTTCTATTATTCCTCTTTTAATAGGCACTTCATTGTCTATCATTTATATTATTCCTAATAATTCTCAATAAAATCAATGAAGGGTTTTCTCAAAACCTATAATAAACTCAACTAGAGCATCACACACTCAACCCAGTAAGACACAGCCTTACTCTAATACAAAATGATGTAGATGGGACTGATAGGTCTAGGTAAACCTTTTACCTAGCCTAGACTCAAATCACTCTATAAAGGAAACACTTGCATACATAGAACCAAATATTTAAATTGAACTCACTCTTTATTCATTGAAGCGAATATTATAGAGATTTGACACATTTATACTTTTCATATTTAATAGACAAAAACATGAAGAAGATACATTCCAGACATAATACCTCAATGTAACTGATACACTCTTTGTTATATTCTTGGATACACAATGGTATCCTAAAATTTTGACTATGTATAAAAGTGTTTATTTAATTTGTTTATCACTCAGAGGCAAAAAAATCATGTATTTTAGATGAGTTACATGTGAAGACATTATTCATAATAATAAGAAGATAGTTTAAGACCCATTTATTAATAAAATCCATAAAAACACCATCATTATCAATGGTTCAAAAGGAAGAGATTACATATTTCTACCTTAAACCTTGAGAGTGTTCAAATTGGAAGGACCTACCTAGTGTCAACATGCACTAATGGTAAAAATATGGTTATCATAAAACACAAAGTGCAATTAAAGGGAAAGAGATTGCATGAACCATGGAGTGAAAATAAAGGATCACCAATCTAGGGATATGGTAAAAGAAATGAGTCTTCAATCAAAATGATGTTAAGGGAAAACATTACTTAATTTTTTTTTTTTATTCCTAGTGTTCTATGGTGAAAATATAGGGTTCACTTAGTCAAAATGATTTATTTTAAAATATAAATACCCTATTATATTTATAAATAAATATTAAATTTAAGGGGCACATGTATATTAATTTTAATTATAAGGTGAAGGCTTATACATATTAAAAACCATAATTCCTCTTAGTTTATGTTGTTTTTGACATTATTGTTGGGTATTTTTTGAACTTATTATTACCATTACTTATTATTTTGAGTCTAGAAGCATTCAAGTAATATTTTGTATTAATTCTAAGAATGCAAATTTTTTCATTAATTTTTGATGCTATTATCTAAGTTTGTTTAATAGACTTATTATGCTTGTGGTGGTGATTGTCTCTTAGATTATTGCATAACTATTATTAAATGGTTAAGGTAAACAAGTGTTGGTGCATGACAATGTTGATATAAAAGTGAAAAAGGTTGAATGGTCCAAGTCATATTTTTACACTAACCCAACCACACCCCTATAGTCTATCTCTACACCTAGAGTGAGTACACAAGTCTACTTGTGTGATATGTTGGCATGGTGAATATCATTTCTTAGGTAACTGTAGTGACATAAACATAATGACAAATACATATGAAAATACCTCTAAAACTTTGGTTTATTTTCAGAGTGCTATTGAAAATGTTTTAGAAGATGATGTTCAAAGATGATTAACCATATTTATTTGGAAGTTTTTGAGAGAATAATATAGGATCTAGAGCACATCACCATGAAGAATCATCTTAACTAATGAAATATAAATCCTAAGAAATGGGTGGAGGATTAATTTATGATCCTCTATATGATTTGTTTTTGCTAGTTACTTAGTCATCTTTAGGCATGGCTAGCCACATATGTTATGGATAGGAGTAGAAATTTTGACATAAAACATCCACAGATAAAGGCACAAGTCAAAAAAACTTAATGCACTAATGAAGTTTGGACTATAAAATTATAAATTCTTGTGCAAGCTAAGAGGGAATTATATAGCAAAATTTCCTTTGGAAATTAATATTCTTATGGTACATTTCATAATTAATAATCTTCCTATGGAGGGTGAAAAATATGATGCACATGGACTAAGTGATTGGTAGAAGGATAAGGGTGGGTAATGTTTGCATGATATGTTTGTTATGGGTGGATAGCCAAAGAACTTTAGATTTGATATCATATAATATCTTGATCTAAAATGATGTAGATATGATGAAGGTCATCAACAATTGATTATTTCCATGGAACTTGATAGGGGACAAGTAAGTTAGGGAGATTCCATTAGGACCTACATAAAATGGTAAGGGAAAGAGGATGAATCTCACTTTAAGGAGACATGATCTAATGAGGTATAGGAATGTGACATTGAGTAAGATATTAAAATTATAGATGATCTAGTTGAAATTACTTTGAACCCTATGATCGTGTAGAAATATATGATAGTTAAGGAAATGCCCACCAAAAATCTACTTGAAGTTCTAGCTCATGTATTTCTTAGTCAGATAGAGGAAAGTGAAGGAAATCGTGTAAATTAATCTCAAATATTGTATTTTATGAGGTATAAAGCTATGAAATTTATTTTAAAATAATTGATGCCCTATAAACCATTAGGATTAGTAGAATAACCAATAAAAGTATAAGATCTTAAATTTTTTGGGAATGCCATCAATTGGGGTTCGTACTATAATTATGTAAGGTATTAATAACATAATATGAGGGATAATGGTTGCAAACGTATCAAAATCTCATCTAGGTAAGAACCAATATTTGGTGTAGCCTAATTTTACGGTTTTTAGAAGTGTTCCCAAACCTAGTATAAATGTTAGTGTCATGAGTAAAATTAATCCTTAGGGAATTCAAAGTTCAAGTGATCAAATAATAAGAATGAATTTAATTCATGAGTTCCTACCCCAAAAAATAATTTATGTAATGTATCTAGGTCTACCTAATTATTAAGGAGTGGATAAAGTTTTAGATGATGTCCAAAAGTATGAACTCATATGGTTGGCTAAGGATATCACTATAGTAGAACAACAATTAATCTAGTTTGTGACTACATTGTTAGATTATGCATATATATGGTACCATTATTTTTATCCACTATAGGTTATTTTGGATTATAAACTTATAAATGAGGCATTTATAAAAGAGTTATCTATTCCCAAATTCTATTAGTAGAGAATTTCAATGCTTAAAGAAATCAAACATGATCTTAATGAAAGTGTTTGTGTATATTATTCAACGTTCAAAACCTTGATATCTGAAGTATCATATGAGATCCATCCTTTACATAACATATAATGGTTTTTTGGGGGTTTAATCTTAACATTTTAGTGTGTGGTAACAATGAATAATTTTACTGAGTGATGAAAGGCTCTAAAATCATCTTTGAATATTGAAGTAATTAAAAACATAAATAGAAGGATCAACCCCTTGTGAAAGATAAAATTAAAATAATGACCTCAAAACTTCAAAATTTTATTGTTAATAGTGCACACAACACCCACAGTGGCTTGTGTTATACCAATTATGAAGTTTAGGATCATAACAAAAATATTTATCCAAGGTATAATATTAGAGTGATTCTCAAATCATGTGATATTTGTTAGGAGGACCATGATGTACATTCTTTTCCATTTTTATAGATGGATACATAAATAAAAGTATCATTATAGTGTAAAATATGTAAAACATCTACCCATAACATTGAAAATTTCTAGGTAATTGATAAAATCCATGAAACATGAGAATGAGGGAATGGAAAGTGATTGTGGCATGTAAAAACTAATAAAAACACATGTATGGTGGTGATTTATCCTATAGAGGATGAGGTGGTGAAGGATGAGGTGGAGTGATGGTTTCCCCTATGCACCTAATATAAGTGAAGCTTGATAGATCATTACCAGATGGATTTCACTAAGTTACCCACTTGTGATATTTTTATGGGGAGTTTTAATCACTTAATTTTGGTCATGAATACTTGATAATGTTATTTTTGGGAAATTGTCACTTTAATTGACTTAAGCACTTAATTTGGACCTATTTTGCCACCTCACTCTATCCTAAGTACATATATGAACCTTTCCATTTATATGTTAATATCTTATGCCTAAAAAACTATTCTTAATCACTAAAATGTCCTCTAAGAATTTGTATGTGCATCCTGTATTCTAAATTTCACACATTTTCTTTTAGAGAGGATCATATAGTATTGGCCAATACTAGCAATTAGTCTTGACCCCTATTTATCGAGCCTAACTTTCACCTTAGCAATGACTACAGTTAAAAATTGTGACCCTCCCTTATAGGTTGGTTTATATTTTTAAGATAGGTAGCATGAGATTTTTCCATTTCGTATTGCTATAAAATCACATCTAAGTCACATATTCTATCACTTGGAAAGTTTAACATTAAGGCACACTTACACTATTGCACATTGATCAAAGCTTCCCTATTTTTACCAAATATAATTTCAATCATTTAAGTCAGTCCTTAGTTAAATCAATATCCTATTCTATTTAATTTAGATTAAATAATTATCAAGTGTTAAATTTGTCTATAAATGCATAAATGTAGTAAAAGGATCACAATCACACAAAGCACTCTAAGTGGGAGAAATACATGGGCTTGATTTCCCTATTCAAATTATTGGATACATAGGTAGTGATGAATCATCAAAGGGTGAATGGATTCATCTTAGCCTATTACACTCCATCATTATCTTTGTAGGTTTCAAGCCATCACAAGCCCTTTTAGGGTTTCAAATTTTAATAAGTTATTTTTAAGTCATTCACATGCATTCAAAGGTTAAATTTTTACACACAAGTTTTTTTGAATAAGCTATAAATGATTGTGACATTATTTTCTTAATTTTTTGTAGAAGAAAAAATTAACTAGTAGAAGATATTAGTGATAGTCTATGATGTCCATTTTCTAATAATCCTAACCCTAAAAAGTTGTAGTCATAATTCCTATTTAAATTGTATAATTAGATTGAGTTGATCATTTATAGTTATCTTTCAGTCATACATATTTAATTTATAGAGTGAAAATGACTAATTATTTTTATGTATTTCATAGTTAGCCTTATTTCATTCGATCATGTTTTTTTGATTTCAATATTTTACTTTTATTTTTTTAGTTACAAGTTATTTTACATCTCTCCCTATCTTTCAAATAATTTTATCTCAATTAGAGTAAATACACCTATTAATTCCAAATTATGATAAAACATATTGGTGAAATTGTATTTTATTTGAGCATAACTTCAAAAATATTATCCTATGGTTTAGATAAATTCTTGATAACTAACACTAAAATAGCTTGATTTTGAGATTTAATCTAATACCTAGCAATAAAAGAACTTGTTGTTGACCTCATATTTAATAGTTGACATTGAATGCAATTATTTTGACTTTGGATATGATATCTGACACTAAAAGCACTTTATTTTGACCTTGAATTTTAAGATAATATACTAATCTCCATATACATCCCCCCACCATTTTTAGGACTTAAATTTATATTTTTTGTTACTTGATTTTGAATTTGCAAAGAATGTGGCTATATTGGATAATCATTTTTTGCTCCAATATTTTCTAGTTTTCATTACATGTTGTATTCATTTAATAAGAAAAACCATTAACACTCATTAAATAAATCAAATCAAATTACATATTGTTGGATGGTGGAGCCTAATATTATTATAATGCTTAGTTCTCGATAGAAGGGTGTGGGGGGAAATGCCCACCACTATGGTCACCACCCCCATATAAAATTTTGTTAAAAATGCAATGTAAAATATTGTAATTTCCTATTAAATCTAGACCATTCACTATTAGTTTGCATATCTAATGGCATAAATTATGTTTGTGTATTTTTTCCCTAATATGTAACCTTCCTTTGATATGAGGGCATTGTAATTATAACAACATACAGTGTGTAAGTGAAGAGGATATTTTAGTGGATGTATTTTAGGTTTTTTACTTCATTTGTTGGATTAAATAATAAGGATTGGCTATTTTTGTATGGATGTAGCCCATATTGGGTGAACCACATTAAATCTATGTCTATCTTGTATTTTATTTTCTACATTTTTATTTCATATTTATTTTATTAATATCACTCTATGTTCTATATTCATAACAAATAGTATTATATTTGAAGGTTTATTTTATAGATAAACTCATAAGAAAAGAGGATTCTTGGTTTGAGTGGGAGCAATGGTGAAAGAAGGCAAGTTTAAGGTTAAAAAGTTTAGCTAACAAAACTACTAGCTATGAAAGATGAAAATGAAGGATTATTTATCTTAGAAGCATCTTTTCCTACCATTGGGTGGAATAGAAAAGAAGCTAACAAATATGAAGGATGAAGATTAGGAGTTTCTTGATATAAAGGCACTAGGAACAATACGACTGTGCTTGGCAGTGTCGATGGCCTTCAATATTTCAAAAGAAAAGATAAAAATGGATGTGATAAGGATATTGGATAGAGTGTATGAAAAACCCTCAACCTCAAATAAGGTATTTATAATGAAGCATTTATTTAATCTATAAATGTTAGAAGGTTGGTTTGTTGTTGATCATTTAAATGAATTAAACGTGATCACAAATTAGTTAAGCTATGTAGGAGTAAATTTTGATGATGAGGTTGGGATATTTTGATTCTATGTTAATTTATAGAAAGTTAGAATGGATTGGTCATGTTTATTAGTAATTCTACTCTGGTTTAAAGACTTTAAAGTTTGATGATGTTATTGGTTTTATTCTTAGAGAGGAAATTCAATGAAAAAGCACAGGTGAGAAATTAGGTAATGATTTGACTATAGATAATAAGGGAAGATAAAAGGTTAGAGGAAAGGGACTAAATAATTGTGATAATTATAATAAGTGAGATCTAAATCCATAGGAACATTGGTTTGTTACATTTGTGTAAAGAAAGGACACCTAAAGAAAGATTATTGGTTTTGAAAGTGAAAACAAGGAGATGGACAATAATATAAAAATCAAGAAGAAAATATATTAGGTGATGTGTTACAATATAATTTAATCCTTTATTTATATAACATTAATGATTATTGGGTGTTAAATTTAGGGGATTCATTTCATGCTACACCCCATAATAAGTATTTTCAAGACTATGTTCAAGGTGATTTTGGACAGGTTTATTTGGGTGATGGTGAACCTTGTAAAATTGTAGGAAAGGGTAAGATACAAATAAACTTATAAAATGGAAACAAATGGTTGTTGAAAGAGGTGAGGCACATTCTTGAGTTGAGAAGAAATCTAATTTCAATAGAGTAGTTAGGAAGTGAGGGCTACACAATTACATTTGTTAAAAATTCATGAAAGGTCACTAAAAGATCATTGGTAATAACAAAAGGAGAGACGGTAAGTACATTATATGTATCTAATAGTAATGTTGACTCTTTTATTAATTTAGCTTCTAAAAAAATGGATATAAAATTATGGCACCATAGACTTGGGAACATGAGTGAGAAGGGGGTGAAAGTTTTCCACTCAAAGAATTTGTTGCCAGATTTGAAGAAGGTGGATTTGGATTTTTGTGAGCACTATGTGTATCTAAAATAGAAGAGAGTCAAATTTCTCAGAGTTGGGAAGACAAAGAAGGATGAAAAGTTAGATCTTGTGCATAAAAATGTATGGGGAGTGGCTCAAGTATCATTCCTTAGTGGATCTTATTATTATGTTACTTTTAGAAAAACTTGGGTTTATTGTATATGAAAAAAAATGATGTTTTTGGTACTTCTAAGAAATGGAAAGCTTCGGTTGAGAATGAGACAGGAAATAAGTTGAACTGTGTCAGATTAGAAAATGGAGGTGGATACTACATCTAGGAATTTGATAATTACTATTCATGCCATGGGATTGTAGAGAGAAGATGGTTCCAAGAACACCACAATAAAATGGTGTGTCAGAAATGATGAATATGGAAATCATGAAATGTGCAAGGAACATGAGATTACATGCAAGGTTGCCCTTATAATTTTGATCAAATGTTGTGGATACTATTATTTACTTAATAAATAAAGGTCCTTCATGTAATGAAATTACTTAGATGTTCACATAGAATGATTTTATATCACATAGAATAAGCAAATATGAGAGATCACACATCAATAATTGACAAAAGAGCAAAATAATGGATAATATAGTAAAGCTACTTTGAGGGGGAAACCTTCACAATAATGCACTAATATTATAATACTTAATATGATGAATAAAGACTAACCACTACCTCTTATATATAGTCTAATTATCCAAGCTTATTCCCTAGGCTAACCTATCTAAGAACATAGAGAAATATAACAAGTATATAAAAGAGGCATGTAAGCCACAAGTTGGCCATATATATCCATAGACACACCAATGGTTAAAAGTGTAGCAAGCCCATACTCTTAAAAATAATTTCATCCTCGATGTTGTGGCAACTCTATATTTTGCTACACAAATGCTTCATCCTCCCAAGTGGCATCTTCACATGGAAAATTCTTGTATTTGATCAGGTACTCTATAATCACTCTACAATGCAATTGATTAGTGTGCATGTGAAGGATCATCTTAGTATCAAGAAAAACTCTACCTTCCTCATCCAATTTTGGTAGCTCCATTTGAATGGTAACTCTATGTCAAATGACTTTCTTTAGGCATGATACATGAAATACTAGACGTATAAAAGTGGATGAAGGAAACTCTAACTTGTAAGCCACACTACCAATTTTATGCAAGATCTGATAAGGGACATAATGCTTAGGGGATAGCTTGTTATCCTTTTTTTTTTCCTTCAATGACATCTACTTATATGGATACAATCAAACAAAGACCCAATCACCAATGTCAAAATTCCTTTCACTTTTGTGTTGATCTACCTATTGCTTCATGCAATTTTGGGCCATAGCTAAATTTTCATACAAACTTGTAAGGACCTCTTATTGACGGTGAATATGTTCTTCAATTATTCAAACCTTAGGATGGACCTTCAAGTTTGAAGTGATGGATGGAGGGTGGTATCCATATAGTGCCACAAAAGAAGACATTTTGGAAGAACTATGAACAAAAGTATTATACCACCATTTAACAAGTGGTAACTAATGAACCCATTTATCCTATTTATCAAAAATAAAAAAATGGATGTATCCTTATAGACATTTGTTGACTACCTTAGATTTTTCATCATATTGAGGATGATAGGATGAACTATGAGCCAACTAGATACCCAAACATGTAAATAACTTAGTCAAAAAATTACTAGTGAAAATGAGATGTCTATCACTAACAATGATCTTAGAGGTCCCATGTAATTTTTGAATTGTATTGAGAAAAGTAGCAGCTATTGTACTAACAATAAATGACTATGATAAAGAACAAAAATAAGCATACTTACTAAGATGATCCAAAACAACCATGATAACATTTTGGCCATTAGATCTTGTTAGCCCTATAATGAAATTCATAGATGCGTCTTCCCAATGCTAGCTAGGGATGTATAAAGGTTTTAAAAGACCTAGGGTTTTGATGGTTTCACCTTTGTTTTATTGATAGATCATACATTTACCCACATATTTTTGGACATCTCCCTTGAGTCCTTCCCAAAAAAAATCTTATTTGATTTTTTGATAGGTTTTCAAAAATCTTGAATGACCCCCAATTGGAGTTGCATGAAGTTCCTAAAGGATTTTTTATTTAATAAGAGAATCCTTACATAGGTATAATCTATCTTTATACCATAATGCATTACCTTTACATGTGAATTTTTCAAATCGACCTAAACCTTGCTAAATAATTTGAATCAAATTATAGGTAGCACTATCATGTTCCCATTATGATCATGCTTCATCTAGCCTATCTACTTACAAAATGGTTATGGCACATAGTAATGCCTCAACTAATTCATCCTTTCTAGATAGTGCATCTACCACCACATTGTCCTTGAATTTTTTATAGACTATTTCAAAATCATATCCTAACATCTTAGTTACCCATTTCTATTTTTCTTTAGATGAAAACCATTATTCCAAAAAATATTTGAGACTATCATGATCAATTTTTACTTGAAAGTGATGACCCATCAAATAAGGTCTCCATTGTTTGACTGCATGCAAAATGGCCATCATTTCCTTCTCATAGATGGGTTTGTGTTGATTTTTACCTTTTATTTGATGACTTTCAAATGTAACTAGTTTGCCTTTTTGCATGAGTATAATGCCCATACCATACCTAGATGCATCACATTTAACCATAAAAGTCTTGGAAAATTAGGAGTGGCCAACACTGGAGTAGTGCACATAGCCAATTTTAATTATTCAAATGCTTGAGTATTTGCGTCAGTCCACTAAAAGGAGTCTTTCTTCAACAAAGATGTGAGTGGGGTTACAATACTACCATAATTTTTGACAAACCTATGATAGTAACTAGTTAGCCCCAAAAATACCTATAGTTACTTGAGTGTCTTAGGAATTGGTGAGTCAACCATTGCTTGTAATTTTTTAGGATCTAATTTCACTCCTTCAAAATAAACTAGATGACCCAAATATTCAATCTCACAAGCCCCAAAAGTACATTTGGAAGGTTTGGCATACAATTGACGTTGTTCCAAAATGGAGAGTACCTGTTTCACATGTTGTAAATGATCTTCTTAATTTTTACTGTAAATGAGGATATCATCAAAGAATACCATAACAAATTTCCTCAAAAATGGCCTAAAAATAGTATTCATCAAACTTTGAAAAGTAGATGGTGCATTTGTTAGACCAAAATACATAACTAAAAACTCATAATGGTCCTCATGAGTCCTAAAATCTATATTGGGTATGTCTTCATCGTAGATCTAAATTTGATGATATCCAAAATTCAAATCTAACTTAGTAAAATAAAAATAACCATTTAATTCATCTAAAAAATCATCAATGATAGGAATAGGAAACTTATCTTTGATAGTGTACTTGTTGAAATCTCTATAATCAGGGCACATCCTCTAGGTGTCATCTTTCTTTCTTACCATGACAACTGGTGAAGAATATTCACTTTGGCTATGGTGAATGATTCTTACATCCAACATCTCCTGTACCATCTTTTTAATTTAACTTTTATGGGCATAGGGATACTTGTATGGCCTGATGTTGGGTGGTGTACTACCAAGAATAATTTTGATAACATGATCATGTGAGTGGTTAGGTGGAAGTCCTTTTGTCATGTCACCAAAAACAATAGAATAGACATCAATCAATTATTGTAGATCAAGAGGTAGAGATGGCTGAGTTGGTTGTACTTCCATGAAAAACAAGCGAGCTACAAATCCTTCATCACCCTTATAAAGAATCTTTATCATTGGATGGGAGCTAACAAGTTGTGGAGATTTAGCCCTTAATCTCTTTATCTTAAATGTCCTTTCTTAAAAATGAAAAGGAATAAATAATTCTTGAAAATTAATCTCAATAGTGTCTAAAGTGGCGAGCCACTGTACTCCCAAAACAATATCAACTCCACTTATGGGAGTTAGAAACATAGGAGAATCTCATAAGTAGTCTCTCATGCCTAACTTAATATTATGAAATTTTCTTGAATAGATGATAGTACCACCATTTATAATCATAACCTAAAATTTTAGAGTTGGATAAATTAAATAGTTTAAATGAGTATCCAACTTATTATTGATGAAGTTTGATGTGCTCTCAGAATCAATCAATGTAATGACCTTCTATTTCTTAAGGAAACCCATCACCTTAAGAGTTTGGAGAGTACTAATACCTAAAAGGGTATGACAATAAATAGTAGATTGAGAGTCTTCAAATTATTTTGTAGGAGCTTCTACATCCTCACCATGTACTTCTTCATCATCTTCATCATCATTGGTACCTTCAATGTAAATAGTTTCTTTTCAGCACAATGATGGTCTTTATTCCATTTGCTATCACAACCATAACATAGCCTGTTAGATCAGTTTTCCACAATTTTTCATTATGTTGATCTAGTGAGCTATGGAAATAATGGTGCTAGAAAGGTGTAGTCATGACAAGTAGTGAAAGTTTTCATTTTGACCATCTCTTTTTCTTCTACCATACATGCCCTAGGGATAGATTATGATATAGATGTTGGGTTAAATATTCAAACCTTGAATTGGATGCTATATTTGAGGCCACCCAAAAATAGATCAGTTAAATTATCCTCAATGATATCTTCCACCTATAAAGAGAGATTATGAAACTAATGAATATAATCCTTCATAGTTCTTTATTGCCACAGTTTGGCTAACTGACTGAAATAGTTCTTAGAGACATTATTATGATAATGAGCTAACAATTATTAAATAAAAATAAAACATGTAATAGGAGCACCATTATTTTTATTTTAAGCACATAACCAGTGATACCAAATGAATTACTCAAGTTCCAGATATAGAGATGCCACTATCACCTTCTGAGAACCAGGGGTTTGATGCAGATCAAATAAATTCTCAATGTGGGTAATCCAAGTGAGAGGATCCTTACCATCAAATTTATACATGTCCACTTTTGAAAACATCAGTTTCATATTAGCATGGGAGTTATTGGTGTTGAGATGAGGATTTGAATGCTGAAGTGGAGGGTTGTTGCACTAAAACTAAGATGTAAGGGTAGCCAATTGCGAGTGATATGATGCAATTCATTGTGAACCCCATTAATCTCTTTGTGCATCCCTAAAACATTAGCTTGGACTATAATAAATTCACCATGCCTCACCAAGTTATTTATGTCCCCCTAAAACTAATAAATCATCAGATCTAAAGTACCAAATTCCATGTCATTGGTGGAATGAGTCTTAGGAGTTTCTTGCCCCACTTTTCTTCCTTGAGTACCAGGTCCTACCATATACAAACCCTAGGAGGTTTTTTACCCCAAAAAAAAGTATACCAAGAGATGATACCATTATGATCACCTTGTCAAGATGAATCCAACAACTACTTTTACGCACTAGGGTAAAAATTTTGGCACCAAAAAAGTGTATCAATAAAGTATACCATTACGATTGTCTCACCGAGATGAATCCAATGATTGTAATTGTTTAAAGGGATTTTTTTTTCAAAACTTTTTTTAACATTTTTTTTTCAAAAAATCATTTCAAGCAATACTAAACTAATAAAAAAAATTAATTCTTCTCAGATTACAAGTTATGTTTTTTCTCTCCCACCACTCTCAGAAGCCACACCTCACTAGATCTAAAAAAAATGCCATAGGAAACTTGCCCAAATTGAAGCTCTGATACCAATTATAATGAAATTAATTATATGTTCACATAAAATGATTTTATATCACATAGAATAAGCAAATATGTGAGATCACACATCAATAATTGACAACAAAGTAGAATAATGGATAATATAGCAAATCCACTTAGAGGGGGCAACCTCCATAATAATGAACTAATAATAGAATACTTAACATGATGAATAAATACTAACCACTACCTCTTATATATAGTCTACTTATCCAAGGTTATTCTATAGGCCAACCTATCTAAGAACATAAAGAAATGTAACAAGTATATAAAAGAGGTATGTAAGCCACAAGTCGGCCACACATATCTCTAGACACACTAATGGTTAAGGGTGTAACACTTCAAGTCCTTTAGATGGTGGCATTTGAGAAGAAGCATAGATAGGTAAAAAGGTAAATTATTCATTTTTAAATATTTTTGGTTATGAAGCATTTGTCCATATTGAAAAATAAAATAGAACCAAGTTTTAAGCAAAATCTAAGAAATGTACTTTTATTGGATATGGAGTTAATGATTTTGGTTACCGTTTATGAGATTTTGAAAATAAAAAAATCATTAAGAGTAGCTATTTGATATTTAATAATAAGGTCATGTACAGAGATCAATTATAGGGAAAGAATGAAGAAAAACCAAATATTGAATATGCAGTACTTGATGAAATTAGTGGAAATGAAATTCTAAAAGTGCCATAAAATCAGAATGTGCAACAACTACAACAAATACCTAAAACTCTTGAGAGTGTAGTTAGAAGATATACCAAAGTAGGTAGACTCCTTGAATGATACTCTCCTTTACTTTATTATTTATTATTGTCTGATGGTGGTGAGATAAAAATATATGAAGAAATAATGTAGATAGAAACGAAAAAGAAGTGAGAGCAAGGCATGAAAGAAGAGATGGACTCCTTGGTACATAATCAAATATGGGGTTTGGTTCAGTTGCCTATAGGTAAAAGAGAATTGTAGAATAAATGGGTTTATATGTTGAAGGAAGAATATGAAGTCAAAAGGAGGTACAAGGCCAAAATTGTTGTAAAGGAGTTTGCACAAAAGAAAGGTATTGATTTTGATGAAACATTTTTTTCAGTTGTAAAACTAACTTCCATAAGAACTATTTTAAGTTTGATAGCATTAGAATATTTGCACCTTAAATAGTTAAATGTGAAGACTAATTTCCTTCATGGTGATTTGGAGGAGGAAAAATATATATAGCAGCTATAGGGATATGAAGTAAAAGGCAAGGAGAAAATGGTGTGCAAGTAATAAATTATTTATAAATGATAAAGTTTTATTCATATTTTAGTTAAGGGTATAGATTAATAAATTAGTATAAAAATAAATAAATAAATATAGTCCTAATTTGTGAAACTATTTATCTTTTTCACCTTTCTAAAAATAACAATAAATAAGAAGAAATATAACTTAGCTATAAAATAGATTGAGATGGTTGATACAGAGGTTGAAAATGGTTATGTAAGACTAAGAAGGTGTCGTAAACCTAAATCTATCTTTCATTAGGTGAAAATATAGAGCATCAAAAATTGGATGCTTTAGTGTTTGACACTATTGTCCATTCCTTTCGCTATTATCTAAATTGATCACAAAGACCTAAAACTTGTTGGGTAGTTACGTTGTGCCTATGTGAATGTGCTTATGAAAAATCAAGAATTGGTCATTGACAAAACTCATTGTGGAGATGATTTTGTCTTCAAATCATAACCCTCCATCATGCTTGATAAGACATCACATGAGTCACTTGAGAAAGAGGGGGAGGGGTTAGTGTGAAAAATATACTAGACATGCAATCCACACCCCTTATGTGGGCACACTACCTACATACCAATAATTTAAAGAGGTATCAAGTCATATGTAGTTCTCCCACTTAGTGTGCTTTATGTAATAGAGTGATGTGGATGAAAATGACAAATTGATAGTGTTTGAGGTGGCTAGGGATTGGTATGAGGATTTGAGTAGGTTTGAAGTTGTGTTGGATGATTGTGTGTAAAGAATAGGGAAGTTTTCTTAAGTGATTGATTTGTATTTTTGCTTGCTTTGTAAGTTTAGTCACCTCCTTTATAAATGAGCTTTGAGTGGGATTTTATAGGGAACAATTGGTCATGGGTCAGATGTATTCATGTTAGGCTAACCCAATTAAGGATAAGGACCAAATGAAAATGAAAATTAGGACTCAAAGTGTAAATGGATAGGACTGCTAAAAATGGGACACTTCTTTATGGGGCGCTATAGTCAAAATGGGGAACTCTTATCCTATAGTCTTAGGATCTGAGAGAATAGGATTGGTGCATGAAATATTATTTGGTTGAGGTGGAATGATCATTCAAAAGGTTCTATATGACTAGAAATGAGAAAAAAGGTGTTTAGAAGGGTTGCGAGAGCATGAAAAAAGGACCTATGGATGGGGTATCACAAGCCACACTCAAACTACCAATTTGGACATTTTATATGACTAAATTCCCCCCCTTTATTCTCATGATGTAACAAAGAGAAACACTATTATAAATAAAAAATTGAAATCATAACTGAACTTACCTACAAAGGTGAAGCCCATGATGATGTGTGATGTTGAGTGTGCATAAAGAGAGCATAACATGAAGTATAAATCTACAAGAGAAAAGGAGTAGATCAATTTTTAATAGAAAGACTATGTTTAAAATAAGAACATACAAAGGTTAGGTAAAAGAGAGAGGAAGAGAAGGAATGAATACACCTCATTGAGTATGCAAACTAATGCAAAACTTGATGTGATGTTGGGTATGTATTGTACCAAGAGTAATATCATGAACAGAGTTAAGAGATCAATTCACTGAGGGTGGATAAATAATATAAAGGTATCCCTTTAGATCCATTATTTCCTAGTATGTAGTGAAGCTATGTGATCATGTGTGTGTTAATTGATGTTTTAACTATGTGTCTAATCCCTCTAAGTAGGTAGATCAATAATATAAAGGCTAGATAGTCCTTTGGGTCTATCATTGCCCACTATGTAGTGAAAGTATGTGATCATACATGTGTTAATTGATGTTTGGATTATGTGTCGAATCCTTTTGAGTAGGTGGTTCAATAATACAAAGGCTAGCTAGTCTTTTGGCTCCATCATTTCCCACTAAGTGTGAGCTATGAAATGATATCAGTATGAATGTGTGTCAGATGAGATGGCTCATAAATGGCATGAATGCTCTGTAATCTAATAATATGGTGTGGATAGTTGAATGTGTGCTACAAACTAGGCCAATCTTGGACTCTCTGAAAGGTGGAGATTAGGCTTGTATGAAATCCACTCCAAAACTAAGAACTAGGCTTATATGAAAGCCACTTAAAAATGATGCCAACCACCTATAGATGGAATAAAGAATGCAATTGCTAAGAATGCCTAGGTAGTATAATGATTTTGAAAGAAAAGAAATTAAATGTGTCATGCACATTACCCCCAATCATTAGTGTCTATAACATGGATTTTGATCTGAAAGTTGTACCAACTACCCAATCTAAAACTGGAAGTGAAAGTAATCATATCATGCATGATGCCCCATATATCTAGATAATCTAAGTAAAACTATACTAAAAATAACTAATCTAAACTAGACTGTAGCTGACAAAGTTGTAATTGACCTTACCTTTCAATTTGTTTATAATTTTTTTGGGTTTTTGGTTGTTTAGATAGGAGCACCAAAAAGTGGACACTTTACTATAGTGTATTGTAGTCTGAATGGGGTGATCTTATCCTTTACTATTTTTGATGACTACTTTATGTTTATCCCTATTTTTCTAGTCTATTCTACATGTATTAAATTTTGATTATTAATTTGAGTATTCTAAAAATTGATTTTGACTAGTAAAGGGCTCTAATCTCTATGACAAAACCCTTATTTGTTACCCTCTCTTTTGAGGCTAGGAATGAAGACCCTACAATGACTACCCTCAAAAGAAAGAGCCCTACAAGTGTGTTATGCTATGAAATACATGATATAGTAATGATAATCTAAAAAATGTCTCAAGATATAACATAGTTTGTGTTAGAGATTGTTAGAATAGCATGGGTATGCCTAGATAGATGTAATAATGTAATATTATGTGCAGTATATTGAACTAAAATTAAAAATCTGGTTAGTTTTCAAGAAGGGATGGAACATGATGTCCATCATGGAATCTAAGAAGGCAAGATAATGCATGATGTTGATCATGGGATAGAAAAAAATGAGAAGCAAAAAATCAAAGAAGCATAAAATTCAAGAAGCAAGAAGCATACAAAAGAGGCCAAGGGGCCAGGCAAACAAGGGACATGGGCACATGTCACTCAAACTAGGAAAGCAAGCATATAAGGCATGTTCGAATGCCCACATACACATACAATAAAAAATATGCAAGATTGGCATGAGGACCATAAGCACATACAAGATTGCAAGCAAAGGATATTGGCAAATGTCTTAAGGCACACATAAGTAAAAAAATAGGAACTAAAAAATGCAATCACATCTTGTTATTCAAAGCAAGAAAAGAATGCATGTAAATGCTAAAAATACTATCACATCTAACTGATCAAAGCAAGAAGTGAAATTATGAAAAACATGTAGGACAAGACTAAGTAGATGCTAAGAAATACACAAATGCTATATATTAGTTAATGTCGATAGAATAATCTATATAAGCTAGTAAGTAATGTATATCAATATGATAACTAGAGTGTGTGTTGTAGGAATGACATAATATGGATGGTGTTGTCATGTATGAGATACCCTTGATGTGTAGATATGTCAATGTATGTCTCAAATGTAAAAGTAGGATGCCCCCTTAATGGGTAGAGGGAAAAAATCAAGGATTTGGGTGTCACTGTACACACTCAAATAAGATCAAGTGAAGCATGGTAATGTAGATAAATCGAACAATATCATAGAACAAAAAAATGTCAGTCTAACATGGTAGTAAAAATTTAAATCATGGATAATGTATACAATTGAAATTTTTTTGGTGTTTTGAGTTATTTGATTGTTTTTGTATTTTGAAATATTATATTTTTTTAGTATTTTGAAATATTGTACTGTTTTTGGTATTTTGAAATAAGTTATGTACAAGTAAACAAAAAGACATTATGTACAAGTAAGCTAAGAAATTATGTACAAAAAATATTGAGAAGAAATAATACTAACTAATGAGTCTCATAAGAGACTCCCTATTATGGTGTCTTGTATCAAGGAGAGGGATCATGCATGATTATGAAGCATGATGGAAGGGCTGAGAGTATGAATCTAAAAGCTATGTATATTGTAAGTGCTATGAAATATTTATAGTGGAAATTGATTGTGGAGTCCCCTTATAACTCTGAGAATTGGATGCAACTGTGGGAATCTTAGGGACCCATCTAGTAGTAGAAGAAGCTCTCTAAAAATGTGTTCTATGTGTAGAGGCATGATACCTCAATGATACTGACCTAGCTGTGAATACTATAGTTAGAAATTATATAGAGTCTTGAAACTATAGATGATGTAGAGAGAGGCCTCTATGGAAGTGTATGAACTCTCTATGCTGGTGAAGGAGGCCTTAACTATGTCTAAATATCAACTGGAGGAAGAATTGTAGCTAGTAGAAGAGGTAAAACTAGTGACTACAGAGTAGGAGATGACTCTAAAGTGGGGAGTGGTAACTCATACAAAAATCCACCAACTATAATAGCCTAATTAACATAAATATATTTCACACATCAGCGAATTGTAGAAGGTATCACATGAAGTTTCTAGATCCATGGTTGACCAAGCAACATGTCAAAGACTCTTACACTAGGAACAATAGTAAATGGTGTGGCCACATGTGCTGGACTAACCTATAAAGGAATTAAAATCTCACCCAATGAACTTTGTATATTCCCATTGAATCCATTAATAATTGTGTCCATCGAGGTGATATCCTACTCTAAATATCCCAAATGTTGAAGTAATTTCATAGTGCACATATTCACACTAGATTTATTATCTATGAGAGCATTATGAATGGGATGGTGATCAATGTAGGATCTGATAAAGAGCACATAGTAATCCAAATCATCCTCAACTATCTTCTACTCTGATAAGGAGATCGAAGGTCTAGCTAAAACTCTAGAATTATACACACCAATCATGTTTCTCAAAGGATGTGACTCAACTGAAGGTACCTAATATGTAGCTAGTGGAGGGTGTGCATGATATGAATGATGAACACCTGATGTACCCCTATCTCCTATTTATAATTCTATGGGAAAGGTTATGAGAAAATTTTTATATCCTTATCTTGTGTTTATTTTACCTAAGGAGGCTCAACTGGAGTGCTAAGATCAATAAGGTTTCCATCTATCAAGTCCTATATCTTGTGTCACAAATTGATGTATCTATTTATTATGTGGCATAGTTCCCTATGAAAATCATAGAATGTATTTTGATCATATCCATGTGAAAGAGGCTTTGTTGTATCAACTTCCCAAATAAGAGGGAGAGATAGGACATTGCATTACAATAGCTGCTATAATACTCTGACTGGAGATATTGGTAGATTGGTAAAGGCTCACTAATGAGGCACTGATAAAACCACTCACTAAGGGGGTAATGAATCTACACTAACTGTAGGTTGATTTTGATTTTTCTATCATTAACCTTTAATTTATATGGGAATTTATTGTTACTCTTTTTTACTTGAGTTTACCCATTCAAAGTAATTTGACTTACCTTCCTTTAGTGTGTGGTATAACCCATTGAAGGAAGAAAACTTTTTGAACATTATTGACTCATGCAAATGTTGGATGGTGAAGCCTCATCTTATTTTAATGCCCAGTTCTTGACAAGGGGTGTGGGGGGACAACACCCCCCCCCACTAGGTTTTCCATGGGGGTCCAAGGGAGAGATGAGCTATTTTGAAGCCCCCCTAGTGGGGATTTAGGGGTAGCACCCCTAAAGCAAAATTTTGTGAAAAATACATTATAAAATATTGTAATTTCATAGTTAATCTAGACTATTTACTATTAGGTTTTAGATCTAATGGTATAAATTAAGTTAGTACATTTTCCCCTAGTTTATAACCCTCCTTTGATATGATGGCATTGTAATCAGGTGGTAAATGTGAGAGAGTGAAAAGGATATTGCATTGGATGTATTACAAGTTTTTTCCTTCATTCATTGGACTGAATAATATGAAGGACTGATAGTTTTTGTGTGGATGTAGCCCATATTGGGTGAACCACATTAAATATGTGTCTTTATTCTATTGTGTTTTTTAAATTTTAATTCTATATTTATTTCATTATTATTTCTCTAAATTCTATATTCCTAATAACAAAGCTGGTAGAAGACTCCGTTTGAAGAGATATTGTAATTCTTGATCAACCATGGGGCTAGTCATTTTAGCCAAGATAGTCTTATATCAAGTGAGATGCTCATTTGACCTTTGTTTTAGTTGTGAAAATTGGGCATAAGAAACCTTAACACATATGTTCATGATGAAATGAGATAGGAACATATTAGGTAAATGATTGAATGATCTGACCAACTGATTTTGTAGACTATAGAACCATTGTAGAGCATAATCCTTTAAAATCCATGGAAATGGCTTGGTTAGTAACCAATAATTTGGCACATAGTCCAAGAATGTTGTGTGAAAATATATTAATTTTGTCTCTGGATCACCCTTGCCATTATATAGAGTGAGCTTATATTGAACAAAATTCATTGGCAAGGGTGTAAAAGCAATATGGCATGTCAATGGTGTATTAAGTAGAGCAAAATAGTTCAAAGATTGTGTTGGTCTAGAGGTACCTTGCTCAAGATTTATCACCTTAGATTGAATATATTTAATATTTTTCATAAGGGTAGTGACATTAGGAGGTGAAGATGTACTAGCCATAATTGGTGGTGCCAGATAGGAAGATTGGGCTTTTATAGGGGGTTGTTAAGACATAGTTACCCTTGTAGTGTCATTTGTAATTGGTTGTTTTGTGTTTTGAGGGGATTAACCATTGTTTGAAATTTGTTGTTATTCTCATATTAATTTAAGCATATCATCTTGCATATCAATATTTTTAGTTAAAAGGTCTTGAAGTTCCCTCTTATCAGTTTTATCAAAACTGGTATATTGGGTCATTGTTAAAGGAGGAAAATAAAGTGAAAGTGGATTTAATTTTTTTCAATAAGTTTTAATAATAAAAATGTGATGGAAGGAAAGTACTAAATAAAATAAATTAAAAGTCCTAAAAATATCAAATTGAAATATGTATTAAAAGGATATGAAGCTCACTAACATGTAAGGTGATACCTACCAAAACATAGGGACCTAGTATATTCTACTAGGACTTGAAAGAAATGATTTTTAAAATTACTATGGTGAATTTTAAAAATTAAATTTGAAATTTTAATTTATATATGCAATAAAAATTAGAAGAATATTACTAAAATCAACAAAGAATTTTGTCTAGGGCTTTCAGGGTTAACGTGCAAAAATGAAGTAAGTTAGGTTCACCAAATGATTTAAATTATTTAGGAATAATGGAATTTTATTTATATTTTAGTTAAGGGTCTAGATTAATAAATTGAGATAGAATATAGTAATAAATACAATCTTGATTTGTGTAACTATTTGTCCTTTTCACCTTTCTAAAAATAGAAATAAATAAGAATAAATATAACTTTGTTGGAAAATAGACTAAGATGACTGATACAGAGGTTGAAAATGGCTATGCATGACTAGAAAGGTATCATAAACCTAAATCTAGCTTTCATTGGGTGAAAGGATAAGATCACTAAAAATTGGATGCTTTGGTGTCCAATGTTGTTATCTATTCATGCCATTCTTTTCCAAACTAATCACAGAGACCTAAAACTTTTTGGGTAGTTACATTGTGCTTGTATGAGTGTGCTTGTGAAAAATTTAGTGTTGGCCATCGAAAAAACTCACTATGGAGCTGATTTTATCTTCAAACCCTAACCCTCCATCATGCTTGATAAAATGACAGTTGAGTCACTTGAGAAAGAGGGAGGTTATTATGAAAGATGTACTAAGCATTCAATCCACACCCCTTGTGTGGGCACACTACCTACATACTAATACTCCAAAGAGGGATCAAGTTATATGTAGTTTTCCCACCTAGTGTGCTTTATATAATAGTTGGATGCAGATGCAAATGATAAATTGATAGTGTTTGATGTGGCTAGGGACTGGTATGAGGATTTTTGTAGGTTTTTAGCTATGTTAGGTGACTGTGTGCAAAGAATAGGGAAGTTTTCCTTAGTGATTTATTTGTATTCTTAATTTCTTTGAAATTTTGGTCACCTCCTTTGTAAATGAGTTTTGAGTGGGATTTTATAGGGAATAATTGGTCATGGGTTAGATTTATTTGCACTAAAATGACCTAATTAAGGATAAGAAGTAGATGAAAATGATCATTGGGGATCAAAGTGAAAATGGATAGGATCGTCAAAAATTGGACACTTCTCTATGGGATGCTCCTATCTTATAGGCTTAGAACCTAGGGGAATAGGATTAGCAAGGGGAATAATATTTGGCCAAGGTGGATTGATCATTTATAATGTCCAATATGAATGGTAATGAGAAAAAGGCGTCTAAAAGGGTCACAAGAGCATGTAAAAAGGACCTATGGATGAGGTGTTGCAAGCCACACTCAAACTAATAATTTGGACATTTTAAATGACTACAGTAGGTTGAAGAAGAATTTATATGGTCTAAATCAAGGTCCAAAATAGTGGTATTTGAAATTTGACATGTTTATGATAGAACAAGGTTATAGTAGACATCATTCTAACCACTATGTTTACTTTAAGAGATTAGATAATGCAAGTTATATTATCTTATTATTGTATGTATATGGAATTCATGTTGTAGGGTCTAACATATAAGATATAAATGATTTGAAAATAAAATTAGCAAATTCATTTGCAATGAAGGATTTGGGTGTTGTAAAACAAATCCTTGGTATGAGAATAATAAGAGATAGGAAAAATAGAAAATTGATATTGTTTCAAGAAGAGTACATCAAGAAGGTGTTATTTAGGTTCAATATGGAGATGTAAAACCTGTAAGCACACCTTTGGGAGGTCACTTCAAATTAAGCAAGGAACAATGTCCTAAAACTTAAGAAGAAATCAATTACATGTCTAAAGTTCCATATGCTTTAGTAATTAGAAGTTTAATGTATGATATGGTCTACAAGAGACTAGATATTGCTCATGCAGTGGGAGTTATTAGTAGGTTTATGAATAATCTAAGAAAAGAGCATTGGGATGCAATCAAGTGGATTCTCAGGTACTTGAGAGGGACCAATGATAGATAATTATGCTATGAAGTATTAGATGCTACCTTAGAAGGATATATTTATGAAGACACGGTTGGAGATTTAGATGGCAAGAGGAGCACCATGGGTTATGTATTGACTATTGATAGCACAATAGTTAGTTAGATTTCAAAATTGTAGAAGGTAGTTTCTTTGTCAACTATATAGGTAGAATATGTTGTAGCTAAAAAAGTAAAAAAGGAGATGATATGGATGTAATGGTTTATGGAATAATTGATGCAAAATCAGGAAGATTTAAGGTTATATAGTGATATCTAGAGTGTGATTCATTTAGCAAAGAACTCGACATTTCACTCAAGAATCAAACATATACAACTCAAGTATCACTTCATTCATTTAGTTTTGGAGGATGGTCAACTGAAGTTGGAAAATATCCATATGAGTTAGAATCCTATAGATATGATAACAAAGGTAGTCAATAAAGAGAATATGGAGACTTGTTTAGCTTCAATAGGTCTTTGAGGATAACAAGGAAGATGAGAAACATGTCAGGTTCAAAGTTCAAATAAAATTCCATGGAAGAGTTGTAGCAGTGGAGTTACAATAATCAATCTTCATTTGGGGGATTGTTGGATGGTAGAGCCTAATCTTTTTATAATGCCTGATTATTTTTAGGGGTTGTGGGGGGGAAATGGCCCCCTCTATGTTTGCCACCCCCTAAGAAAAATTTTATTAAAAATGCATTCTAAAATATTATAATTTCATACTAAATCTGGACCATTCACTATTAGGTTGTAGATCTAATGGTATAAATTATGTTTCTACATTTTTTCCCTAATATGTAACCCTCTTTTGATATGAGGGAATTGTAATCACAATGGCATACAATGTGTGAGTGAAGAGGATATTACAGTGGATGTATTATAGGTTTTTCTTTCATTTTTTGGATTAAATAATAAGGACTGGTTGTTTCTATGTGGACATAGCCCATATTGGGTGAACCATGTTAAATATTTGTCTATCTTTTGTTGTGTTTTCTACATTTTAATTCCATCTTTATTTCAATAATGTTGATATGTGTTATGTATTCATAACACATACTACAACTCAAACACTATTAATGAACTTTTTTAAAAATTCAAGTATGACATGGGAAGAAGAGTACTCATACATTCATGATGCTATAAGGATCAATTTTCAACCTTTTAATGTCAATATTATGACCATAAAAAATGGCAAGGCATATGAATATGATTCTGCTAATAATAATAAATTTCAACATATTGATACAAAATAATTTAGTGAGTACCTTGATGCCCACCTAATGAATTTGAATCTTTGTTATCTATAGCTCAATAAAAATAAAATAAACATGATTATGCTATCACATTAGAAGAAAAAAGATGATTCCATTGGTAATATTGATCAAATATTGTAAACCCTACCACAAGTGTTGTTACTTATAATATTGATATTGTTAATACATCTACACCTTTATGTTTTAGGGCAACAAAAGGCCTTTAAAAAATATCTATACCCATGCATAACCAAATGACTCATACATGACCTTTGATAGCTACACATCCTAAATCACCTACCTTGCCTACTACATAATCTCTTGTACTAACTATTTTATTTTTACACATTAAGGTGTTGTAGTTAGATAAATTTATACCAAAATCTATCTAATCAGTGGATTCACAAGCCTTTCTTCATAGTCTGTTATCACCTAATATTTTACCGTATCATTTACATATATGATTTTTTAGGTCCTAAACTTTCACTATATGAAGTTAAAGGAGATATAGTACAACATCTTGTATTATTTCATGCATCATGTTTGGATTATGCTTTCAATGACAAGTTTCTAACTAAGTTGTTTCTAATAAGCCTATAATATTATGCCTTCCATTAGTTTTATTATTTACCTATTCAACTAGTCAAAGTGTTGTATCCATTAACATATCAATTTCCCAAACATTTTTCTATTTATTATGCATAAATTACTAAGCTTAAGTAAGGAAATAATGAGCTTATTAGTGACTATGTACTTCTTCATAAGACCGTTATTGCCAAAATGACTAACACATTGGTGAATAATTAGTTAAAACCTATTTTCAAAAAAAAACTTATATTTTCATGAGTCAATTATTTTAAATAAATTCATATCATTTAAGGAAATTTTTCACATAAAAATAGAAAGAGAATTCAAACTTATTTCTTTGAACAAGCTTAAACATGTACTTGCATCCACTTTGACTTCCACAATGAAGTTTTAAAGTAAACCATCTTACAAAGTGAAGTGAACATATACTAAATTTGATGCAAAGATCATGGTTAATTCTATATATAAACATTAAAATAGGCTTGTTTTATCGGAACAACCAAGGAAGCAATTTTCTAGATTACCATAATCGCCTCATAAATTGATAAAAAAGCTACTCAATTGTAATCTAATTACTCTACCCTCATCATTATAGGTTGATATGAGTATTTATAAAAATTAAATCATTCAATAAAAATGCATAGTATGATTACCATAGATGCAATAATATTTATACTCATTTATGTTTAAAACTCAAACACTTTATTCAAGATCTTATCGATGATAATGTCATAGAGCTAGGCACTCCTATAGAGGAAACTAAGCCTTAATAAAATGAAAATGCTAAATTGAAGATTTATAGTGAGCCATTTACAAATCATGATGAAAACATGGATAATTCATAAATGTATTATACTTATAATGCATATACACCTCCCGAGTCATACGATCATCCATTAGATGGAATTATTGGCATATTTATTCAAAATGTTCAGCCACATCCTATGATCACCTTTGATGATAGTGATATATTAAATGTTGAATCTTATTTTAATTCTTAAAGTACATGAGCATATAATCATAAGCAAACCATTCATATTTTACTAGTTGATAATGGATCAAGTTATAATTCTTTCAAAATGGCATTACGTCATTCATTAGGTTACACAACATGACATACAATAAACATTTAAAAGTGTCAAGGCATTCAATGGGAAATAACCAACTACTTTGGGACACATTATGTTTTCTATTTAGTGGGTCATACTATATTACCCATTCATTTTATAGTTATACCATATAATGGGGTTTTTGATATGATACTAGGATGCCCTTGGTTATGAAAGCTTTGAGTTGTACATTCTATGATACATAGATGCTTAAATTACATTTATTAAAACCAAATGCTTATAATTTTAGGAATCATTTATGAGTATCCTCTAAAATATATGGTAATTCCTCCTTAAAATCCACCACCACATTTCATTGATACATTTATTCAATAACAAATCATATTTACAATTTTTTCACCTATGCATAAGATTTTAATTCATAAAAAGTTAAAATGTCTCAAAAATAACCAACACAAAAGCAAGTAGAAAAAGGTGTCAAGTTCACAAAAAACATCATCACATTCAACATATTTAAATTATTTAGACATATAAATCAATTGGTTCTACATATAGAAAAACATTTGGCACAATATTCTACTAGTCCTCATTGGATTTTAAACTATTTTACATCTCCTACAACTACTCCTCCCACATGGGATTATATGAGTAGTTATTTATATAGTTTTATTATGCCACTGAATGCATTTTATACTTTTATGTCATGAATATATATCACTTTTCATCCATAAAATGTGATCCTTCCACAACTTATTAATTCTTATTATGAATCTCATCTTGATGAGATCATGGTTAGCATGTAGTAATTTAAAATATTCTAAAAAAATAAAAAACATCCAAATAATTAAATAAAATTAAAAACAAATATTATACATAGATTCTTGATTATTTTATCATGTTATTATTTTAATTCTTACACATGCAATCAATTTGATCAAGTTCTTATATCACTTGGATCTTAGTGACTTTTTGGCCTCTTAGTTATTCTTTTTAACTTTCCAGATCTTAGTAGTCCAACATAGTGATTTAAACTACCATAATTTTCCATTACCCTTTTATTTTTGACAATTTGATATGAGTAAATTAAATTTTTATATCAAATATGGTATCTTTCAATAACAAATAGAATTGGTTGTCATTATTGTCTTGATGTGGTCACCCCTGTCTTGTACCATTTTCACAACCAAATCAAAAACTAAGAAATCATACCCTTAATACATCCTTTTTCTGATATTTCTCTCAATTATAGTATAGAAAATAATACTTATTCATGAAAAATATTAATTTTGTATGTTATATTTATCATACATGCATGTTACATACAATGATAATATATATTTGATGAGACAAGGATGTAAAATCATTACTTCACATATCTATTATATCTCATACATACCTTTCAAAAGTTACAATTCACATATAAAGTGGGGGCATCTTTCTCATACATGTCCATGCCATCATTTCTAATGCATAATTTACATTGACATATGTTTCAAATTGTTTAAATATATATCCTTTCTTCTACATTTGAACCCATGGCTTATCATGTAGTAGGAATTTTGAGCTATTAGATTAAATCATGAAATTAAAGAACCCAAAACATTAAACTACCTAAGTAAGATCTAGAGCCATTAAAATTAAATGTAAATATATGAATGAATTATTCAAACAAGCACTCCAATCCTAAATATAATTGCTCTAAACCAAGATTAAATGGATAAAATATAAGAGGATTAGATTGAGATTACTTTGGACTCATATTTTTGACATTATGGTTTCTTAATCATGGATTTGATATGTGAATTCAAGTTCATGTCATTAACTCTTGATTACTATTTTATGTATCATGGATATTCTAGTTAGTTTACATGGACGATTTATTTTGTTTATATAAGCCAAGGGCGGGAAAATAAATGGCTTAAATTTAATCTTGAGCCATTGAGATCAATGGTTGGGTAATTTATAAGGAATTTTGACTTCCTTGGAAACCTCTAAAATAGAGGGTTCTATATGGGGAAGGATAAGTTAGAGAGGATTCTATAATCTTCTTATGGATTAATTAGCATTAGGTAGGGGATTAGATAGGGATTAGGTGGGTTATTAGAGACTAGGGGTGTAAGAGAGCTTAATGATATAAGCTTTGTAGGTGGGTCATATGAGTTTAAAATTCCCAAATTATGGATAAGTGGGGGTTAGAATAATATTAATAAATTATTAGAGGGATTAATATATTGGTGGGGAAGAATAAGGTTAGTAGATGAAGAAATTTTGAGGGGGATATTAGATAAATTATTAGGATTAGGATAAAAGGGATAAATTAATAGGATAAATTATAATAATTAAGGTGAGCAGATTTAGGTGCATATGTTTTCCCCCTCTTTAAAATGACATAGCAAGTGGAACAAAGTGGAAAGAGTAATGGTATTTTGAATAAAAACTATTTTATAGATGAATGTTATTAGATGAGGTTAGGGATATGATTCCCCCTCGAGAGGACATGCGAGGAAGAATGACACAAATGGCCAATCAAAATAAGAAATGAGGGGTGAGATTTGTTGAAATAAATAAGGGAATGGGATACAAGATATGATATAGATGAGGAAAAATATAAATTCAACTAGAGCAATGAGATCTAATGTGATGATGCCTCTAGCAAAGATATATGCATATGGAGTAGAATGATTATGTTATAGTTGTCAACACATCCCAAGGTGGAATCAAACATAACATGGTGATGATAATATTAAAGGTCCAAAATCTTTTGATGTATCCCAATAAAGGATGTGTGAAAGGGAGAGATGTTGGCCAAGATAAGACAATAATTTTATAAGATGAATGATGAGTGTAGCTGAATTCTAAAGTCAAATAATATGATGATTGATATGAATAAATGATAGGATCAAGTGACCGGAATATGAAGGAGAAGAATCAAATCAATAATCCATAATGTGATCCACAAGAGTGATTATTATCCTAGTAAGGAAACATACAAGGGAGTGATTAATGGTGATAACATTATGGTCTTAGTCATGCCCAAATTGAGGGAGGGAACCATGAACTTTAAATGATGAATTGACCAATTGATGATAATAGATGACTGATGATAAAAAAATATGGATGTTTTGATTTGTTAGGCATAATCAATAGGTGTAGGTGATTGATGAAAAATATTAGGGAGATGATTATGGGGATGGTGATGGATCAAATGATTGATATTAGAGCTTAAGGATGTTATGGATGCAAGATGATGAAAAGACAAGATAGATGTGACAAAGATTGAAGGAGAAATAAAATGAGAGTGGTTGAGTTATCCTTGGGCATTTAAAAGTGGCCAAGTGTTGCCTACATAGTCTAAAAAGACATCAAGATGATGTAGTTCTGACTCAAAAATAAATGATAATTGATGGAGTAGTAGATGATGATGATAACTATTAATTAGGGGATGAAGTTAGTGATTAGAGAACATGACTTAGTTGATGATATGAGGATAAAATATTTGATGTTATTCAAATGGGTTATGAATATTAGATTAGTGATGGGAATAAGGATGATTAGATAAATAATGAGGGTGTAGGTGATCAAGCCATCACAACTGTCATAAGGTTCATCATAGTCTATGCAATCCAATAAATATGGAACTTGGCATTATGCCCCATGATATAAGTATGACCAAGGGCACATGGTGCCAAAGTGCATAAAATGGGTAAATAGTGAACTTTTCATCATCAATGGCACCTAAAAGCATAATTCTAGCCTTGGGTGTCATCATAACATCCTCATTCATTACCCAATAGACAAAAAGAGACATGATGCAAGACTAAAAAGAAACATAGACAAATAAATGATCAATAAGACAATCATTTGTATACAAGACAAAAGACATTCAAACAAGTTAGAAAACATAGACCATTCAAATAACACACACAAGGATTTGGATAAGGATATGGATTTTAACTTGATGAGGTACTAAGATTAGGATAAAGTTTTTGGATATATGGACTTGGAGAATTTAGATTATGATAAGGATTTGGATTAAGATAAGGATTTGGATGAGAATTAGATGAGGGAATAGGATTAGAATAAGGTTTTTAAGGATATAGGATAATATGACTAGGATGTTGATACAAGGCAATATTACAAGAGGATAAGAGGGATAAGGCTTTAGATAGGATGTCTAAAATAGTTAGGACATGGGACAAGATGACATATGACAAGGTAAATTTTTAGATTTTGTAGATTTTATAATTTGTTTTTGGATTTTTGACATATTTCATTAGGTATTTTTGGGATATGTATGTACACTAATCCAACGGAGGTAAAATCAATGGCTCAAATTTAATCTTGAGCCATTGAGATCAATGGTTGGGGAAATTTTAAGGAAATTTTAATTCCTTGAAAAACTCTAAAATAGAGGGTTCTATATGGGGAAGGCTAAGTTAAAGAGTATTATATAATCTTATTAGGGATTAATTATTATTAAATAGGGAATTAGATAGGTATTAGGTGGGTGATTAGGGACTAGGGGTATATGAGAGCCTAGTAATAGGCTTAGTAGGTGGGTAGGTGGGTCATGGGAATTTAAAATTCCCAAATAATGGATAAGTGGGGGTTAGGATAAGACTAAGAAAATGATTAGAGGGATTAATATGTTGGTGGGGAAGAATAATCTTAGTAGATTAAGAAATGTTGAGGTGGGATATTAGATAAATGACTAAGATTAGGATAAAGGGGATAAATTAGTGGGATTAATTAAAATAATTAAGGTGAGAAAATTTAGGTAAATACATACTAATAGTATTATTTGGTTATAATTTCAAAATTCAAAAAAATATTAACAATTCAAATATTTAAAAAATATCCTAAAAATTGAAATTATAGACTAGAGCATGATTAGGCATCTATTTTACATTATTGGCATATGTTATTCATCTCATGATTGGTAGATAATGTACTATTTTATATCATACATGCATTTCACTAGTATTCATGAGCTCTATGAAGGAAAAATATAATTCTCTTCTAATAATATGTTAGACTTGCTTATGCTGAGTGTAGACACCCGAAATTGACACAAGCTCTTTCAAAACATGCATTTTATGTAACTTTGCTTATTAGAACTATTGATGATAAATGAATGGATTATTGATGTAATTAGATATAAGTATTAGGCATTGTTTATATTTTTTGTCACTCTAATTTCATTTCTATGTCTATTTCACCTTTTAAAATCTACCTTGAGTATCCACAATATCATTCTATGTATTTAACTTTCAGCTCTTACACAAGGCAACATTGTGGCTCTATCTAGGAAAAACTTTGCTTATTAGAACTATTGATGATAAATGAATGGATTATTAATGTAATTAGATTTAAGTCTTAGGCATTGTTTATATTTCTTGTCACTCTAATTTCATTTCTATGTCTATTTCACCTTTTAAAATCTACCTTGAGTATCCACAATATCATTCTATGTATTTAACTTTCAGCTCTTACACAAGGCAACATTGTGGCTCTATCTAGGAAATAAAAAATTTTCCCATCATAATTTTCAATTTTTTTCAAATTTTTATGTTGTTAACAGTTTATTTTATTATGAATATTATTTTAAAGTCATCTTCCTCATGCACTAATAATCCAAAAAATTGAAATTTAAGAGTTATATATATGTGAGGGTCACGTTAGAGGCTAGGTGGATCTCTATTATCACAAAATCTATGTGAAAGTTTATAACTACTTTTCTGTATTTAATTACTAATTTATTTACATTTTATAAGGCTAAATACATAATTTTCATGCTTATGTCAAGGTCAATCATAGGATAAATATCATATGGTCTTTCATCCACTATTACACACATGTGCCTAGGTTAGATAACTACATCAACCTAAGGCCCATTTGGAATAAGTAGGCAACACTCAAATTACACATGGTTTTTTAAGGATACCTCAACTATTCCCCTTTCATAATTACCCACTTTATATTTTATATTTTATTTTATTTATGTAAAGGAACTAAGGTTTTTTTATTTTAGGTCTTTCACACTTCAAATCAACTTCCATAGTCACTTAGTCAGCCATCTCAAATAACTATGGTTAAAGATAGAAAATTTAATTGCACAGTCAACTAGGGTGTAGTCACATTCAACATATAAGGTTGTATTTTGATCATGTACACCCTAGTAAAACCATGTCCAATTACATCATAAAATCCTATTTTCATCTGTGACACAATGTATACATCTTTCTAACTAGTTTCTCATTAGCATTCAACTTGCACAGTCAACACAAATCATATCCAAGCTAGGTCTACATATTTTATTAAAATTTATTATTTATATCTAATTTAAATTAATATATTTTAATGTATTTTACACTTAGGTTATGTATATTCTATCATCTAAATAATTAATTCAATCATTCACTATTTTATTGCATTTCATTGTTAAATAAAAATAAAAATATTTTAAACACTTAATGACCATGCTGAAATGGGGGCATTTTATCCAAAATTTACATTATTTATAGGTGTTACCATTTTATAAGTCATATAATATTGAACTATATACTATTTAAAAATATACATAGATATGTTATTTCCTAAGGCATTATCACATTACATATGCATAGTTTAGACTATTTTATAGTTCTATGATCCATTGATACTATTACTTGTATATAGTAGATTAGACTTATGTTTTTATATTGTGTGTGGCTCTTGGCCTTTGTGTGCAACTTTTTAAAAATATCTTTGAGATCTTTGTTTGATATGTACAATATTTGTACATGTCTATTATTTATGGTCCTTAGCACTTTTTTATACAACATTTGAACATGTCCCTTATTTGTGACATTATTAATGTCAATTGTTTGTGTCATTTGGCCTTAAGTGTGAAATATTCAATTATGTTGCATTTGAATATGTCTCTTGTATGCAACCCTTGGACTTATTGTGATATTACCATTGTTATGTTTGTGTGATTTTTAATCTTATTAAGTTTGATGAATGCCATGATACATATCATTTACTACCTCTTATGCATGCTTCTATTATAATAAACTACCATGAGTATAGATTATAAATATAAGAGAGGCTATCCAATATATTAGTGAATGAAATCAAAATTAACTTGAATAAATAACATCTCAATCCTATTCCCTAGGTTGATCTATGTGGGAAAAAAGTAAGAAATGCACATTAGAAGACAAAAATAGACATTTATACCTCCTTAGAAGATTTGCTTGAGAATTAGACTTAAGAGGTTGAGCTCAACTTGTTGGCTATGGAGTTTTTGGCAATGTTAGGTTCCACATATGGGAAGCACCTTTCCTTGTCTACAGTTGATTTTTGGCTTGGCTTGGATTTGTCATGAGAATTAGTTGAAGTGATGAATTTGAGATTTAGAAGATCTTATATATCTTAGTTAGTCATTGGGAAAGAGTGTGTAGTACATTTCATTTATATATTTTGAAAATTGGTGTGTAGCATCCATCTTGAAATGAAGATCAAGGGCCCAAGATTAGTCATCCATTATCATAAATGAGAAAGATGGAGTGTGGAAAAATGGATGAAGTATTTAATAGGGGTGTAATATATTCAAATGTAGAATATAATCCAAGAAAGTTTATCCAATACATTAGTGAATGAAATCAAAATAAATTTGAAGAACTAGAATCTCAATCCTAATCTCTAGTTTGAGCTATGTGGAAAATAAGCAAGAAATGCTTATTAGAAGATAAAAACAAATGTTTATACTTCCTTAAAATATTTACTTGAGAACATGTCTTCAGAGGTTGAGTCAACTTATAGGCTATGGAGTCTTTGGTAATGATTGGTTCCATGTGTTGAAATCATCTCTCCTTGTCTACACTTGATTCTTAGCTTGGCTTGGATTTGGCATGAGAATTTGTTGAAATGATGACCTTAAGATTTGGTAAAATTTCACTACCTTAGTTGGTTATTATGAAAGAGTGTGTAGACCCTTTAATTTATATATTTGGTAAATTATTGTGGACCATCCATCTTGATATGAAGATCAAAGGCCCAAGGTTATCTATCCATTCTCATAAATGAGAAATATGGAGTGTGGAAGAAAATAGATGGATTATGTAAGAGGGGTTTAAGATATTCAAATGATAACACCTTTGTGTGTTTAAGTAAGGTGTAATAAATTTTATTAAGTGTGTAAGTTAAGTGTAATACATGTCTTAACCTTTGATTACTTGCACATTTTTCCTTATGATATCACCCATTTTTGAGGCACTATTCCAATTTTGAATTTAGAAAAATATAATAAGTCTAAATGTATGGATTTTACTATTAGAAGAATGATTAGGTTAATTAAGTGGGATTAATCAATAATTAGAGGCATAGTGATTTTGGTAAGGTTGAAAGTGTTAATATAAGACATAATTATAATTGACATGAAGTGTCCAATTTTAAGTTTCTACATTTTCCCCTTATTTGAGAAGGTACTGTGAGAAACTAGGCACATTAAGTTATTTTCAAATAATGAGAATGTCATTTAACAAGAAAATTTGATAATGCTTGAAGAATTATGTCTTTGCTCTTATATTTTGAATTTATGAGTTGATAAACTTAGATTAATTCTTGAAAGGATACTTGATTATCCCTAGATGCCCCATCAAGGGAACATGTATGGATAAAAGACATGGATGGGCTCTCAAAAAATAGAGGAATAATAAATAATGATAGAAATTAACCCAATTAAGCTAATGATTACACACTTTTATTTCCAATGTTTGATAAAAATATAATTGAATTGGCCCCAAGGTAGGTGCAAGTGGGAATGATACATCCCGAAATAAACAAGACACTTTGACTAGCCCCAAATATGGTGAAATTTATGAGCTTGGAACTAGAAGAAGGACTAAATGATGAAATTGGCCCCAAAGAGGGTAATCTTAGTTGATCACAATAATGTACCCCAATAGGTTAGATTTGATCGTTTATGCAATGATTTTCCATAGTATGGAAGATTTGAATATTGAATGGTCTAATTGGGTTTCCCCAATAGGGTAGATTTAATCATTTATCAATGTAAATGGTTTACCCTAGTAGGGTGTATTTTTGTTTTAAAAAATGATGATTAGGAAATTGATTGATTGGCTAGAAAGCATAGGTCAAGTGTATACCCTTTTACACATATTAATGATGAGTTGGCATAAACATAGGTGTAATGGTATAATTAATAATAATGAGATAATGGTGGTCGAGCTGACCCCGGGAATTGAATATAATTAAGTGTTGCCTACATTAGGGACCTGAAGCTAATGTAGTTATCCTAGAAATTAGGAGAAATGAAATTAATTAAATAAGTATGACTTTTTTTATCTGTTCATATGTAGATGTATCATGAGTAGCATATGGCTTAGTCATGTGTTCTAGTTAATTGAGCTAGATTGTTAGATAAGGAGATTTATTATTGTGACATTGTTGATTAAACCTCCAACACTTGGTTTTTGATGTAGCATGCAATGGTATGCACTATGATATAAACATCATGATAGCCTAACTAAAATTTCATAAGGACTAACCCTCGATCCAATAGAGAATTGAAAATAATGCACCAATGATAAAAACCATGGTGACAATGTTTTCATATGACAATGTATGGACTCAAGTACAATTACATGATAGGAAACACCATGATGATGACCCTACTAGCATAGGGGACTGAGTCAAGGCAAAAATATAAAATGAAAGAAACATTTAAATAAGAAAACGCACACACAAACTTCAAAATAGAAGCAACATAAAGTATCTTTCTATTTAACCAAGTCAAAATCTACGTGTTAAGGCTTAATGATAATGATAAATGGATGGTGCCCCCAAGAAGGATTTATGCAAGGGAAGGACACATCTCAAGTTAATTGAAATGATTAGAACCAATAATTAATTTTCCCTAGTAATGTGTATTTGGGAAGGACACATCCTATCACTATTTTTAGGACCTAAAATGATTGGATTAAGGATTTTGACTAGATCTAAGATAAGACTAATGTTTTTGAAATTTGTGGCAGTATATCTCTTGTGGAGATTGTAAGCATGTTTTGATTTTTAGGATTTTTTGGTTGTTTTGATTTTTTTTGGGTTTTTGGCATCTCAACTCAATGGAGGATTATGAGATGTATAATGTTTTATCTCAAAACACTATGAAAGTATGGCTTAAGTTGCTCAAAAAATGGTGAAAACATGGCCTAAGTTTCTCATAAAAAAATGAGAGTGTGGATTAGGTTGTTCAAAATATAGTGAGAGTGTGGATTAGGTTGGTGACTGACATAACCTTTTAAAAATTGAGTGTTTCTGACATAGTCCAAATGGACCTCAAGTCAATGTAGTTTAACCTATAGTGAGAGATACTACTAGTCAACAAGAGGTTAAGGAATACAAATGTCACAAGAAAAAAAATCAAATGATACAAGATAATAAATGACAATGAGGGAAAGGACTAAGAGTTTCCAAGGACCATGTCACATAAGAACAAAATGTGTCTAGTTGTCAAAGTATCATGTTGGTAATAGGATATAAATAGGTCTCAATATGCCTTTAACTTCCTCAATAAGGTAAATATGGGAAGACTAATGGTCATAATAAGATAGGCTTGGTTGAATAAAATTGAATGGATTGAATGGTAATGGAATGTAATGGTCAAAATGACTTGAATAAAATGGTCTATAATGCAGATAGGCCTACCCCAAGTATCAAGGTACTTGTAGACAATAAATTAATTACAAATGATGCTATAAATTTAGTATTCATCCTAGTAATTTTCCAAGGTGACACAAGCATTTTTTTCACCATTGGATGAATTATTTCTCTTTTATTTTGATTGTTTTGTGTGTTTAATAATTTTTCTCATTTTTTGGATTTATTGGCATCTCAATTCAAAGGAGGATTATGAGATGAATAATGTGGAACCTTTATTTTCTAACCAATATCTACTCAAAATGGTTAGCCTATATGAATCTTTCTATTGATGTGAACTATACTATTTTTGTGATGATCTTCATGAGTTATTGATTATGGTTCTTCCAAACCTCTAAATAAGATGTCTTTGTAGCCTTTATAAAAAAGAGTGTTGTCAAAAAGGGTTGAAAAGGGTAAGAATGGGATAAATGGTTTGATTAGATAATGTAATAGAGGTCTTGAATGGACAATAAGATCATGATGGGCTATATATAAGTTTATGGACAAATGAATATTGATATTTTTAGTCACACACATTATTGTTTCTTCTAGATTTGACTTGATTTTGGTTGTGGCGGGGCTGATTTTGACTTCAATAAGTTATTCATCAATCAATGAGGAATGAATTTGATCAACTATTGGTACCTTGAAAAGGTTTTCACTAACAAAATCTTCTTTATTATCCCTTAGTTCCTTAATCATGGTTTCACTAAAGGCTTATAATTTTTTATTCTAATTATCCCTTAGTGCCTCAAATAATGTTTCACTAGAAGATGTTGATTTTAGACTTTGATTATCCTCTAGCTCCTCAAAAAGAGTTTCACTAGGATATCATTCTTATACCTAAATATTACCCTATATCCATAGAGATTATGCCACTAATATGTCACCATGGAAAGAGTTTGGCAATGTGTGATTTTATTGATCCCAATCAACATTTTTAGGATGTGTAATGTCAATATAATGGCTAGGTTGGTTCATGGTAAAGGAATGTGTATTGGTAATGGAAGGTTAAAAGGCATCATAGTAATCATAGACATTACTAAGATAACTTATGGTGATGTTGAAAGAAACTTCATCCAAAAATATTGAAGGATTATAAGTGTTTTCAATTTGAACTTCTAGATGTATGTAGTCAATGCCTTAACACCTAGTAATATATTATAATTCTTAAGATAATTCTGACTCAAGAGGATTTGATCCTGATGTTGAGACTGACATTGATTATGCTTCTAATGCTAATCTAATATTATTTTAAGAATCAAACCCAAATCTGATATTGGTTCTAAAATAGAACATGATTATGATGTAAAGGTATCCACAAAGAGGTTTGGTTGAATTGTGTTGTCCACAAGTACCTTGTTCACCTTTTAATTGGAAATGAAGGAATTGGGATGATATAATGTTTGGAAATGTGGAATGTCTGGCAATGGTTAAATAATGAGCATTTAATCAATAATAATAATAATATTTTCAAATATGGGTCCCATGTCAAATATATTCTCTTTATCAAATATAGGTTGACCATCAATGGTTTGAATTTGTTCAAAAATGAGTGATATGACACAAATGTCAACATTGGTTTGACTATCTTGATCTTGCTTTAGAAGTATATGTATCTAATAATTTTTGGAAAGGGGATTATGACATATCCCAATTGATTAATTATTATACTTGGGTACACTTGGGTTATCAATAGATAAGGGCACTTGGAGTGGCAATGTCATAACATGTCTGGATGGTGGGTCAATGAGTTGACCTTTTACTATGTTAGATATCATAAAGGCTATTACAAGAGCCTACCTTTGGTTAGAAGTAGATTGATTTTATGGGCATATGAGGTATCATTAGGATATATAATAAAATAACATAAGTTATTTACTAGAAATATAGTTAGAAGTTTAGAACTAAGATTCAATAATCTCACAAGTTTTTCATCTTTATTGTCAAAAAAGTGTCATGTAAATTAGTCTTTTCTATAGTCTGCACTAGATGAGACATTTAGGAGGTATTTTTTATTTTGTTCATGATTGACACTGAATGGCATATTTTAAAGGCTAAATTTAGAGGTTTTATCCATCACTTAGGTAGATGCAGGATAGGGGGTACAAAAGGGGGGGTATAAAGTGACACTTTTTTTTAACATAACAATAGTTGAACTTGGAGAGAATTTCAGAGACATTTTGAAAAGGAATTTGACAATGACATACAAACATGAATTATGGAATTTTGAATGTAGTTTCTAAATATATAATTTTTTTCAATACCCAAATGATAAAAGTGTGTGAGATTAATGAATTTATGACAATAAGTTAGCCATTTTTTGTGAAAAGATAAGGAGATTTCATGTGTATGAACCCACTTTTTTTTAGTAAACAAATGGATTTTTTAATGAAACTTCATATATAGATAGGTGAAATGTCGAATATTGTTGAGAATATTTTTTATTATATATATAATTTTTAAATAATTTTACAAGTCAAGATAGCTGAAAAATTAAAACTACAAGTGTATGAACATAACTTTTTGACCTTAAATTCATGATTTTTTTTAAAAGCATAGTTGACAATGTGTATATTGTTGAGATTTATGTTTTATAAATATTTGATTAATATTCAAAAAGTTATAAGGAAATTTGTGATGATATGTATATAGTCCATAACAAGGTATATTATGTATAAATTAAGTAATAATTATAAATAATATTCTAACATTAAAAAAAAAATTAAACTCTATTTTCCCCTCTACAAACCCATGTTTTTTTTAAATAATAAAAGCTTCATGATCAGACATGTTGACAAGATGAAAAAACCACTAAAATTTTGAGAAATATCCTTAGCTAGTTCATGATAGAGTTTGGAATAGGTTTGGAACCCCCTAATCCTAAATCTGAGGAAATTTTAGAGGGAAAGTGATAAAAAAAATTGTAAACTTGCAAAGGGCATATGCCCTTTGCAAACCATTTTTTGCACATTAATTATTTTGCCTAATTTTTCAAAGATCATAAAGGGTGTGTGTGCTATCAAAAGCATGAATTCCCTTTATGATTCACAAATTTCTCTTATATTTCCCATGAAATTTGATCATTTTTTTTGTTCTTTGTGAATTATAAACTAGTTTTTATGTTGTAACTATGCAAATTTGGTAAATTTTCTATTCATTTTATTTGAATCACTAAAAATTATCAAGTTTAAATCTACATAATTTGGGTTTAAGAACATTCAACATAGAGGAAAGAAATAGTACAATAGTAAAGAATCTATTTAATATATTTGAGGTAATAGATAATAAAAGTAGGAAAATAGATAGTAATGTGGCAAGATGAATAATAATGGAATCTATAGTGAGTAAGTCAACATCTAAATCTTGAATTCTTAGTGAAACAAGTAAATCCTTGAATTTAAATAGAAATAATCAAATAAATACCATACAAAGAAGAACAAGTCTTGATGACTCTTCACGCATGGATTGTTGGGAATTTAGTGGTAGACTCCCATGAAAAGATAAGGTATTAGTTGAAGGAATAAGAAATTTGATTGAATTTTTTTGGCATGAAAACACAAGGGTATCGTCTAATATAAAAGATGTTAAAAGAAGAAAAGGCTCAAATAAACATGATTCACATGAAAAACATTTCTTAGACATAACCCAAAAAAAATTTAATAAAAAGTTTATTGAAAAAATTAACGGCCAATTGATAATCAGCCAAAGGTCATTTGAGATGTGCAAGCCTTTCTATGTTAAAATCAACCAAGCATGCACCACATGTTGTTGTAGGGTACATGTTGAAGTTGATATGCATTTTTATTGTTTTCATCATATACATTGTAATTTATATACCAATAAGATTTTGTAGGAATGTATGGTGTCTTACTCACCTAAGACATCAAGAGAATTAATCTAAGGTATTTTCTATCAAAGACTTGAGGAACAGTTCTTTTTGCCAAACAATGTTTAGACAAAACATGTAACAGTTGTGATGGTTTGTAAAATTTGATGATTTTTATACATGAAATTTTTTTACATGAATTTGAAAATAAAATAGTTGATTATAAGAAGTACAAATTTTTAAAGTATGTGTTAAAAAATGGAAAAGATTCATCAAGATGTGAATTTGTTACAACCAAAGTTTATATATCTGATTTCAAGTTTGAATTCAAGAAGAATATTATCTACCATTATGCAAGACACACACATAAATCAAAATGTTTATAAAATCAATTCAAGGTATGCAAAGATAACTTCCCAGTTGGCACCATTAATTTAGTTGTGGAATTTGCTGATAACTACACACTATAACCATAGAATGAGGTTCAATCCCAATACTATAATTTAATTCAAGTTGGAATTTTTTATTATATTACATGTAGACATGCACTTCATAGCACATATGACAACATAAAGATTTTGAGGGAGTACCACTTTTATATGAGTGATCAAAGATCACATTCTCTAGAGTTTGTCCAAGTTTGTTTTGAGATATTTTATATAATTATGAATACAAGAGAAATCATGTTTGATACACACTATATTTGGTCAAACAATTGTGTAGGGTAGTTTAAGAATTCTTTAATGTTTTATTGGTTAAGAAGAATGGCATTCAACATTTTGGAGATTCTTTGAGGCTAGGCATGGAAAAGAGGAACATGATGGTGCAAGTGCATGTGTAAAAAGATACCTTAAAAGAAAGCAAGAAAAGTACAAGGATGGTGTTAATTTTATCAATGTTACAAATATTATGGCTTGGTGCAATGAAAATATTTGTCATAGATCAGATAAACATTCTCATGTGGAAAGATTCTTTTGGTTAATATAGGAAAAACACAAGGAAATGTATTAATATTGTAGTAAAGTACCTAGATTAAGTGTTTTCCACTCCATTCAAATCTCAAATTCAAGTTCATTGACTATTTATACTAGGTATATGGCATGTTTTTGTTCCCCATGTATGTAATTTAATTGGAATGAATGTGAGTCAAAAGAATGGGTTGATGAATGGCATTTCATACCCATATCACCTATAGAGAATAACTATTCACTCCAATAATTGATGGATCATGAAATGGAATCATCCGTTGACTTTGACCACATATCAAATCTTGTGTAACTAGGTACAATTTATTAACTAATTAAATACAAAACCTTAGATATTAGTGATATTTTTATTTTTTCATATATGTGCTTAAAATTTGATTAAAATTTAAATATAGGGCATGGCTTTTTAGTCATTTCATCTGAGGACAATGATGAGGAAAAAAACTACTACTTGTGTCATTGTGTAGAGGAAAAAAAATTAACCACAAATGTTATGGATGGAGAAGATCTAATTTATCCCACTAGATCCATATTGGTTACTATAACTTGGATTCATAAGTACTATCATAAAAAATAAAAAAACTATTATTTTAGGACATTGAAACACATAGGTTGGTACTTCATTATTCAAATCTGGTTATTTCTATAAATATTTAAATGATCAAATATCATGGAAATCCTAATAAAACAACTTTGTGGAAAGTGAATGAATGTGACCAAAAAGTGATTATTGAAACACTTGAAAATATATTTGATATTAAAGGTATTTTAGATTGAATTGGTAAGTTTATCTAGTGTTTCAAATTAATATATTAAAGTTATTTTATTTAATTCATTTTAATTTTACTATTTTATCGTTATATGTTTATTTTTATTCAAATTTTTCACTAACAATTTTAATGTAGGTTAGTGGCACCAAATGAGCTTCCACCTTCATGTGGTTGGTGTCATGAGTAGATAAGATTATCTTCTTGAAATGAATATAATCTAAAAAATAATTCATATTAATATTATCTACCTTAAGTAAACTAGTTTTCACCTTCTCTCTTCTATCCTTTCAAAAAAACATGAAAATAGTCTTATATATGCTCTCTTATAGGACTCATCCATGTAAAATTAGGGGTTGATGGTTCATATCTATACCTCATGGTTCTCCTACAATGTGTAATGAAATTTCACTTATTTTTCACATTCAGGGATGAGCGGATTCTCTTAAGGAATGCCTTCGATCAATTAAAACCTTCACTCTTGAGGCCTGAATAAGACTAGATAATGGTCATTATAGTCTTAAAATTCCTATCTAGATGTGTCTGCATATATATTTCATTGATTAGGATAATGTGTCATAATATACAACCCATTTTGACCAACTTTTGGCCTATTTTGAGAGATTTAGCTATGAGAAAAACCTTATTGTTGCATCTCACTAGGATCGAGTTAGAGATAATCCTCTTGGGATCTCTTATAGGACTCATCCATGAATGTGTAAGAATTTATGGTTCATATCTATCCCTCATGTTTCTCCTATAATGCACAATGTAAGTTTACTCATTTTGTACAATCAAGGATGAATGGATTCTCTTAAGGGATGCCTCCTATCAACTATAACCTTCACTCTTAGAGATTGATCAAGATCAAATCATGGCCTTTCTAGCCTTAAAATGCCTATCCAAACATGTATACATAGATGTTTTATTGATTGGGATAATGATTCATAATATATATCTCCTATTGACTAAGTTTTGGCCTATTTTAAGAGATTTGGCTGTAAGATAAACCTCATTGATGTATCTCACATAGATCTAGTTAGAGAGAATCCTTCTGGGCTTTCTTAAAAGACTCATCCATGCATATGAAAGAGATAATTATTCATATATATCCCTCATTTTTATCCTAAAATTCATGATATAATTTAACTCATTTTTCACACTCATAGATGGATGGATTCTCTTAAAGGATTCCTTAGATCAACTACAACATTTACTCTTGAGGCCTAATCAAGACTAGACAATGAATATTCTATCCTTAAAATGCCCATTTGAATGTAACCACATAGATTTTTTGTGGATTGGGATAATTATTAAGAATAAATTTCCTTTATGACCAAATTTTAGCTTTTTCTAAGAGTTTTGGCTATGATAAAAACCTCATTGCTGCATCACATCTATCTCAAGTTAGATAAAATCTTCCTAGGTTTTTGTTGACCAAATTTAATTTTTAGTAGAATTGGGTCAAACCCTATTTTTTTAAACTTTTATAATGTTTCCATATGTCTTATTGGGTCTCATTTTTTCCTACACGCCTTACCTATCCTTGCTCCAACCTTGGTCTAAGTCCATCTTCCTTGTGCTTGTCTAGTCAACCAAAGTCAACTCTAGTCAACCCTAGTAAAACATGGTCAAAGGTCTAAATTATATTCAAAATGTCTTAATATGGACATTTAGGTGTTCTAATGTGTTTATAATTCATAAAATTATCCTTCACCATGTTTCATATGCAAAAGGGGCCTTTTGGTCATATTTCTAGCTTATTTAATGACTTGTACAAACTTTCAAGGAAGCATATTTGTCACAAAGGTGAATTCCAATGTGGAAGAGGTTAGTAGATGTCAAAAAGTTGTTAGATTTACTTTAAGAAGTAGTTTTTCCTTGAAAATAGGCTCTTAATGGCACTTGTACAAACTTGGGAAGTCCACCTTCAATAAAAAATGTGGGATAGTGTCTATTCAACTCCTTAAAGTAATTTCCATGATTGGTGTGCTAATAAAAGGTAAAAAAGTTTAGTTTTTGTTTTTGTTTCATCTTTTTTGCCTTTTCAAGGTAACAAATGTCAATTTTAAATGCTTGGTACAAACCGTATAATTGGATTTGGGAGGAATGTTCTTGGGGGTTGAAAGGAATCTGAGTAAACTTCATCTACATGGCAAGATTTTTTAGTTTCATGGCTCCTCATTTATGAACCATCACTAAGACCTCAGCTAGCTTTTTATGCTTCTTCATCTAAGAGGGTTCATTATTTAAGTTTGTTTAAGAAAATTTTGATTTGATTTGACAAGTTGAATGGTTTCATATGTGTCTCAGGGCCTTTCCACATGTTTCCTCATTATCTTCTTGATTTTGGATGTCTCAAGAGTTCAAGAAGTCTCTTCTAGGCTTGTTCTTGGTCTAATTTCACCTCACTACTCCTTACTTGGAAATATGCACCTACAGGTGCCTTGAAATAAGTTTTCCATGTTGAGATGAAGTAATGGAAGGTTTTCTAAGGTTTTTTGAGTATTGACATTGCATTTGAAGTGGTTTTAGAGCCTTACCCTTACATATTTGTGTTCCTTTTATGCCTCTACCTATATATCATAGTCAAAATACTCACCTATAGGCCTTGATAATATCAAGATGATGTTGGGAGAGATGTACTTGTGATATAATTACTTAAAATTGTCTAAAATTCATCAACATGCCTTTCCTAGGCTTGTTTTGGTCTTATATCACCTTCATTGCCATGCATACAACTATTATGCAATTACAAGTGCCATTTGTAGAGCTTTAGAGGTGTTTTACAAAGAGATCGTTGACTATTTTTGGTCTTCATGAAGAATTTGAGGTTGTATGTTATCATCTAATCATGTTTATGACCCTTGGTAGCCTATTAAAGGCTAAAGAATCATCCCATAGCAAAGTCTGAGTTTTCAGGGCCTTTGTCCCTAAAGGAACCAAATAGAGGTCAAGGAGGTTTTATAGATGTTCTATAATTTGTTTGATAAGATAATTGTAAAACCTAAGTATGTCCATCTTATAATCTTTCGAAAGGGTAATAGATATGCAAAGTTTGGAGTGAGAAAGACTAATAGAAGGTGTAATGAGAAAAGGTCCAAAAGTGCCCTTGAAAATAATGAAATTATATAATAATATCTATAGGCCTTAGGCACCAAGGTGTTGTTCCCTTTCAAAGTTAAAATGAAAACCAATTTACTAGACTCATATGACCTAGAGAAGTATGGGTAACCTATAGGCCACTTGAGGAGGATGTTACATCAGATTTTGCTCACTTCACTCATTCCCTAACTATACAATGTCAAATTGTAACCTACAAGCAAGGTAAGTTGACAGTGACCTATAAATTTGATGCATGATTGGTGTCTATGGTTATTCTTGGAGTAATCCATTCCAATAAATTACTTTTGGACCAAGAGGATTTCATAAAAATCATAACACAATACAAGTCCAAAAGTATACATATACACCTACAAGTCAGTGAAATAAAGTGTCTCAGTCCACCTATAGCTAGGTAGATTTACAATGGACTTTTGTCATTTTTAAGGGAAAAATAATGATAGGAAACTTGTATAATTTATTAATGACATTATAATATTTAAATTATATTTTTTAACACTAGTATTAGGCCTCAAATCATGTAGTGTGCACCTACATACCAGTTTGTCTCAATCTCAGGGAGTGAGTTAAGAGTAGGGTTTTCTTGGTGCTAAAAGACACTATATTGGTGGAGTTTTAGACCAATAAAGGTGGCACATATGATATTTAGGAGACATAATAAGTGTAAATGAGGTGTGGTATGTTACCTTTAGACCTAATGTTACACTTGACCACCTACAAGGGTTATTAGCAGTACAATATCCCAGTCAAATAGTGAAGTATGAGGAATGATGATTTTGTGTGATCAACATGGTTTACTTATGATACCCAAGTATAAATAATTAATAATGAGATAAATTAGTAAAATTATGTATTATAACATCATTTATAGGTTTTAAAACATGCAATTGACTCCTACAAGTAGGGATGGAAGAGGAATTGTCACAGTCAGTCAAGCAAGGACTCACTTTACAAGTTTAGGGAACATAGGTGATGTTTATAGTGATACAAGGTGGTGAATGATTTATATAACCTAAAAAATTATGATATCACCCTTATATAAATCTCACAAATTTATATTCACCAAGGAAAAGAGTCCAAAAGCAAGCAAACACAACCCTTATGCCTTGCCTACAAATAGTCTACTCTCAAAAACTTGTCTTAGAATTTATGCTTTTTGAAGGGTCAAATCTTGGAGTAAGGAGATAATAATTGGTATTGAGTACCTTTAGGAATTAAAAAATATCCTAAAATGGTCATTTTGTTAATAATAATATGGGAAGTTTCCCTTATTTTTTCTTAGATAGGGGGAACTTTCCCCCTTGTATAGACCCTAAAAATACAAAAAAGGAGACCAAAACATGAACTAGAGGGCCTAATAACTTGTTAAAAAAGGTTTGTGGAGTTGTAATACACATTAATAAACATGTTAAACCTATCCATAATATTTTAGGTCAAGCAAGGTGCCCTAGGCAAAAAGGGTTGTATTTAAATCCAATGGGTAGAGTTAAGGCGAAGGTGCCAAAGGGGGAATCATATTCATTCCCAAGATTGACCAAGCATTCCCATGATTTGAATAATGTTTTTAGAGGTAAAATAGATGTGTCTTGTCTTTTATCAAGTAGGGTAATCCATAAGAAGGTCATGGGGGGCTTAAGTTACAGTAGAGAACAAGGTCTAGGCCTAGTTTCAAAAGAAGGGGTCTTTTCATTTATAAATCCTAATGAGCTATTATGATGATTAAAAAATGTTTTTGGGATGTCTATGAATGTTTTCTAACCTTCACCTTGTAGATAAAACCACTAGGAAGACATTTTTGGGTTGAAATGAACTTAGACCTCATAAAATACATGGAAATGGCACAAGTAACCAAATTAAGATGCTTGGAGCTTCTCCAACACTTTGAATGGGACATTAGCATGATCAAGGGAGTTAGGGATGATCCTTAAAAATACCTCAAAGGAATTATTTTATAAATTTAACATGGAAACTTTATGAAAAAACCCTAAATCTTGAAAGTGTTTGAAAACCCTTATAAACCCTCCTTAAGGACCTGATTGGGGAAATATTGAAATTGAAGAATATATATGGAGTGGAAATGCCATGAAACAAACTTGGAGATATATATGATTATCCAAGGACCTGACACATGTAATTGAGGTGTACCCTTCCTATATGGATGGGGTACAATAGGGATTATTTTGATAAATTTGTGTGTTTTGTAGGTATGGAGATGTTTCAAAAGATGCAAACACATTTTGGAGAAATATTAGGACTTTTTATAAGTACTCACGCCCATATATTTAGTCATATAATAGCCAAAGTATGCCTACCACCTTATTCATCTCAACCAGTCTAGTGGGCAAATAGTGAACACTTAGTGAAAAATGGTGAAAACCCAATAAGCCTTTTAAGGATCTATTAATGAGATTTATGACTTGAAAACTCTTTAAATGTGTCATCCCTCCTTATGCATGGATTATATTGTATAATTTGAAAGGTTTTGGGTGACAAGTGTCAGAGGTGTATGAGAAGGAGTCATTTTGTAATTATTTGAGATGATTGCTCATGGACAAAGGAATATGAATCATTGAGGAAAAATCCAATGAATATTAGGGATTTTTGGTAACCCCTACCCTTTATATAAATTATTAGTCTTGGCCCTATTCAGTGGTGAGGTAATTTTGTGAAGGAAAATCATGAAAATAGTTTCTTATGCAAGCACAAGAGAATCTATGCCACATATAGAGGATTTAGATAAGTTGAGGGAAATTTGACCTTATTTTACTTGAAATACCTATATAATTCCTAATTATATGACTATAATAACTCCTCCTTTCTTGACAAGTATCTTAGTGACTCTTGAGCTTCACTTTCTCTCTCTCCTCTCATAATTGCTATAAATTTTGGCCTTTTGGCTATTGTATGGATCTCTCCACATGGGTATGGAAAATACCTACCAAAATTTTACCTTTAATTAATGAATAATTTTGTTTTTACCTCATTAAATATTTCACTAAGTGCATGTTATGGTTATTGGTCTTGTGTAAGTGTATTTTACTTGCCTTCACATGTTACTCTTCTTAGTGCCTTGTGTGACTTAAGATATCTCTTTTATAGGTCAACAAGAAGTGTCTAATGTGGATTATAGGTGTAGTGAGTAACTTATTAATTAGTGTTTTTAGAAGACCTATTATCTAATTCATCCTAGCCTAAGCTCTCTTCAAGACACCATGCTTGAAACATTGATGTAGAAAGGAGTGTTGAATTGGATGAAGTGTATGTGTGGGATTATCCTTGGTTCCAAGTGCATTGAAAGTGGTGTGAGTAGAGAAACTAATTATTTTATCACTTCCCACATATTATATTTGTTTTATCTATCCTTCTCCTTTTTCATCCCCCCAAAAGTTAGCAATAGGTTTGAGCTATAGTGATACATCAAGGGAACTAGCCCTAATCTAGACATCAACTTCAACCTTGGCTCACCCACATCCTTGAGGTGGTTCCATTGTACCACTTGAATGAGGAGATAATTTTCATATCCTAAAAGGGTAAAATTTCAAGTGAAAACAATTTTCATAGAATACTTAGTAATACATGTGTAGGATCTAATGGCTAGTCTCCATCCCTCACAATTATGCTACAATGCATGATGAAAGTTATCTCATTTTGCATACTTAGGGACAAGTGAATTATCTAAATGGATTACTCAAACCAAATATAAAATTCACTCTTATTTATTGAATAATATAGGACAACAACTATTCTATACTTAATGCCTAGTTAGACATGTTTGCATAGATAATTCATTAATTAATATAATTAGTTAGAATATACAGCCCCCATTGACCAACTTTTGGCTCATTCTGAGAGATTTGGTAGTAAGATAAACCTCATTAAAAAATCTCATCCATATTGATTTAGATAAAATACTTATTTTCTTTCTTATATTACTCATCCATGCATGTGTAAGAGCTAACATCTTATCTCTATCCCTCATGGTTCTCTTACAATGTGCAATGGAAGTTCACTCATTTTGCACACTTAGGGATGAATGAATTATCCTAAGGTATGCCTCTAAAAAAATAAAAATAAAATTCTCATAGGGCCTGATCAATAATTTATAATGGCCATTGTAACCTTAAAACACCTATATGGATGTGTTTGTGTAGATAGTTTGTTGATTAGGCTAACAATTTAGAATATATGGCTCTACTGACCAACTTTTGGCCTGTTATGAGAGATTTATCCATGAGAGAAACCTAATTTATATGTTTCATACATATTTACTTAGATAAAATCCTCAAAATATTTCTTGTTAATTATTTTCATTAATGTCAAAGGTGCATCTTACATGAGGTTGATGTCATTGAAAGAGTGTGCCTAGTTGCTAGTGTGTTGATGTGACAAGGGGAATTGAAGAAGTGTTGTAATTTAAATAAATAATAATTAAATATAATTTTAAGGAAAAATAAATAATTTTAATGTAACTAATGATTTATGATTTCATAAAGGTACATGTCATTGATGTCAAGTTGTATAAAAAGCCTAGTCATGAGTCTAATCATGGCATGGTAGAGGTATGAGTGGGTGGAATGATGAGGTTAGTGATCTTAGGAATGTGATAGGTTGTTAAGGATAATTTATAATTTATTAAATTAATTTAAATACTCATGATATTTTTAATTTGAGCCTATAGGTGTAGGACTTTAAGTCTAAGTATACATCTAGACCTCTTTTAGACCTTGCCTGGCCTAATGAAGTATCATGATCTATTTTTAATGCATGTTAATGATGTATGATAGTATTTAATATTTATATATGTTATATGTAATGAAAATTATATGTTGATCATGATAGTGAGGTGTTGAGATCATGGAAAGAGGCATGAAGGTCAATTGAAGGCCTAGTAGGTATGAAGACTATGGTATAAAGAGAGAGTGTAGCCTAATGAGGTATCAAGATTAGTTTCTAAGGAAAGTGTGAGTAGGTGAGAATTTATAAAGTTTATTTAATTTATTTTAGGCATTTTCATGAAATTTTAGGTTCTAGTTTGAAGTAAAAGGCATGAAAAGTTGTTTGGAGGTCTCTCAAGTGCTTAGAATAAAGGGTTCTCAACTCGAGAAGGATATTATTGTGTTCATCATATTGTAAAAATTTATTATGGGAAAATAATAAGTTCATGGTGAATGGTTAAGGTTCATAGATTAAAATTATAGGCATTGCTTTTTAAATTGAGGGGTTATGCTTTATGAATGATCATTAAGAGTGGAAACTAGTTTAAACCCTCTTAGAACGCTAATAAAGATTTGATGTTGAATATGTTGCTCAAAAGTGATCAATATGGATTGAATTAATTTGGTAAGATATTTTATATTATAATTAAATCTCCCAGGTACCTCTAAGTGGTATTTTTTAGAGAGAGGTGAGAGAAAATGTTGAGTTGTAGGCTTATTTCTGAAGAAGTTATTGTAAAAGTCAAAAGTTACATTAGACATAGTAAGAAAATGGATGGAGGAAGAATTTATATAATCATAATATATTTACATGAAAGTTTATATATATTTTACACCATTAAAGTGTGCTAAACCAATCATCTAAGTTAGTTAGTCGCTAACAGGCCTAATGGTGTAAATAATGAAAAACCTAGGCATCATTGAGAAGATGAATTGGAATGTGTTTCCATGATATAATAATGAAAAAAAGTGAATAAATATATTTTTAATTAATTTTAAAACATTTTAATTTTTGGTTAAAGTTTTGTAGTTTAGTGAATATGGTGAAAAAATTACTCACAAGTTGACTTATCTGGTTCAGATAAGACAATGGGATATAAGGTCATTATATTGGTCTAAAAGACCAATATTTGCCATTAGAAAATATTATATTTATATTTTAATATGGTATATATATCTCATAGGAACATATATATGTATAAAAATTCATGTAAATTATTTATGTAGGGGTTGGAGGTCTGAGTCACCATGACTGCTCATTAAGGTAAACTGACAGTTTAGAGTAAGTGAGTTGTAGAGATGTTCTTGAGACCTTATCTCCTAAGTGTAAGTTTATAGTAAATGTGATGATATATTTTAGGTAATTTATAAGTTATTTATTTTAATTTTTATGTAGATACATGATGTTTTATCTTTAGTTGTTCAAGACAAACTTTTTTGTGTGTTAAAAGGCCTAATGTGAATAATGCTAATAGAGTGTTTCAAGTGGTGGTTGGACCTAGAAAGTGTCATTGTTATTGGATGATTTTGGATAAGGACTATTTTATTTTTTATTAAAATTATGTTCCATTTATAGAGGTGTAGAGTGTTACAATGGGTCATAAGTTAATGTGTCCTAAAGTAGGCCTAGTGGAATTAGGTCTCCATGAGACCTAAAGAAAGATTTGGTCTATTTTAGTTATGGAAAACCTAATTAAATTATTTATTCTTAATTTAAAAATGTACTAAGGCCTATTATGTGGAAAATATAAGTGTTAAAGTGTGTATGTATGACCAAGATATGTATGATCAAGAGGTTTATATATGAATAAGGCTTTTTAGGCCTAATTGGCTAGTTAGTGAATTGAATAAAGGAGAGAATGAGATAAAAGATAATTGAGTGTAATAAGGTATTATATACCATAAAAATAGTGTATATGTATATTAATTAATATAAAAAAAAATGTCTTAGTATGAAGATCAAGTTCATATGACCTAATCAGTCTTGAAGAGACCTAGTGGAGCAAAGAGGCCTATAAGGTAGTTTAAGAGGGATAAGAGTGTGAAGAGATAAAGAAGATGATAATCATATGTTTTGTGAGAAACATATTGTTTTTAATGTGATAAAATAAATAATGTGGTTGATTTGGTTCTGATTTATCTAAGGGGTTGGTACTTCCTTATAAGTAGGTACTTGTTAAAGCCTAGTCAAGTAGGGGCTTAACTAGTTGGGGTTGGTGTTCCATGAGGAGTTGGTGATTCAATAAATTTGGTTTTTATTTTATAGTATTGTATTCAATTTTTATATATTATTGGGTTTTATTCCCATCGAATGTTTCCCACATATGTGATGTGTTATTGTATTTCATGTTCATATGTATGGTTATTTGTGCTTTGATTGATCTATACATTTGTATGAATGACTCATGAATGTTAAGTGGAATTTAATGAATGTTTTAAATATTGATTCAGCCCCCCCTCTTTAGTCAATGTGATTCTAAAATTTCTTAGAGGAATCATTCATGCATGTGTCATAGATGACAACTTGTCTCTAGCCCTCATTATTATATTAAAATATGCGATGGAAATTTACTCATTTTGCACACTCAAGGATGAGTGAATTATCTTAAGGGATGCATTCAAAAAAATGTAACCTTCACTCATAAGGTCTAACCAAGACTATAAAATGGAATTAATAGCCTTAAAATGCCTATCTAAATGTGTTTGTGTGGATGGTTCATCGATTGGGATAACGAGTTAGAATATACGAACCCAACTGACCAATTTTTGGCTTATTATGAGAGATTTTTCCATGGCAAAAAATTCATTACCACATCTCATTATCTAAAGTTAAATAAAATCCTCTTAGTATTTGTTATAATAATCTTCCTTTAATGTTTAGGAGATGACAAACCATCTCTATCCCTCATAGTTATCTTGTAATGTGCAATGGAAGATCACTCATTTTGCACACTCAAGGATGAGTGTATTCTCTTAAGGGATGTCTCTAACCAACTAAAACCTTCACTCTTAGGGCCTAACCGAGACTAGATAACATATGATATATCCTTAATATATCTATCTAGACATTTTTGCATATATGATTCATCGATTTAGCTAATGAGTCAAAATATATGGCCCTTGATGATCAACTTTTAGCCCATTCTAAGAGATTTGGTCATGAGAGAAACCTCATTTTTGCTTATCATCCATATTGATTTAGATAAAATCCTCCTATGATTTATTAAAGGACTCATATGTGCATGTGTAAGATCTGATGACTCATATCTATCCCTTGTGGTTATGCTTCAATGCATGATGAAAGTTTGCTCATTTTGTGTACTTAGGGATGAGTGAATTATCTTAAGGGATGCCTCCAACCAACTGTAACCTTCACTCATGAAGATTTATCTATACCAAACAATGGATTTTATAACCTTGAAATTTTTATTTGGATGTGTCCACATAGACAGTTCATCGATAGGGCTAATGAGTTAGAATATACAACCCCCACTAACCAATTTTTGGCTCATTTTAAGATTTAGCCATGAGAGAAACCTCATTTCCATGTCTCATCCATATTGAGTTAGATAAAATCCTCTTATGCTTTCTTATAGGACTGATCCATTCATGTGTAAGAGCTAAAATATTTTTTCTATCCCTCATAGTTATTTTGTAACACATGATGAAAGTTTACTCATTTTGCACACTCAAAGATGGGATGAATTCTCTTAAGGGATGCCTTTGACCAACTATAAACTTCACCCTTAAAGCCTAATCAATACTATATAATTATATTTATATCCTTAAAACACCTATCTATATGTGTCCACATAGACATTTTATTGATTGGAATAATGGGTTAGAATATATGGCCCCTAATGACCAACTTTTGGCATGTTTTGAGAGATTTGTCTATAAGATAAACCTCATTTTTCACATCTCATCCTTATTAAGTTAGATAAAATCCTTAAATTATTTATTATAGGAATAATCCATAGACATCCAGGATTTGACATCTCATCTCTATCCCTCATAGTTCTCCTACAATGCATGATGAAATTTCATTCATTTTGTACACTCAGGGATGAGTGAATTCTCTTAAGGGATGCCTTTGACCAACTTTAACCTTCAATCTCAGGTCCTGACCAAGACCAAAAAATGGAAATTATAGCCTTATAATTCATATTTTGTGGTGTCCATGTAGATGATTCATCAATTAGGATAATGAGTTAGATTATATGGCCCCCACTGACTAACTTTTGACCTATTCTAAGATATTTAACCATGACAGAAACCTCATTACCACATATCATCCATATCAAGTTAGATAAAATTCTCTTAGGATTTCTTAGAATACTTGTTTGTGTACATGTATGAGTTAACATCTAGTCTGTATCCCTCATGGTTCTCCTATAACACATGATAAAAGTTCACTCATTTTTCACACTCAGGGATGAGTAAATTCTCTTAAGGGATGCCTTTGACCAAATTCAAACTTCACTCCTAGCACCTAATTGAGACTATAAAACAACCATTATATACTTAAAATACCTATCTAGATATTTATATGTATATGTTTCATCTATTGGGCTAATGATTCAAAATATATGGCCCCCACTTACCAACTTTTGGCCCATTCTAAGAGATTTGGCCATGAGTGAAACCTCATTGCCGTATCTCATCCATATCAAGTTATATTAAATCCTCCTAAGATTTATTAAATTACTCATATTTTAATGTGTAAGAGAGATGTCTTTTATCTATCCCTCATGGTTATACTACAGTGCATGATTGAAATTAGAAGAGGATCTGAAGGCTCATTTAAAGCTTTAAACTACTTGAAATATGAAAGAGTGTATAGGTATTATAAACAACTTGAATCCATGATAGGATATTTATTACCAAAAACATACTATATACACCTTGATGGATGATGTTTTTTCATCACTTGATGACCTTTGGTACTTCTTACTCTTTCACTTTGAACACTATTTCTAGGTTTGATTTTCAATGAGTTTTAGCTAGACTATTTTTTAATTCTCAATTATCTTATAAATATATATGGTTTTGGTAAGTAAGATTATAATATTGATTTAAAATGATTAAGAAACCAATTTTAATTATTGATTTCTTAAGATATTAGGTCTAAAACTCTAAAACCCCATTTTAGGCTTTTAAGCCTAATAAATCACTCAATAAGTCAAAATTGTTAGGAGATTAGCATTCTCATGGTAATTAGTATTTATGGTAAGGTAAATAAGTTAGTTATGTTTTTATTTATTTTTAGAACTTAGAATAATATTATTGTACATGAGTATTGTGTTGTTCAATCTATTTTAATGAATTTAAACTTATATTTTGGAAAAGGAAAAGAAGAAATTAAATATGGGTATGGTTTAAAAATCTATCTAATTGTGCATGAATTGAATTAGAAGATTATAAATAGATCCTATTTGGCTTGGGAGGATGACCTGCAAATAAGATAACACTAAAGCAAATGGTTAGTTAGATAGATAGCTAAGTGGATTGCCTAATGTTAGCTAGATCCCAAAAGTAATAGTTTCCTTGGGGGTTGTTAATCCACACATTTTAAACAATTAAGTTTATAAATAGAATGATAAATTAATTGAATCAATAAGCAAAAGGTACTAAAATTAAACACAAGAAATTCTTGGAAAATAAATAGACTAGAAATGACTAATATAGTGATAATTAAGTCAATACTAGTGTTAAATGACAAGGTCTATTTCAAAAAATTAAATATGGGTATGTGAATAGGTAGGGACACATCAAAATAGATCTGGTTAGGGGTAGAAGGGTGAAAATAACTTGCTATTATTTTATTCCATAGTGACTGTCGATGGTTGATGTGATTATTGGTAGTTAAGCTGACCATCGATAATTGGGAAGACTGTTGATGGTTATTGTGTGTAGGTTTGGGTTGGTAAATAGTCAAATTGATAGGATCATAAAGTTGGATTCTGAGATATGGGTTGGTACTAGGCTGAGTGCAAAAATAAAATAAAGTAATTGAATATTGTAAAATAAATACTTATCTTGTGTAAGGTTTATCGAGTGAATTTTTGAAGTGGTTGACTTGTTGGTGAAGTCTAACATGATTTTGGGAGAGTAACGGTACTTGGCACTTTGGTAAAGCTATAATGGTAAGTTGGCTCTTTGATGTGATGGTTAGATTACTATATTGTTGATGATGATTAACCTATAAAAATAAAGGAACTCTAGATGTACAAGATCTTGATAATAATTATAGATGGATTTCACCTCCCTACTCCTTTCTTCTTATAACCAAGGAAAGAGAGTTGCAACAAGATTTTAACTAGGTCTTCCAATTATAACTCATGCATGCAATGGCTCACATGTGGATTTAGATGAGCTATATATACAAATTCAAGGTGGGTCCCTTGCATGTTGGTGGTTGAAGAGGTGTACCTTAACCATCGATGGCCATCTTGACCATCAAGGGTGAAGGGAAAAGTGGGTAAAATCTAAGCTAAGTCAGTTGGTCAATCCTAACTTGAGTTGAGCTCAATTAGGGGTTGAGGGTTAGATTGGTCCCAAGGGGGGTGATAATTTGGTCTAAGGGAATTTTGACATTTAGAATCATGGTGTGTGTATTTTTGGTGTCTACATTTTTCCCTTTTTAGTTATGTATCCTTGAATGAATAAAATGCAAAATAAAAATGGATTACTAGTCAAAGATATGATTGCTCTAAGTATGGGAGGAGGTGTTCCCCCTCAAATTGAGAGTTGATAAGTAAAATAGAATTGGGTGCAAGTTTTAAAAGGTGCATGAAGGTGGACGATAGGTTGGGAATTTAAGTGAAAAAAGTGTACAAAGTATGATAAAAAGTGTGATACCCAAAATCATGCATTGATAAAGTTACCATAGGTTTTAAAAATAAAGGGTTGTGTTAAAAGGACAAGTGACAAGTGGACTACGTGATTGTATTTAGGCATGGTGGTTGGGTACACTAATAAATACAAGTCTCCTAAGTGATGTTTATGAGTTAGTGGGTATCCAAGGCTTGATGAAAACATAAATGGGTCAAGTTTCATGGGGATCTAAGGTAAGAAGTGCTCCCAAGAAGACACAAATGGCTCAGGTAAGTGTGAGGTAACACAAGGTCAAAATTGGTCAACATGGTGATGTTGTCACTATGGTAAAAGGGACCAAGCTGAACATCATCATAAAATGTGCACTAGTTGGGCCAAAGTGGACCAATAGTAAGGTGGTGAGGTGGTCAGGTATGTTGGATTTATTTTTTTGAAAGATGATTGATCAAGGTAAGAGCAAAAAAGTGCGCCACCTGATCGTCAATGGTCAGGGTGCTCAAGGGAGACCATCAACAGTCACCCTAACCATCAATGATCAAGGTGGGAACCCTAAAAGGTCATAGGTTAAAATTGAAAATTTAATTAATTTTAACTCATTTTAATGTTTATCATTATTGACTTTGGAGCTCTAGTTGGTGTATTGGGTGAAGAATTATTGACAATGATGATTGAGGTGGGCTTGTTGAGTTGGCATGATTGAGAGGACCTAGGGGACCAATAAGGATTCAAGGAGCACATGGGTGTGGATGAGAATGGTCAAATCCATGGCTAACTCTATAGTGGTAGTTATGAAATGAGGTAAGGGATGATTTAAAATTGGTAGCTTAGCTTAATATGAAAATTTATTTGCGGTGTGAAGGTGGTGGTTTGGAAGGTTATGTCATAGTTAGGGTTTTTGTGCTATTTGGGAAAATTTATGGGTGAAATCAAAAATTGACAGGGTGGGGTAGGTGAGCTGGGGTAGGGGTAGGTATTAGGTTAGATGTTAGGAAAGATTATAGGTATTTATAAGTTGTTAACGTAGTTAGGTTTTTGGGTTTTCTACTAGTGGAACACCCATAGTGACCATCAATGATTGGTACCCATAAAGCTAAAGACACTTGAATATCAGTAGTTGACTCATCTTATTTTTGTTTAGATACTAGAAAAGGGTCTGGGGTCAAGTTGGTTTGGAGATAGTGTTAAAGTTGCAGATGATTTAGGCTAGGTGGGTTGGGTAAATATTTCTAGATGATAGTAAAGAGTGAATGGGTAGTAAAATAGGTAAGTGCTAGTAGGGTGATAGTCAAATAGGTAGGCAGTATATAAAGCTAGTAAATAGTATAGGGAACTAAGTTATGTGTTAATTAATATTCATAAGCCCAAGAGTAGATACAAATATGTGATTGAGTATCATGCATCTTCATGAAGGTCCACTAAGGGATGACCATAATTGACTGGGCCCATATAGAAGAGGTTGGGTTAGGAGTAATGAGGCATTATCATCATGTGTCTAGAGATGCATCCATGATCAGAGCTCTTATCAAGAGATGGGATCCAACTATGAACACCTTCTTGCTACCAATCATCAAGATGACAATCTTGCTTGAGGATTTACATAGGATCACATAGCTTCCTCTCTGGGGTGATTTGATCTATCACATAAAGTGAGAAGAGTGAGAGGATCACATTGAGGTATTGTATAAAGATGATAGTGATTGAGTTAGATGGCATGCTAGGGGGTTTATATATAGTATGTTGTATGAGAGGGCATAGTGAAAAAAAAAGATTGATGAATATGTTTATGATGGTCATCTCATTCTTTTCTCTTCCCAACTTGAGTAGTGGTAAGTTCCCATATTTACTATTAGGGGTGTTGGTTGAGCTACTACTAGGGTGGATTATATTCTATTGTGTACCTATTCTCTTAGTATAGATATATAAAGATTTATGGGGGTTCAGGGACCATAAGAGGTATGGTATCAATGTTAGCCTAGTTCTACATTATTGGGCCTATGAGCACATTTAAGTGTTGAGGCCAGTGGGATTATTATGGGTAGGATACACATATATTGAGTTCCCAATTAGATTTATGTGATGGAGAGGTGACTTCACCACTTTAGGTGTAGGGGGAGGTGCACATGATGTGGTTTGGTTTAGGGATAAATTGGGTGTACTAATGATCAGTGACATTGTCTAGAGGCCCTATGTCCAATTTCTAGTATGACCTAGCTATAGGAGGTAAACCTTGTCCTTATAGAGTTATAAGTGGATTATCAAGTGAAGGGAGGGAGAGGTAGAGCTCATCTCATTTGAAATTAGGATTCGATGGAGGTACCACAGTAAGAGAGTGACTGACCTAGGAATAGTAGCGAATCTCAGTGCATGAAATCCATGGGGGTGCGAATAGTGAGATCGGTGTGGGTGCGACTAGGAAGATCAATAGAAGCTTGCTTCGGAGGATAGTAGAAGTGGTATGGAGTCAATTAAACCCTATATAGGGTATTCTAGGTGTATTTATTAGGTATAGGCATAAAGATTTAGAGATCTTATTTACATAGCCACATCTAGTCCTGACATTTTTAGATCATGAAGAGCTACCAACTAGGTCATAGGTAGATTATGTTGGTGTTATAGATGACTACATAATATGGTAATACATGCTATATGTAACAACATATTTTTATGATGATGGTGGTGGTAGAGGGCTTATGAAGGTAAACCCAACTAGGAGAGGGGATAGAGGGCATAGGTATAGAGGATGTCCCTAATGGATAGGTAGGAGCATCACTAGCCATTGCACAAGCACTAGACATAACACTATAAGGGTAGGTGGCTATTTTATAGGGTCAAGTTATTACTCTGATAGGTGATAGGGACTAGGAGAGAGACTCATTAGATTTGGTTACATAGGAGAGGGACTCCTTAAGGTAGGGAGGAGGAAGGGCAGTGGCCTCGATAGGACTACCAAGCACCATCCCCATAATATGATACCTAGCTATAGTGGAGAAACAATGGTATTATGAGGTTATAGTTTTGAGGTGGTGTCTTGATAAGCCCTTATGGGGAAATTATAGAATGATCTTGGTAGGGGGTGCTAGTGTGGTGACACCAATGTAGTGAACACCATCTTTAGGTTAGTAGACAAGTGATATAGGTGGATAGGTACTGTAGCCTAGTGATACACTAGGAGATAGTGGTACCCTAAGGGAATAGATATGACATAACTTGGATGTGTGTGTGTGTGTGTGTGTGTGTGCGCATGTGCGTGCGTGCGTGTGCATGCACATGTGTGCATGTGTGTGTGTGTACATGTTTATATATTGTTATATATCATTTTGATTCTAGACTACAAGCTGATTTGGTGAGATGTACATTTTGAGAGAGAGACATGTATATCTAGTTATATACATTATGATTTTATTTGAATCATGAGTTATATATATGGTCTTTGTTTATTGCTCATATTCATGGTCTATGATGTGATGTTATATTGCCTATAGATTATGCTCATGTTATGGATGTTAGACAATGATGTAGACTTACCTAGATAGGCATGATATGGATTTGATTTTTGCTTATGCCTATGGCATACTGATATTTAATGAGTATATGTTTCATTATTTACATTTAGACATGTGGTGAAAAATGGTTGTTTGTTTTATTTCTCATGGATTCTATGGTTTTATTATGCTTGTTATGGTTGTGAGTGTGGTTGTGTTGCTTCCTATGACACATGTGCATATGCTTGTTTTTAATTTGTTCTAGGATAAAACACATGAGGTAAGTTAATAAACAAGACTAGATGGGAAAAAAAAGAATATAATCAAGAGATAAACATCATAATGAAAATATCAACTACTCACAATAGGATAAGAAGAGGGCACAATGCTTCTTCTTTGTCAAGGACTAGAACAAAACCAAAGTTAGATTGGATTAATGAACATAAGCCCTCAAATGCTTTGCCACATAATGTTAAGTAAGTTCAAAATACCTTACTTATAGTGTATAAAGGGAAGAATGTATGAAAATAGAACCTTTTTATGAGACTAGCATGCCTCTTCTGTAGGTTTTTGAAGAGCCAATATAAACAAGTCTATGGCATACAAAGTGTAGACTAATCAATTCAAGAAGTCTAATTATAAAATCTGATTGTGGCTTCCATATTATTTTATTATGTGAGAGCTAATTGTAGCTTTCAAAATTAGTTTGATTTTAAAAATGGGTCTTTTGTTTTGTTGTTGTATATGAGAATCTGATTGATGTGAGAAGCTTTTAGGAAATTTTTGTGCTTGTGATAGATGCTTTACTCAGCCATCCTTCAAGGGAGTGGTCTAAGTTTATTTACTTTGTTAAAGGCTTTGTGATAGTTATCCTTCAAGGGAGAAGTCTACCTTATATTTGTGAAATTTTAGATATGTTTATGTAGTTGTCCTTTAAGGGAGTAGTTTACACATGCTTGAGAATGGCCCATGATGCTATTGGTTGGGATTTTGACTTTTTTCTTGTTTAGTTTTTGCTTGACATAGACATGTTTATATAGGGTTCACCTTTATGAAGGTAAAACTAAAAGAACCAAAAGGTCAATTAGGTGTAAATAGGTTTAGGTGATAACGATCATGGGAATCCATCCTAGTAAAGGGGCAAAAAGTACAATGAGAATCATGCCATGGGTAGAGCCATGGTACCCATTATTCAATATTAAGCTATGACAATGACAAATAATCACATGATTTAGTTTTAATTAGTTGCCCCTAAAATAGGGAGATGAAAGTGGTTGAAATCAAGGGATGAGCTTAAGTTAAAACAAAATGTGAACTTGATCCTTCCTTAACAAAAGAATGGACATAGATGCAAAGCATTGAGGAGATCAAGTTCAGGGTTTCCTTCAATAAAGGACAACTAGTAAGCACCTAATCCATAATTTTGGGTTATGATATAGGGTCTAAGCTAATTGAAAACAAATTTTCCCTACTTGCTTTTCTCCAAATTGGTGACATGTTGATTTTCCTTTAGGATGAGGTCTTCGATGTTGAATTCTCTCACTTTACGATGTTTGTTATAGGAACTCTTGACATATTCTTGGTAGACATGAAGATGGGTAAGGGGTACTAAGTGAAGCTCATCAAGTAACTCAAGTTGAGCTAAATGGTGCTAATAATAATCTTTTTTAGAAATAAGATCTTGTAAAGATATGTGAAGAGAGGGTATTTGGAATTCAAGAGGCAGGATGACCTCCATTATAAACAAAAAATAAAAATGTGTATCACCCATAGGGGTTCTAATGTTAGTAGAATATGCCCATAAGGCAAAGGGGATGTGCAAATGCTAATCCTAACCATATGCATTGACCATTTTAGTTAGCATGTTGTTGAGATTTTTGTTAGAGATCTTAACTTGTTGATTCACTTGAGGGTTATAGGGTGAGGATAAGCTTAAATTAATGTCAAATGCATCACATAGACCCCAAACTTGCTTGTTCTTAAAATATTTACCATTGTTAGTGATAATCTTGTGAGGAAAACTGAAGCAGTAGATGATGTGATGGTTGATAATGTTGATAATCTTCTCTAATTTGGTTGAGACCAGAGGAATATCCTCTACCCATTTGGTAAAATATTTGGTCATAGTGATGATAGAATGGTATCCTTACAAGGAATGGGGATTATTTTCACCAATAAGGTCTAGAACCCTTTATGAGAAGGGCCAAAAATTGGTATAAATGTGAAGACTATGGCTAGGTACATGATGTAAATTGGCATGTTGTTGGTATTTGACACACTTTTTCACATAATCATAAAAATTTTAGCTAAGTGTAGGCTAGTAATAGCCTAGGAAAAGGGTGCATTTAGCTTCAGTAAAGCCACTAAAGTGTCCCCCATATATACCATCATGAATTTCTTTGATATCATAAGAGGCTTCATGACTATGTAAGAAACAAAAGAGGATACCATCGAAGCCATGTTTATAAAGCATTCCTCCCATAATGGTGTAGTGTGAGGTACTCTAGATAAACACTCTTTGATCATTCCTAGAGAGGCTAGGCAAGGTTGAGATATTCAAAGGTCCGTTGGTACCACTGGTCAGGTTGGGTCTCCTCTACATTAAAAATGGTGGGAGAATCTAGTTTAACATAGGAAGGTTGGGTAAGTTTATGGATAAAAATAGATAGGTTAGAGTTAGAGAGTTCATAAAGGATATGAGAGGTGAGGAAGCTATGGTATTGGTGAACTTATTGGTAGATCATGGGGTTGACTAGATGTGGTAGTGTTCAAATGCTGCTAAGATTTTTTCAACTAGTTATTTGTACTATCGTAAAACATCATTTCTTACACTAGTAAGAGCCATTGATTATTAACCATAAGTTGGGAGTCACCAAAGATGTTGATTGTTTTGAATCCCAAGGCTAAGGTGGTTTAAATTCCTATGACTAGGGCTTTGTACTCAGCCATATTATTGGTAAATTTAAAATCAAGCTTGAAAGACAAAGGAAGAGGCTCACCATCAAAAGGAATAAGGATGATACTAGGTCCCCCAACATGTTGAAATTTTTATCCATCAAAGAACATGGTGACTTAATAGGTGAAATGTTCTTGAGAGAGGGTCATGATGGACTCATCGAGGAACTCAAGAGGAGGAGGTTGATTATCTGTTAATGGTGCTTTAGCCAATTGTTCGACAATGACTTTCCCCTTAATTAACTTTTTTTGAAGGAAATTTAGTCAAACTCTACTAAAATCATGAGCCACTTGGCCATGAATTGGCTTTGGTATGGCTTGGAGTGAATGTACTTGAGTGGGTTGATATTGGTTATGACATAGGTTTTATGGTTGAGAAGGTAATGGCAAAGTTTGGTGGCCATGAAAACTAAATATAAACAAAGTTTCTCAATATGGGTATACTGAGTCTCATAATGTACAAGTGTATAACTAATGTAGTAGATGACTTCCTCTCTATGTTGTTCATCTTGATGAGGAAGAATTTCTCCCAAGGAGTGGTAAATGGTAGAGATATAAAGGTATAAAGGTTGGTCATCCTTGCGATGGATGAAGATAGGTGGAGACAAAAGGTACACCTTGAGAGAATCAAAAGTTTTTTGATAGTTGTTATTCCATTTAAAAGATACATCCTTCTTGAGAATGTGGTGGAAGGGTTGGCATCAGTCTGAAAGCGAGGAGATAAAGTGATGAATGGATTGAATCTTTACCTATCAACTATGGAGCTGATTAAGGTTGACAGGAGGAAACATGTCAAGGATGGATTTGATCTTGGTGGGATTGACTTTGATTCATCAAAGGGATATAATAAAACCAAAATATTTCCTGACAAGACCCCATAAATGCACTTCTTAGGGTTGATGTAGACATGATAGTGGATAAGCCACTTAAAGATGATATCGAGAATGGTTAAATGATCCTTTAAAAGTTTTATTTTTTCAAGAAGGTCATCTATATAGTCCTTTACAATCTTGTGGATAAGGTAATAAAATATATAAGTCATGACACATTGGTAGGTTGCACCAGCATTCTTTAATTTGAAAGGCATGACCCTATAGTAGAAGGTTAAATGTGGGATGATAAAGGTGGTATTGTGTTGATCTTTGGGGGAAATTAGGATCTAATTGTAACCTAAGAAACCATCCATGAGAGATAACATCTTGTGGTTGGTTGTAAGATTAACTAGATGGTTGATGTTTGATAGAGGAAAGACATTTTTGGGGCAAAAAAGTTTTAGGTCATCAAATTTCACATAAATATGTAGTCCCCCTATGGATTTGGTGATAGGCATGAAATTTGAGACCCATTAGGGATAGTCAATGGGTTGAATGAAATTAACATAAAGAAGATGTTGAAGCTCTTCTTTGATGAGAAGGGCTATACGAGGGTGCATACATCAAAGTTTATGTTTGACAGGATTGGCATCATGGTGAGTGACTATGTTATGGGGTCAATTCCATGTATGTCGCTATAAGACTAAGAAAATGCTATGCTACAGTCTTAAAGGAAGGATGGGAAATCTTGAAGTTACTCAACATTCAGTGATTGACTAATTTTGACAATGCAGGGATTGTCTGAAGTGGTCAAGTTGATATTCATGGTGGATTCATTCAACATGGTTAAAGTCTTGGGAGGAAGGGATTTATGGATGGAATAATCCAAGGCACCAAAGTAGGTGAGAATGGAATCATCATCTTAGCATTGAATAGTATTAATGGTAGGAGAGTCATCTCCTATCATCTCAAGATGGATCAAAGGGATGGTTGTAGTTACCCCCTCCTTTGGATAAATTAGGAGTTTGAGGTTGATCATGTTGATAAAATAAAAATTAGGTGGGATGATGTCATCATCTTCACATATAGGTGTTAGAGAGGTCGGTGAGGAATGGGTGTCTTCCTTAATAATGGTGGTGGTAGGTGGTTTAGTTTGATACTTAGTAGGTAGAATGAAACCAAGGCCATATTTCTCATGAGGATTTTTGGTCTAAATGAAAACCAACTTATACAGGCCATGCTCATACTGCCTAAGGCCAAATCCTTTCCAAGAACACTTGTGGAGGTATATTTTGGTAAAACTTGACTTGTCTAGATAGGAGTAGCTAGAGGTGAATGGTTAAGGTGAAGAGGAGGCAGTATAAGCACCAAGTGGTTTATTGAGTCACCTATAAATGAAATGGATTTGGTAATGTGAAGGTCAAAAATGAACAATGGTTTTGAAATTGGGGTCATACCCAGGTTGGTGGTTAAGTTTCCCATACTCTTAGGGAATAGGGAAAGTGCCAAGGGTAAGGAGGCAATATTCCCCCAGTGAAAGATGTTATAATATGGATTCTAAAGGGTCTAAAGTGGGGATCTGATCAGAGGGGATGGGTGAGCTATTAGATGCCTCATTAGTAGAGGGAGGTAGGGATTCCTCTTTTGTAGTGGAGGTCTTTTCCTTGGTTAAGGAGGGTGTGATATATGGGGGTAAGAGGACATTGTTGGGTCAGTAGGTTATGTTGCATGTTGAGAAGGGACTATGGTCAACTTTGATGGTGATGACTTGGCCTTCATGCTCAAATTTTATGCAATGATGAAGGGTAGAGGTAAGGCAACCCATGGAGTGGATCAAAGGTCATCTAATCAAAACATTGTATTGGAATTTTCCTTCTGATAAATAGAAGAGATCGAGGAACATGTGAGGTCCTACACATATTTGAAGGGTAACCATTCCCAAGGTAGTGGCCATGGTGTCATTAAAATATTAGAGGATGACTAAGGTTTTGGACATGATATTGTCTAGGAGGTTGAGTTGGCTATAGGAATGGGAGGAGATGATATTAATACTAATTCCCCCATCAATCATGACCCATTTGATAAGGGTTTGGTTGATGTAAGAAATAATAAAGAGGGGGATCTAGGTCATCTAGATGGATAGAAGGTATTTATAAATCCTTGAAGATGACAAGGTTAGAAATTTAGAGAGTATCAATAAAGGCTACCAAAGGTTGAGGGTCTTCAGGTTGGACCTCTATCGATTGCAATGCCACTATCATTACTTCGTGATGATGAGGTGAAGTAGTAATCAACTCATATAAGCTCATGTTCATTGGATTCTGGTGAAGTCATTTAAGAACTACTCTCTTGATGGACTCAAGGGGTTGGATTGGGAGGCACATAAGATAGATACCTTGGATTTGGGTGAAGTTGAAGATGTTTGGGTAGGGTTTGGTTGGGAGGTAGAAGATGGTATTTCCATAGGATTGACACTTTGGCCTTCCCCTTATCCTTTTTTTGTGCTATCAAGACCATGTGGATGGTATGAATAGAGGGATGAATTGGGGTAGGAGATTTGTTTATCTCCTCATCACTCTAAGGTGAGAGTGGAGGAATATGTAGGTTTTGTCTAGTGGTTGTTAGTTGTTGGATTGGTAATGAGCCCATGGGGGGTTCATCTAGTGATATATCATCCTCATCATAGAGGTGATGGATAATGATTTGGAGAGCTTTGTAGTTATTTGTGGTATATTCTAGTATTATATGATATGAACACACTTGGAGGGTCTTTATCTTATATGGGTTTTGAACTGAGAGGGTCGAATGGATTGATAGGGGTATGGTCAAGCAAGAAGCTTGAAGTAACTTTTGGAAAATTGTGGTGAGGGTTTATGGGTTTTGGTATTGGTTGGTAAGGTGGCAGTCCTTTTGGAAGCAAGTTTAGTGATGGAGGGTTTAGGTAAGGTAGTGTGTTTTGTTTGTGGTTTGGGTTTTTATAAGGTAGAGGTTGAAAAAGTAGAGGTAGGAAATTTTAGGATAGATATCTTAGTCATTAGTGGTTCAATGAAAATAGGCGTGTATGAGAGTAAGTATGCTGGTGTAACTAGTAGTGGTAGTTGGGTCTTGGTTGAGACAACCAAATTTATAATTATATTGGAGGGATGAGGCCCCAAGATAGAGGGCAAGGTGGAGTGAGGTAGGAGTTTGGCTCTTTGTCCTTTTGGTGTTTCTACCCCTTTGGTTGGTTTGGGTTGGCACATCCAATTTCACTTAAGACTCTATATAGGGAAGGTGCCAAGGTTCTTGATTGGTTTGGTTGGTTTGGTTAGAGAAAGTGATTTGGTTTCTTGGGGTTTAGGTGTCTTAGATGGTTGAGAAATTATTGGGTTGGTAGATTTCTTCATCAGTTTAGTTGGTAAGACAGGGGTTTGGATAATATGAATGGTGGGTTAGTCTACTAAAGGTATGGTCAAATGTTATTTCTTAGTAATATAAGGTAGCCATAATTTATACCAAAAGGTGGCTTGATCTATGTCAGCATTGGAGATAAATTCCAATTTTTGAACTAATTTAGAGAATGGTTTGGAGGCTAGTTTTATTCCCTAGATACTAGACCTATAATATAAGCCCATGAGTTGAGATAAAGGGATGGTAACCTCATCCTATTCATCAATCAAAGGATGCAAGATTTGAGTGGGTGAATCTTCTATAGTAGGTTTATACATGGGGGCTTCCTCTTTAGGAATGATCTCTGAAGGGGTAGTAAGTTTATCAGTGGTCAAGAGGGAGGTTAAAATGGGTGGTTGTTCTAGTATGTCAATCAAAGAAGGGGTTGATGGCTCCAATACCTAAATAATTGGAAGAGAATGAGGTGGTTCTTTAGGTTGGGTCTCCAAAAGAGGATAATGTAACTACACTACCTCAATAAGTGGAGAGAGTGAAGAATAAATAGGTTGGGTGGTAGGTTCTTTAGCAAGAAGCATGCCAAGAACCATGTTAACAATATGGGCATCATGAGATAACTCAACCATGCTATTCTCATTCTTTTTAGGAACATGATTAGGGACAGGTTGTCTAAATATTTCAAGGGCTCATTTTTGAGGTGTGTTGGGGTTATCCAACACAAGATCACCCTTATCAATGATAGATTGGATAATGTTCTTGAAAGTGTTATACCTACTAATGTCATGTCCTACTACTTGGTGGAAGGCACACAGATCATTCTCATTGTACCAAGTAGGTGTGGGATGAGAAGAATCAAATTTTTGAGGTGGTTTGATAGAGTGAAGTTGTATGATGTTTTCCTTCAATAACTTCTCCAAGATTGAAGCATTGGATTCTCCAAGTGGAGTAAATTTCTTCAAGGTGTTATAGTTTTGGTTTATCATGTTTTGCTTTGAGGAACTAGAGTAATTTTATTGGTCGGTAGATGATGAAGTATATTTAAGGAAAAATATGTTTACAGTTACCTTGATTTTGGTCCCATTTTTTTTTGGTTGTTTGGTTTGGAGGAGGAAGCCTTATTGGTTTTGTAGGTAGAGTTCTTGTTTTTCAATCTTAGTTTTCCTTCATTAATGGCTCTATTCTCTAATTTATGCACCATGGTGAAATATTAATTAAAATTTAATAATCTATAAACACACAATTTGGAAGATATGTGTTTGTCACATGCTTGAGCAAAGAGTTTGATTAACTTGGGTTGGGGTAAGAAAAAGGAAAGTTGATTGATTAGGCTCTTCCAATGGGTCATAAAATTGATAATAGATTCATCATTAAACTTATAGATAGAGTAGAGTTTAGTGATGGAAACCTTATTGGAGATATTTATTAAGAGATTTAATAAATTTTGAGCCATTTGGGTGAAGGAGAAGATGGAATTCTTGGTTAAATTACTATACCAATCCAATGTCGGTCTTGACAAAGATATAGGAAAAGTATAGAGAAGGAGAACATCATCATATGAAATAAAATAACATGAGTGTCTAAATTATTTATGGTGATATTGGGGATCCTCATTACTCTAAAACTTAGATAACTTGGGAATCTCTCACTAAGGAGGATATAATTAGATAGGGATAGATGGGTGAATGGGTTCATTACAGATCTGATCATATGATAAGACATTGTGAGCTCCAAAAATGGATGACTCTAAGGTAGTCGTCTTATCTATGAGCATCTTCATGAGGTATGCTTGGGATTGTGCACTTGAGAGGTTATAAGGTGCATATTATTTTGGTGGTTGGGTGACATACTAATATTTATTAGGATGTTATGATGCCACCACATATTGGTATGTAGAAACCAGTGGTTGGGTGGAAGATATGAAAGGGTAGGTGGATGTGGGTGGTTAAGTAGTAGGTAGAGGTACATTCCCTTGTGGGTTAGGGATAACTTAGGTTTGGTGCAATGGACACTTGTTGAGTAGAATGTGGTTAGGTTGGTGACCAATGGAAGGGTAGTGACCTTTATGCTGATTGGGGGTAAGTTAGAAGGTATAGGCGCCACAAGACTTTGAAATGAGGCATTGGACAAAGTAAGATTGGTAATGTTAGTGGTGGGTACTCCCATGATGAGGGGAGTATAGATGGATAATTTTTGGGTTGCTCCTAAGGTAGAGGAATTATTGGTAGGGGTAGAAGGTATAAGGGTTTTCATAGGTTGGGCAGGTTGGTTTTCCATAGTAGTATCAAAGGGATTGTTGGTAGATAAGGAAGCTTGGGTAGTTAATGTTTGGGTGGTGACCATGGAAATAAAAGTTTTTCATATGAGATGGGAAGGCATGCCATAAGTTGGGTCCATAAGTGGAGCCAAAGAATGGGTACCATGAGGCATAATGTGAAGTTAATGTTGAAGGGATAAAGGGTTATTATCTAAGAAGGTGGAAAAGTTTGCATCTCCTTAGGGAACATCATAAGGGAAAGGAGGACTTCTAAAAGGGTGAGGAGAGTCTATTAGTTTAGAGATGTAGTCTATAGGTGAGGAGGTAGAAGAGGTTGATTGGTTTGGTAATGGGTTTTGATCTACTAGATTCTTTTGCTGCTAGCGAGTTAGAACCATCTAAGGTAAGCTAGAGATAATGCACAAACAATCTCACCACTCAAATAGAGAGGAGATAAAAAATGATCAAGAAAAGAAATCACACTCCAAAAATCATGTTAAGTCATAAAGTTTATTTTTAGTCTCTCTTTTGGCTTATGCCTTGAGCTTTCAAGAAATGTGTGACTAAAATTTAGCTTGTAAAACATGTACTAGAAAGGAAGTCTATGGTTGGTTTTAGGTTTTTTAGGTTCTCAAAAGGAATCTATATTGGGATTCAATATGTGGTTTGGTATTGGGGCCTACCCCCTCACTTCACACACCATAGAGATAAAGGTGTTAAGTGATTAGCCAGTATATATTGATTTATAGATTTTATACTCAACTTAGTAAGTTGAGTTGGTTCTCCCCTTGGTAATGACCTCCAAGAAGGATTACCAAGAAAGGGTAAGGTGACCACTAGGTGATGAAATCCTAGTCAAGCCTTATCTCAAGTTAATTTGTTTTTTAACTGATGAAAGTGGTTTGGTTCAGTGTGTACAATAAAAGTGATGCTATGATAGGATTACTTTACTCTAAGTTAAACTATGTGAGCTAGACTTGCAAGAAACCAATCTATGTACTTAATTTTAAGCCCAAAAGAGATTTTAGTTTTGTTAATGAGCACATATAAAGAGAAGATCATACATATGTAAAGAAAATAAACCCAAAGTAAATACTCAAGGTCCCATCGGGCATGCCAGAATGTTTTAATGAATTTCAACTTATATTTCAAAAAGGGAAAAGAAGAAACTAAATATGGATATGGTTGAAAAACCTTTTTGTTTATGCATGCATTAAATCAAAATATTGTGAATAACATATCACTAAATCAAATAAGATATCACTAAATCAAATGGTTGGTTAGATAGATAGCTGAGTAGATTACCTAGTGTTAGCTATATCTTAGAAGCAAGAGATTTTTTAGGGGCTAACAATCCACACATTTTAAATAATTAATTTTGTAAATATAATGATAAATTACTTGCATCAATAATAAAAAGTTATTGAAATTTAGCACAAAAAATGCTCAGTAAAGAAATATACTAGAAATGACTAATACAGTGATAAACAAGTCAATACTAGTGCTAAATAACTTGAGTCTATTTTAGAAAATCAGGCAAGGGTATGTGAACAGGTAGGGATATGGAAAGCTAGATTTTGTTGGAGGTAGAAGGGTGAAAATAAGTTGATATTATTTTATACCATAGTGATCATCAGTGGTTGATGTGATCATCAGTAGTTAAGCTGACCATCAACAGTCAAGATGACCATCAATGGTTGGGAAGACTGTTGATGCTTGAGATAACCATCAATGGTTACTATATTTAGGGATGGGTTAGTAAATAGTTAGATTTATGGGATCTCAAAGTTGGATTCCAAGAGATTGGTTGGTGTTTGACTAAGTGTGAAAGGTAAATAAATTATTTGAATACTAGAAAATAAATACATATCTTGAAAAAGGCTGATCGAGTGGGTATTTGAAGTGGTTGACTCGTTGGTAGATTTTTATGTGATTTTAGTAGAGAACAATACTTGGCACTTTTGTGAAACCACCATGATAAGTTGGCTCTATGACATGATGGCTAAATCACTAGATTGTTGATGATGATTGACCTACAAAAAAAAAAGAACTCTAGATACGTAATCTCTTGATAAAAATTATAGGTGGATTTCACCTCCCTTATCCTCTCTTCTTATAGGTAAGGAAAGAGAGTTACAACAAGACATTAACTAGGTCTTCCAATTATAACTCATGCATGTAATATCTTGAATGCAGATTTAGATGAGTTATATTTAAAAAAAGCAAGGTGGGTGGCTTGCATGTTGGTGGTTGAGGATGTGCACCCTAACCATCAATGGTCAAGGTGACTATCGGTGGTCATCCTAACCATTGGTGATCAAAGGTGAAGGGAAAAAGTGGGTAAAATCCAGGCTAAGTTAGTTCGTTAATCCTAACTTAGGTTTGGCTCAACTTGGGGTTGAGGGGTTAGATTGGTCCCAAAGGGGGTCCTAAAGTGGTCTAGGAAATTTTTAAATTTGAAATCATGGTGTGTGGATTTCTAGTGTCTACATAACTAACTCATGAATATAAGAGATTTGTGAGATTATTATGGGGATGGTAGTTGTATCAACCTCCTTAATTATAAGAGTGATGTTTATATACGTATGCTTTAAATCATTTCAATAAAGAGTGTTGATTGACTGACTAAAAGGTTTTTGTGCCCTTGCTTAATTTTGAGCCTTCAACTCTACCAAATAATGGCATAACTTCATTATCTAGTATCAGAGTAGGTACTATATGGGACCTCTCTATAATTCAATAATGTTTATAATTAGGGTCATGGAGTGAATACCATGTACATTGCTCTATCATTTGATAGATCATTTTTTATTGTTGATATTATAAGTAGTGTAAACCACTTGCTTTCATACTTTTAGTTGTGTGAATTTGTTTGAGTGTATATTTATATATATTTGACTATACAGGGCCATTCATCATAATTTAAGTTCTTTGTAAAATAGGTTTTTATAAAATCAAAGGCTTTTTTATATAGACATTCACCTTTGATTCAATTTTTATATTCTACTAGTGGCTAATGGATATCAAAGCATTGAAGGCAAGATCGAGTTTTCAAAGATTGCCAATGTTTTAGAGCTCCTAAAGACTTGACCTAGACAACTAGTTCTCAATAAAAATTATACATAGTTTTGTCTAGCTTTTGGATAGTTATCAACTTAGGCTCCTTTGAATCTACCCCAAATTGACCATTTGGCATTGACTCAATATATCCTCATCCCATCGCTTATAAAAACTACTCCACATAGTAACACACTCTATGGATCAACTTAGAGACTATCTATAGATGCTCCATCTCAGGATTGACTTTCTCAAATGTGTTTTGACACCCTATTTTCTCTAAAACCTAATATTCATCCAACTTAATCCCTGCAGATGCACATACAACCATTATACTTCTCTTCTATTCCAATGACAACCACTTCTCCATCAGAGGATTAAGGGCCTTCATGAGGTTTAATCTTATATTTTAGGTTTTTGTAATTTCACTTAGTTTTCTTTTTATTTTATAAAGTTTGTTTTAGTTTTTTTCATTGTTTTGTCTTATATCATTTAAGGTTTTAAATTTATTTTATAAAGTATTTAACATTTAGTTTTTAAATTTATGCTATCATTATTTTTAGTATTTTATTTATTTAAGTTTTGGTATGCATTTTGTGTGGTTTTATATTTTAATTCTAGATTTCGTTTATTTTATTTTATTGTTTTTAAAGATTTGTTTTTTAGATTTTAGTACTACATGGTATTTCTTCTATTTTAATTCATATAAACTTAAGTTGTTTTAGTCTATTTTAATTTTGTTAGAGTCTATAGTCTTTATAAAAAAAATTAGACATATTTTTATATTTTAATCCTTTATCATTTTAAAGGTGTGTTGTGTTGTTATTGTGTAAGTTATTATTAATAGGTTTTATTTCAAGTCTTTTAGTTTATAAAATCAAAAGTGGTGATTTGATATCATTAGTGGTATTTTATAATAAAGTGATTGATTATTTATTTTTTGTCTTTTATATTGTCAAAAATAAGTGGTCATTTATTTTTTCCATTTGTTTTAGTATTGTAAGTGTCAAAGTTTTGAGTCATCTTTAGTTTTTTGTATCAATTCTTTTTTTAATTATGAATTTCAAAATAAGACTTAAGAGGCATTTTTTTCAAATAAAGCCTATGTTGATAGGCAATTTCGAAATCCAATAAAACATGTAAAGTTGTTTTTCCCTGGACATAGATTTGTAATGTACAAAATCTCTCAATGTAAAATCGAACGAATTTTCAGGTGAACCTAACATCCACTTTCTGGGGGGTAATATAGAAATGTGTAGTCATATGATTCCTCTCCCTATGTGAATGCTAAGGGGGGGAATGTTAGTAAATTAGTTTTTTCATGGTAATTAGTATTTATGGTAAGGTAAATAAGTTAGTTATGTTTTTATGTATTTTGGGAACTTAGAATAATATTATTGTATGTGATAATTGTGTTGTTAAACCAACTCATGAATATAGGAGATTGGTGAGATTATTATAGGGAGGGTAGTTATTTCAACCTCCTTAATTATAGAGTGATAAATCTATATGTATGCTTTAAATCATTTGAATAAATAGTGGTTATTGACTGACTGAAAGTTTTCTATGTCCATGCACAATTTTGAGCCTTTGTATCTACCAAATAATGGCATAAATTCATTAAAAATACTATTTTAAACCAATTTGAAAACTTTACTTAATCAACCTAAAATCTACATACCAAAATTGATGGGTTTTCATTGGTTTAAATAAAAGTAAAGGTCTTTTTATAGATGAAACCCTATTTTACACCTATTAGGCCTAATGGCTACTAATAAGTCAAAACATAAAATACTCCTTTCTAAATGTAAATAATGTCCCTAAGAAGTTTTTACATGCATCAAAAAGGTGCTCCAAACTTTACTTCACCTTTATAGACTCATATTTGAAAAAATTGAGGCAAAATTTCCTTCTCGCTATCAAGAACACTGAGATATCAAGGTTTTCATAAACTCAGTCAGTGATAAATGCTATTGTTCATTCACATTTAACCTAAAACCACTTTTATATTGAATATATTTAGAACCCTTTATAAACACATAGAAAACCATTCTAAACCTATTAGACTCTTCATAATTTACAAAGCATTACAATTTATCCATAACCATACATATTCATATTTGAAAACTCAAATTGAACATTTGGTGGGAAAACACCAAAGTACCATATAAGATCTATATTTTAATATTTGGAGGCCAAATATGACTTCTTATTAAGTAAATTAAAGCTATAGGACCTATAAAAACTTAAACAAGGACCTTATTACATGTTGGTAGGATGCTCTTGCGTCATCACTAGACCTCCTAAAAACTATGATCAAGTACAACTTATAATATTTACACCCCTGAAATTGATCAGAAGTCCACTTAAATCACAATTACGAATTAATATTTAATTAAATTTAAATGAAACAAGTAAATATTTAATTTCTCCTACATCACTAGACCTCCTAACAACTATGATCAAGTACAACTTATAATATTTACATCCCTAATTTGATATGTAATTAAATGTAAATGAAACAAGTAAATAGTAAATTGCTCATGCATCACTAGATCTCCTAACAACTATGTTCAAGTACAACTTATAATATTTACATGTCCATGAAATTGATGACAAGTCCACTTACATCATAATTATAAATTGATATGTAATTTAATGTAAATGAAACAAGTAAATAGTAATAAATATCACATGTAAATGTAAAATATACATAATGATGAAACACCTGACTTAGAGAATAATGTGATTTTTTTTAACCCCATATGAATTAATAATGATCATTAACCAATAATATGTGTAAACATTAAATGATCAAAATAAAAAATATACATAGGTAAAGGAACCATATTATCGAATAGTATATATGTGATACATGTAAAGTTCTAAGTCATTATTCAACATAAATAATATGACATATATCAAGAAAAAATGTAGACCATAACATGTACATATACAAGATGCATGATATAGGCATATAATGTGGGCCATATCGGCATAAAAATTTTATTGTGCCTATAATTAGACTCATATCACAAAAGACTAGATCTCATGTTCCACATTGCCTCCAAATAAATTATGCTTTATTGGTATACACATAGAGTTTGAGGTGTTGGATGCCTCAATACGAGGATAAACTCTCCTCTTACCATGTGATTCATCCATTATTTCATCAATAACTACTAAAAATTATTGTGTTTACACAACATATGAAATATAAAAATTAATGTTATTATGAATATAGAATGCAGAGCAATATTAATGAAATAAAGATGGAAATAAAATTAAAAAAACACAATACAAGAGAGACATGGATTTAATGTGGTTCACCTAATATGGCATTCATCCACATAGAAACAACTAGTTCTTCTCTTATTTAGTCCAACAAATGAAGGGATAAACTTGCAATACATCCACTACAATCTCCTCTTCACTCACACATGGTGGACCACTATGATTACAATTCCCTCATATCAAATAAGGCTTACATATTAGGGCAAAAAAGAACCAGCATAATTTTTAGCATTAGATATGTGACCTAATAGTCAATGGTCCAAATTTATTATAAAATTATAATATTTTATAATATATTTTTCATAAAAAAGTTGTTTTGTAGGTGCTACCCCCGAACCCCCACCAAGGGGGCTCCATGTATGGTATCCACCCTTTGGACCCCCATGGAAACCATTATGTGGGGCCAATCCCCCCCATAATCCCATTGGGAACTAGGAATTCTATTAAGATCATGTTCCACTATCCAACAAGCTCCCACTTGGGGATTGATTGCTACAACTCCACCACTATAATTCTTCTTTAGACATTTCTTTGAAATTTGACACTAGCATGTTTCTCATATTCCTTATTATACCAAAATACCTATTGAAGTTGAACAACTTTTCAAAATCTCTTTTGTTAGCATATCTACAAGATTCTAACTCATATAGATCTTTTCTAACTTTAGTTGACCATCATCCAAAATTGAATGAATGAAGTGATAACTGAGTTGTATATCTTTAGTCCTTGAGTGTAATACTGAGTTATTTTCAAAATGAAACATACTTTATCTATCACTATATAAATTTCAATCTTATTGCTTCTACCTCAACTCTTCCATGAACCATTGCATCCATATCATCTCCTTACTTGCTTTTGTAGTTGAAACATACTTTGCCTTTATAGTTGACAAAGTAACTAACTTCTAAATTTTTTAAATCCAACTAATTATTGTGTCACCAATAATGAATACATAACCTATGGTGTTCTTCCTGTCATCTAAATCTCTAGCCATGTTTGCCTCAACATATATTTTTAAGGTAGCATCTGACCCTTTATATCCCAAATATCTATCAATGGTCCCTCTCAAGTACCTGAGAATCCACTTGACTTCATCCTAGTGCTCTTTTCCTAGATTATTCATAAACCTATTGACAACTCCCATTAAATGAGTAATGTCTGGTCTCATTCACACCATAGCATACATTAAAATTCTAACTACTGAAGCATATGGCACTTTGGACATGTAATTGATTTCTTCCTATATTTTAAGACATTGTTCCTTATTTAATTTTAAGTTCCCTCCTAAAGTTGTAATCACTAGTTTTATATCTTACATATTGAACCTCACTAACACCTTCTTGATGTAATCTTCTTGAAATAATGTCAATTTTCTATTTTTCTTTTCTCTTTTTATTCTCATACCAAGGATTTGCTTTGTAACACCCAAATATTTCATTGTAAATTATTTTACTAGTTTTTTTTAAAACTCATTTATATCTTGTATGTTATACCTTGAAATAAGAATATCATCTACATACAATAACAAGATAATATACCTAACATTATCTAAACTCTTAAAATAAACATAGTGGTTAGAATGACATCTACTATAGCCTTGTTCTATCATAAACTTGTCAAATTTCAAATACCATTACCTTAGATCTTGCTTTAGGACATATAGACTCTTCTTTAACCTACACACCATTTTTTCCTTACCTTTGTGTAGACACCAAAATTATGTCACACACACGTGTGTAACCCCTTGTGTCAAAACCCCTTCTAGCCCATTTTTTAATAATAACAATTAGCTTTCCCAACCCATGATTGTACCAGTCACATATTTAATTAATGTAAAATACTTAATTAAGTTAATTAAAAACCCATTTTTCCACCTTACCTAGCCACCTCATCCTATGACTAATTCTCACCTGATGAGTCACCTCAAGACCTAGTCCCCTCATCCTAACTACCCAAGACTTATTCTCACTTCTAAACTAAATTCCTAATCAACTTCCTCCTTCTTAACCTCTTAATTTTACCATTTTGTAATGGATTTTACACTTAGCATGAAGGGTAATAGAAAACATGCCAAAAATAGTAAGGTTTACCTATTCTAGGGCCATTGACATTGGTCAACCCATAGTCGATGTTAGTGGGATCACCAACATTGACGATATAAGCCAAACTCCAACCCAAGTTTCAAGTTAGTAAAAATCAAGAAAATTTAATCTTACTTGAATTCAAGCTCTCATTATTTAACTTTCAACATCCTGGCTTACTGTCTTCTTGCATAAGTCAATCACAATTAGGAACTAAGCTCTTGAGGACCAACATCACCCACTTGTTTTCTTTGTTCAGGCATTCAAGTTGGACTACCTAATAGGGACCATCAATCTAGGACTTATCATTTAGTGACCACTATAACCAAGTACATCACTTATTCTATAGGTCTTTTAAACATTTATTCTGCTATCACTTTATATCTATAGTGCATTTGTTTACACACTCTTAACGAAACCCATGTGAGGGAGTTACAAATCTCTCTTGCTTATTTCCCCTTTACTTGACATGCCAAACCTATGACCAAATCTACCAAAATCATACTCTCTCTCTCTCTCTCTCTCATAACTCTCCCCAACCTCCTAGACTTGATCAAAACCATTTCCTAGACTCAAAAAAACCTTCTATAAGCTCCTAGACAATTATTGCCCCTATCGACCTTGACAACCTAACCTACATCAATCACCTTCACCACTAACCTTGGTAGTATAACCAATATCGGTCACTCCCCTACTAACGTCGATGACTATGGATTCTCTAACTTTTGCAAAATCTACCCAAACAACTTCTAAAATATAAAAAAATAGACCACCTACACCCTATCACTCTCTACTGCACTCAGGTTATGAATAACAATAATATTATCTCTTTCTCTCTCTCTCTTTAACTTTCTTCTAGTTATTTATTACTCTTTTGTCTCTCAAAAGTGGACTATCATCTCTAAGGAAGTTTCACATTTCCTAGAACAAGCATGTAGCTTGGCAGCCCACTCATTTAACTACTAACAAACATCTTGTGGTAGTGCTTTCTTACTTGCAGGTAGTCCTCCCCAGCCAAAGAGGAGTGCTCAAAATGTCTAGATATGATGCGCAAACCAATCTATGTTCATTCTAATCACTTATGCCCTTCATTCTTTTCTATTTTACTTTAGAATTGAAATAGACAAAATTTATCAAAACATTTTTGGCATATGCCCAGTGGGACTTTGGAGTTTTCCTTGGGTTTATTTCTTATTTTAAGAATTCATATAAGTGTATTATAGTGAAAACTTCATTTATTTCACTTTCTCCTTCTCTTCTCTCTTAAAATTAAAAAATCAACATTTTATTCTCTATTTAAAAGCATTAAACTAAAATTTTCATTCTTTTCTCTTTGCCTCTAAAAGCAATTTATCATTTTTTTTACAAGTTAAAAATAATCTCTTATTTAATTTTTCTTGCATGCACATTAGGAAGGATAGTGAATTTCATTCTCAATTCATATTTCATCTTTTTTTTCATTTGAACCTAAACATTTCAAATTTATGTTTAAAACTTACTGCATTTCATTGTTTGCTTGTTGTATATTAACTCACCTAGTTAGTTACAAAGCATTTTGAATAAATTATAGTGCACCTATTTTACACAACCAAATCACATTCACACAAACAAACATCTAAAATCACCTAAGAAAAGGCCCATCAAGATTTCCTCACCTAGTGGATCACCTTACCTTACCAAGCTATCCTACTTGGATTTCACCACCAAAGGGAGAACCCACTCCATTCTTTAGTAGAGTATAAACTCTAGAAAGAAGGTAAATTTTGGCTAAGTGGCTTGGCTTGGCTCTATGTTCATGAATTATGAAAAGCAAGATCTTATAACAAGACACGTACTTGGTTTAATACAAATTTCCTCTTGAGGACTAAAACTAACTTGAAACCAACTTTATAGTGTTTTTTAGTACCTTTGATAGCCAAATTCTCTTTTCACTATATGGTTAAGGCATAAGCCAATGTGAGACTAAAAATTAATATCTATGACTTAAGAGTTGTTGGTTGTATGTTCTTTTTTTGCTTTTCTATTTCCTTCTATATTTTGGAGTTGGTAAGGATGTTTTCCTATTGATTCACAAAATCAATACTATTTATAATACTCAATTTGTATAATCTATTATCTCATGTTTTCTAAGTGTTTTTCCTTCTTACACAAACCTCTTACATCCACTAATTTACCTAGTTTTAACTTCTAGTTTTCTAAAACATCAGATTTTCTACCTCCCAAGGTATCACAGTGATCGACATCAGTTAACTCTATTGTCATCAATAGATTTTAACTACCGACATCAGTTAATCCACCAACATCGGTAAACTTTCCCTACTGACATCATTCAAGCGATTGATGTTAGAGACTATGTAATTTCATCTACTCAAAATATCAAGTTGAAATAACCCACTTACCTACACTTAAACTTGGTTTTTCCTTATTCTATCACTGATATAGGGCTATAAGACTTTGTACTTCCTCTTGCATGGTATTGATGTGAGCTCAAGCCAAATTCTTGTTGATTATGTAAGATGGAAACCACTTCCACCTTCCCCTCTTACTTCTAATTATATCATGGAGCATACTTTAGATACAAAGCATACTCCCAACCCCAACCAAATTCCCATTGTGCCTAAGGGAGATCAAAATTTTGCTAAATTTCTTGATCACAATGTGACAACTCTTCAACATTACCTTGCTATGAACTGAACCCATAATTCTTCAAGTGACCCAATTTATGATATGCCAGCCTCTCTGATAGAAAAATAATTAGTTTTAGTTGCCTCCAATGTTTTCCACATGGTTACCCAAACCACCACTTTTATGAGTAACCCAACTATAAAAAATGTTCAAAGTATAGCATTGCCAACTACCCAATCCCACCTAAACCTTGGTGTGACTTCCCTACTTTCACAACCACAACCAGTTCAGTCAAGTCCTATCTTATTTTAGAATTTAGTGGTACCTATTCCAATACCCTCATGCCTATAATTACCTGAGTTATGAATCACCCTTCATCTAGTCTAACCATGCCAATAATCCAACCTAGAATAACAACCAACCAACCAAATCATAGTCCTTAACCTAATAGAATAAGCCCCTTTTCTTTTTGCACTTCAGCCTATGACTCATTATCCTTATGTTTTCATAACACAAACTTAGTAAGCTATGTCATACACTCCCTCTACTTCCTATCAAGTTCCCTATAATTTAGGAGGTATCCCCCAAACTAATCCTCCTCCAGACCCCATTAAGATGTTGATGGATAAAAATTCTAATCTAGAGACATCTATTTTTGGTTCAAAGAATGTGTTATCTTATGATCAGATATGTAATGAACCCATCCATCCTTATGTGCCTATTCACCCTTATCCAAGCCAATGGGAACTCCCTAAATTTACATGTTTCCAAAGTAAAGAGGACCCATAACAACACTTGTAAGAATTTAGACATGCTTGTTATTTAATAGGGCATGATGATGAATTACTACTTCACACTTTCCTTATGTCTATTTCAGGTGCTACCGTAGATTGGTATAGTTCTATACCTTGGCACTCCCTTTTCTCATTTACCCAAATCACACAAATATTCTTGGAACATTTCTCTATTAACATTTCTAAGAAGGTTTCTATAATAGACCTTTATTCTATTAGACAACTTGATGATGAGTCTATTATAGATTTTGTCACTCATTGGAGAAGCTTGATCAATCAACTCTCCTTATCCTTACCCTAACCAAAGCTTATTGAGCTCTTCTCAAGGGCATGTGCTAAGCACATCTCATCCACACTCTAGGTATAAATTTTTTTCACATTTGATGAGGCCTTTAATGAAAACTTAAGGCTCATGCTATAGATGAAGGCAAAGTCAAGCTACATAGTAAGAATCTCAATTCCAAATCAAATGACTCCTCTTCTAAAACTTCCCCTTCAAACTAAAAATCTAAAGGCTCTACCAACACAGTGGTCATTAAGTTAACTTCTTCCACAACCACAAACCAATCAAATTCCTCAACTTCCCAAAATATAACCAGGAAATTATAACAATGATATGAACAAAGACAATACACTCCCATTAGGGAGTCATTTACACCTGTCTTAGAGAAACTATTGCAACAAGGTGTCATAACCCTTCCTCAAATCAAACCTCCTATACAGTTTGACCCCTCCCATCTTATTCCAACTTGGTATAAGGAAGATGAGTTTTGTGATTACCATCGAGTTAAAAGCCACAATTATAATAACTATAAGACACTCAAGAACATTATTCAAGATATGCTTGATAGGAGTGATCTCATCTTGGATAATCCTAATGCACCCCCTAATCAAAGTATGGATGTGTTCAAACACCCTTTTCCTAAGCATTCATCGAGTCAAAATATTATTTAGACCATAACTAACTTAGGTGATCATAATATCCATACAATTAATATGGTCTTTCCTTTACCTCTAATTCAACGTTCCCCTCAACAAGAAACACCCATTTCATTGACTCATCCCCCACTTTTAGTGGCATTTATTTTTCCCATTTTTCCTCCTCAAGTAGAAGAACCTATTTCACCCATTCCACTCCCTCATGAGGAAGAGCCTCCTGTACCACTTCTTTTTCCATCTGAGGAGCTTTTAATGCTAGTTCCTTTTGCACTAGTATTACCTATCCTCTTACCACTTAAAGACTACACCCTACCCATTGCTCAACCACATTTTTAAGGGAAAATCATTCCTAAATTATACCCTCTTGAGGAATCTTCTTCACCTACCTTTCCTCCACCTATAAAGAGTAGTACCCCATCCACTCCACCCCTACACTTAGAGGAGTTAGTATTATCTACTCCTAGAATAGATGAGAGACCTATTGTGCCTACTCCAGTTTTACCACTCTTACCCCTTCTTTTACCTATGGAGGATCATATTTTACCTATGCCTCACCCACATGTTGAGGGAACCATAATACATAAGCTTTAACCTCTTGAAGAACCTTTTTTTCCTATCTCCCCTACACCCATGGCAGACCATGTCTCTTCTCCTATCTCTGTCGAAGAGGATCTCATTACGGTACTTTCTCATCTTTGGCCTAAAGTAGCCCTCTTTCCCAAACACCTCAACCTTCTAAAGACACAACTGTAAGGCCTACGTAAACTTCATCTAAACCCTTTTCACATTTGGTAAAAAGTCTAGAATTTATTGACTCCATAAAGCTATATCATGCAACATTTTGGGACCAGCTTAAAACTCTTTATCCAACACAATGAATGCCAACCTTTACCACCAATCCTCTCACTACCCTTTACCCCAAGGTCTTTGACAAAGCTAGAGATTCTTCACCAAAATCACCTAAATTTCAACCATCTATGTCAAAACCCTCACCCTCAAAAGAATCTACCACATTAAAGAAGATCAGGCCCTTAGGCGTATGCCCCATCTCTAATTTAATTCATCCATAGGTGAAATTAGATTTAACTCCTCAACCAAAAATTGGAGTTTTATGGCCTAAATTATAGAAAAATGTTAAGCTTCCTAGATCTTGTTGATCCCTTATTCAACCCTCAACTTTACCATCCATTTTGGGACCACACCCCTCTAATTTAGTTAGAATATTATGGACCTAAGGAAAATAAAAGGTGAAGTTACCTCCACTCCTATGTTTTCCATTTGGTAGGCCTTTCACATCTAACACTAATAAATTGAAAACACAACATGTAACTCCATCATCACCAAAAAAATCACCACATAAAATTACCTTTGCAACATCAAAATAAAAGTTGTCCACTCCTATTAGCACAACAAGTGCAAGCCCACTTGTAGGCTCTCAGAGCTTTTTCCTACATCAGTTATTACAATCTTCCATAATAATTCTTCCTCCCATTAATCCTTATATTCCTCTTGGAATGAAGCCATCTTGGTTTAATGATACACAAGTGTGTTTATATCATTGTTCACCTAGACATGATACTGAGAGTTATAAGGGCCTCATAGCATTTATTCAACAACACTTTGATGTTGACAATCTACTCAATGATACTCCCATTAACCTTATTATTATTCCTCCTTTGGAATCCATAATACCTCCTATTATTGCACCTAAATTCAAACCCAAAGATGTCACCATAACCCCTTTACCACCTCCTTTACTAACATTTAAAATCAACATAGTTAATGTGGCTACATGGTCACAAAACTAAAAAGATAAATCTAAGTAAAAGGTCATTTATCCTTGGGCTTATCCCTTCACCAAAGACACTCCTCCTTCTAATCCTAATATTTCTATCTTGGGTGTTCCTAAAACAACATCTTCGGGTGTTATTCAAAGCTCAATGGTGAAATAACTTCACCAAATTCCTGTGAAAATGTCTTTATATGAGTTAATCCAAAACTCATCCTAACACCATCAAGATTTGATTAGTGCCTTGCAAGTGATTGAGGTATAATTATATGATCCCTAACCTCTTACAGCTTTAGTTGGCTCCCTTAATTCCATCTCCTAGATTTATTTTAGTGTTTCATAAATTCCACTTCAACACCCTAAAGATCAAGATTCTACCATTTTTATTACCGCATATACTGATCAAACTCATGTCAAGAGATTCATGATATATGGGGGAGCTAGTATTAATATTATTTCCACCCATGCCTACAAACAACTATCCCATCTCAAACAATTGCATGTCTTAAACTGATACAATACTCTACTCTTTTAACGATACTACTACTACCATGGGCACTATTGTCTTACATATCTATGTAGGTCCCTACACTATTCCTGAGATCTTCTATGTTGTGGAAGGAGAATTTCAATATAATATACTACTTAGATGACCTTGGATACATGTTATGGTATGTGTACCCTCAACTTTGCACCATTATGTCAAGTTCAAACATGATGGATAAGTACATGTTATAACTATTGACCCACCTCTAGTTAAAAAATGTAACATGACTTATAGTCCCAATGATGTTCTCATTCCATTAAGAACATCATCTTGTCCACATGATACTTCTAAAAATTCCACAAGCTCCACTCCCCCGGTTACATAGATACTGGCAACACAAATTCCTGACAAGGATCCCATGGAAGAGACTTTTCAACATTTGTCACTTGATGAATATCATTTATTGATGCTTGACATGTTATATAATCTAAAAGAGTATGTAAGGCTTCACATGCACCCAAATTATGACCCATACATTGGTATGGTCATCCCTTATGCCCCCCCTAACCTTTAAACTAATTTCACATATGGGGGAATTGATTAGGCTCTCACTACAAATAATCTATCTTCTTCACCATAACCATTTACCTATGACTTTTATTTCTTGAGTAACCCTGGATTTGATCACACCTATCTCTATCGATGTGCCTAGAAAGGATTTAGTTTGGGTCATTATGAATATGGTATTCATATGCCTATTGAATATTCTACTAGTAACACCATTGAACATGCCAAAAATAGGTATGGGGTGGGAAATGACAAACCAACTAAACTCATTAAAACTTCCCCTGAACCAATTATCAAAGAACTAGTCTCTCCTTCTCCACCTTCTTCTCCACTATCACCTACCGAATCAGAGGTCTCTATGTCTCCTAATTTTTTCTCCATAAATGCCATCCATTTGGGGCCTCTCACCTATCGCTAAGGTAACGAAACAAGGTCCCTTCCTCTCATTCATCCTAAAATAGTTGATGAAGATTCTCCCACTATTAACACTTTCTAATGTCAAGATGATCATGCAATTCTCACATACATGGGTATGGATGATTATTATATCGAACAATCACTTCCATTCGAAACACAAGATATGTTAAATGAATCAACCATTGACATCAACTTGCTCTCTCATGATAACCCCCACATTCTCAAGATTGGCCAATCTTTAAATTCCTTTGAGCAAGCAAATTATGCCACATTTCTTAATAACCATATCAAAGCCTTCACTTGGTCTTAGAATGACATGCCTGGTATTTACCCCTCTATCATTACTGATAACATTATCACCAATCAAGATGCTAAACTTGTTAACTAGAAGCTTTATAAGATGCATCCTCATATTGCTCTCCTTATCAAAGAAGAGCTCTAATGCCTCATTTATGTTAACTTTATCCAACCCATCAACTACTCACAATGGATTTATAATATTGTTCATATCAAAAAAATGATTGGGGGAATCCACATTTGTATCGACTATCATGATTTAAACCTTTCTTATACAAAATGACTTCCCATTTCCAAGTATCAACCAACTTGTTAATCTAACAATTGGCCATGAGATGTTATCACTTATGGATGGGTTCTCTAGATATAATCAAATCCTGGTTGATCCTAAGGATAAACATAAGACAACCTTCATTACCTCATGGGGGACTTATATTATCAAGTCATGCCTTTTATCCTAAAGAACGTTGGTGCCACTTATCAATGCACCATGGCTTACATTTTCCATGATATCTTACATAAAATTATGGAAGATTACATGGATGACTTACTCGGTAAGTCTAAACTTCATCAAGACCACTTGATGATTCTCAAAACTATATTTTCTCATCTTCTCTAATATAATGTTCAATTAAACCCTACAAAATGTGTCTATACAGTTCTTTCTAGTAAACTTTTAAGTTTTATTATTTCTCTTCATTGTATCTAAGTTGATCTTGCTAAAGTTAGAGAAATCATAGAGATGCCTCCACCTACTAATATAAAACAACTTCATAGCCTACAAGGCAAACTTTAGTTAATTCACCACTTCATTTCTCAGTTGTTAGATCATTGCCAACCCTTTCACCATTTCCTCAAAAAGGATGTCTCGTTCTCTGGGAATATAGATTGCTAAGAATATTTTAATGCACTTAAACAATATCTCCTTTCCCCACTGATTCTTATTCCACCTAAGGAAAATTGACCTTTCTACCTATACATCTCTACAATAGACCATTTTCTAGATGTTATGATTGCACATCAAGATGACTAACATCAAGAGAAGGTAGTTTACTACATAAGCCACACACTTATTGATTATGAGACTTGATATACCCATATTGAAAAACTTTACCTTACATTGGTCTTTTCCACCTCCAAGCTTTACCATTATCTCCTAAATCACAAAACCTATGTGGTCACCCATATTGATCCCCTCAAATACATGTATTCCAAACCATATAACAACTAATGTCTAGCTCGGTTGTTCATGTTTCTTGTTGAATTTGATTTAAAATTCATTCAAAAAAAGTCTATTAAGGGGCAAATAATCATTGAATAGTTAGTTGCTACCCCTTTACTTGATAATTAGCCTTCAAACCTTGAATTCCCTGATGAATCCATTACAATTCTCTCTACTGATGACATATCCTATCAAATTATAATGCTATTCGATAGATATAAATGTCAATATGGTGGGGGTATAGGGATGATTCTTATTCCTCTAGATGTCAAGCATATGCCTTTATCATTTAAACTAAATTTTGAATGTACTAACAATATGGCTAAATATGAGGCTTTGATCTTAGGACTTCAAACAACTCTCTTCTTGGGTATCAAATCCATAACCATTTTTGATGATTCTTAGCTATTGGTTAACCAAGTTAATGTTTCCTACCTATAAATAAAAATTATACAATGGTATACATATCATGTCAATATGTTATTGGGATCATTTGACTCTTATCTCTTACAAACTATTCCTTGATCTACAAACAAGTTTGCTGACATGATGGCTTCACTTGCTTCACGCATACCCTCTTCATCCTCTTCCTTGAGAATCTATGTCACCGTGCATCTCTTAACATTACCCTCTTATGTATCAGCTAACATCCTCTTTGTTAGAAATGTAACAGCCAACCCACATGACTTATGGTACAAGTAACTCATAGATTATCTTTCTTTCTCTATGACCCATTCTAATCTCTCTAATAATGGGAGACGTGCCTTAATAAAACATGCTACTAATTACACTATATTAGGGGGACTTCTTTACAAGCAAGGTTTTGATGGTCTTTTCCTTAGATGCCTCACTATTACTGAGACTCCCTTCACTACTAAGGAAGTCCATGATGGGATTTATGGTGGGCATTTCAATGGTCATGTAGTTGCCAAGTGTATCCTTAAACTTATCTATTATTAGCCAATGCTATATCAAGACTATGTTGATTACATTCAACATCGTGTCAAGTGTCAACAACATGCTAACCTCCTTCATGTTACTAGTCATGCATTACAAGTCACCAAATACTTTTGGTCTTTCTCCTAATGGGGCTTAGATCTAATCAGATAAATTAACCCTCATTCATCCCTCCATCATCATTCTATCATTATTGACACTAAATACTTCACCAAGTGGGTCAAGGCCATCCCTCTCATCTCCACTAAAGCTAACAAAATTGTTGACTTCATCAACCATCACATCATCTATCATTTTGGTATCCCTCATAAAATTATAATAGATAATGGCAAGTCTTTCAAAAACAAGACTATACAAAGTCTTTGTGATACATTTGGAATCAAATTAAGCTTCTCATCACCATACTATCCAAGATAAAATGGATAGGTAGAAGCTTCTAACAAAACATTGACCAAAATTCTCATAAAGGTAGCCAATGATATGGGCAAGGATTGGCACACACACATTCCTTTTTCTTTATGAGCTTATCGTACTAGCATTCAAACCCCTATGGGTGTTACATCTTTTTCCTTGGTATATGGGATGGAGGCTATTTTTCCTCTTGAAGTCTAGATTCCTTCTTTTCACATTTCTCTACAAGACATACTAATGATGACTTTTGCCAAGAACATTTGGCTCAACTTGAATTGTTTGATGAGCACCATCTCATATCCCTCAACCACCTCCAAATATATCAAGAGCATATCAAACACACATAAAAAAAATCTCAAAGAATGAGATTTCAATATAGGAGATCTCATTTTAAAATAAAATCAACATGTGATGAACATGGAGAAAAGCAAATGGGGTAAGTTTGCTCCTAATTATCTTGGACCTTATATCATAACTCATAAGTATGGCTCAAGAACTTATCACTTGTCTTCTCTTAAAGGAAGGCCAAAACTTGAGCCTTTAAATGCCTTACACCTATGACCATTCTTTTATTAAACAGGTGTTGCTTCACCTCATGTTTAACATGAGCACATCCCTTGAGCATCCTTATTACATTCATTTCCCTTCCTCATCACCCTTACTCTTATACACTTAGTTAAATTATGAAGTGGTATAGTGTTTCCCTCAAAGTGGAAAACTCCTAAGCCTCTATAGTCTTGTCCATAACTAAAAGCATTAAAAAAATGGGATATGTGAAAAAGTTATAAAGTCTCAGGTCATGCTTCTCAACATAGACTGCTCCCTTGAAGGACAACGATGTAACTTCCCTTTACTATTATCAATAGATTGCTCCCTTAAAAGATAGCTATTTAAAATTAAAAATAAATTCTTAGACCACTCCCTTGAAGGATGGCTAAGCCAAGCTTTGTTCTCATATAGAAATACCAATAAAAAGGGCTTCTCATATTGATCAGATTTATACGACCTTAACCCATACAAAATCCCATTATAGGCTTCCCACATTGATTAGCTTACACAAAAAATAAAAAATAAAAATAAAAATAAAAAGCTTTAAGTCATGGACTTGCCTATAGTAGCTCTTAGGTCACCCACAAAAAGGGCATATCATCCCCACTTCATAGGTTATGCTACCTAAACATTTTCCCTCACTTTACCCTTTTTTTCCCTTATACACTTTCAAGGTACTATGAAGCTCACTTAATATAAGGTAAACATGACACTTATCTAAAAAATACAATGGTTCAAAGATATAAGGCATGAAAGCGGCTCATTTTCCTGAGCCTATTTATGTTTTGATTATGGTCTTTGCTGGTGCATGAGTATTCTACCTTTTTATTTTCCCATCCATGTCACATGTCAATATATCTATTGAGATTAAGAAATAATGTCATAAAAACACTATCAAAGCCTACTCAATTTATTTTACTCATACACCATCACAAATATGGAAAAATATTGAAATAAACTAACATAACCAATCTATTCATTTTAAGCATACACCATCACAAAATATAGAAAAATGCTAAGATGAAACTAACCAACAAACTATACATATACCATCACATATATGGGAAAGGATAGTCTAACACAACTAATATGATCAACATTAACATCAAATTAACATAACATAAAATAAACACCATCTGTATTTTCATCATCTATTGCAATACATACATCTCAAAATCATAATAAATGAACATCTCTTATATGTGATTGTGTGTGTGTGTGTGTGTGTGTGTGTGTGCATGCATGTGTGCACGTGCACATGCAGGTGCTCAAAATACATGTCCACAACTACATCATCATAACCTCATCTCTCTCTCTCTCTCTCTCTCTCTCTCTCTCTCTCTCTCTCTCTCTCTCTCTCTCTCTCTCTCTCTCTCTCTCTCTCTCTCTCTCTCTCTCTCTCTCTCTCTCTCTCTCTCTCAAAATATACATCTCACATCTTGAACTCGTAGGCTAGTATACATATAACATATATAACCAAAAAAGGTAAACTCTGACACTCAGGGTCCTTAAGGCTCTCTATATGGTTGTGAGGAAGTAGTTTCATCACCACTCTCCACCCATCTACATCTACATGAGCTAGAAGTTATGGCATGTGACATAAACCTCTCCTACTCTCTAAACTCTAAATATCTCTAAATCTATGAAAACTCCATAATAATATGCAATCTCATCCAAGGTGGTCATATATCTTGCTAGAGATATAATTTGTGGTAGTCTCATAGCACCTGATGATGGCCCAACCTATACTAGTCCCTATGGTGGAGGAGGAAGAGGAGCAACTTGACCTACTACTCTCAGACTATCCCTCTCTACTATTACTATAGTCACCTAACCCTATAAGATTGAAACCTAGCCCTATAGTGCTATAACTTGGCCTTGTAGTACCCCAACCTAACCCTAAAATATCACCACCTACCCTTGTAAGGCTAATACCTATGCCTAGGCTATATCTCTAGCCTGCACTATTGCATCTCGATCCTATACCGCTACATCCCTCTCTTTTACAAACACTTGTAAATCTGGTGGTGGCCCCCTAACCTCCATCATAGGATGTAAACCTGCCCACCAAGATATATACACTATTGTGCACCCTAGATCTCCAACACCTAGCCCTACTGGCAGCTCCTCAAAATCTAGCCCATCTATCTCCTAGGGTAATGGTAGGGTTGCCTTTATGTCATCCCTCCTATATCAAGGGAAGGTAGGTAGAATATCCTAAATTAGACCGAACTAACTCCTAACTTGTGTCACGGGTATCATCTCCAACTCACTAGCTCATCTACCCCTGACTCATAGTGAGCTCTACAAACCAAGCTATTGTGCCTATCCTTTGAAAATTGGGTATGCCAAGTAGGGTCTCCACAAAATATACATAGGGATCAAACCCTCAATCATGCACCTATACTAGATAGTATCATGCACTACACCATCCACTCAGGTTTATGCCATACCCTCTCTCTATCATCTAAAACCAACCCTGAAGCTGGTTAGGATCATGGTAGGTAACCCTAATGGTTATGTCACTATGTTGTGATCATATTCCAAATAGTGTAGTATATGGTCAACACACAAACTATATCATTGTTGTAGTCTCAAACCCCATAGCTCTTTATATAACTATGATAAAAATATTAGACCCCAAGAAAAAATAGTCAACTGATCAACCATCTATGCAAGCACACATATCAATGCAATCATAAATTTGTCACTATCTATATTTGGTAATTCATACACTATGATCCCAATCATCATCAAGATGCTTAGTCAATGTTTCTCCTCATTATTCATATACAGTGGCTCATAGGTGAAGCTCATAGAATGATAAGTCACCTCGCTAACATGCTCACCATACAAAGCCACCAAGTGGATATCATGTTCCTCTCTCAAGCATGTGAAGAGCTCCTCAACCTAGAGTGGTAGCCATAAAATCCTATAAACATCCTCCTAAGTCACTATCAACTCTTTAGTCAATAGATGGAAGGTGTTGGTGGTGTGATCCCACCTCTCAATCAATGTTATCATAAGGGACACATCTCAGGTGACTCGACCATACCATCACACTCCTCCTAACCCCATAACTACCATATGCTCCCACTCATTAGGAGTGACATCCCTCCTCATACATGTCAAAAGCTTGATATATGATCTTGTAATGTCAAATCCATCCTTACCTACATCCATACACACATAACTCAAGTCATGTACTTTCCAATATACTCTATCACTACCTTTTTACTTTCTCTCTAAGATAACTACATTGGTCTATGCTATGTACCTAGGGATATGATATATGGCTTGATGGAGATGTTGACATGTGGCACACATCCCCTTAGTTAGTTATATGGGTACAATATATTAGGATAATAGAGTAACTTGTGAAAGTATTACATTGGGTAATGGTAGGCCTACATTGGATTAGGAGGTTACCCATCCATGGGTTAGATAAATGTATATATATAGGAGATGAATATCATGGTAAAGATATCAAGTAAGCATTGAGTATTCTATTGTAAGAGGCTATTGGAGGTTGTCCCCTCAAAGAGACATTGTGGAGTTATTCCTTCCTAAAGGAGTGTTATATGGTTTTTCCCTACCTTAAGGGTATTTATGCATATATTGAATATCAAGATCATTACAAGTGGTATCAGAGCTTCGATTTGGGCAATTTGTGTGGAGTGAAACACTAATTTCACTATATATTCTGAAATATAAGGAATTTTTATTTGAAATTTTTACTGAAGATGTAAGAAAATATAATAGAAGTGTATTAAAAATTTCAGAATTGTTTTATTCGTTTTGAGGGAGTTATTGATATTTTAGGGTTTATAATAATTTTGCTATATCTTTTGAAATATAGGAAATTTTTATTTGAAATTTTTACTGGAGATGTAAGAAAATTTAAGAGAAGTACAATCAAAATTTTAGAAATTTTTGAGTTGTTTGGAGTGATTTATTGCGATTTTATGGATCAATTTTGACATTTTAGGGTTTCATGAACCCTAATTTATTTGTGGATCATGGAGTTGAAAAAAAATTTAGGGGAAGATGATATTGATGCTAAAGAATGGTGGATCCTTTTGAAGAATCATTTTATAAAAACTTTTGGGCAAAGATGATTACTTCCTTTTTTGTCTGGGCTTGCACTACATTGGTTTGATCAATTGAGCTGTACAGAAAGGCTTTCTTCATGGACAGAAATGAAACAGATCTTTTTAGATCGTTGGGATATAAAAGAAGAAATAGAAGAATCAGCAGAAGAACAAGAAGAAGAAGAAGTAAAAGAAGCAATATAAGAAGAAGCAGATGAAGAAGAAGAAGAAGAAGAAGAATTGGATGATAAAGGTTCAAATTAATTGGCTCCAAAGAAATTTGAGTCAATTTTTCAATTTCATGGATGCATTCAAAAGAAAAGGTTTATTGTGTCCATAAACCCTACCAGTAAGTATAACTTCATCAACATGAATGTTTCCAAGCATCTACATGTTCAAGTAAAGAATATCAAAGAGGTTCAAGTAGATGGTAAGAATATTTCAATGTTTGAAGATCTAAAGCTCATTATGGAAAAATGTGTTTTGCATTCAGATTTTTATGCTTTGGATATGGATGATGTGGATATAATTCTTGGATATCCATGGTTAGAGACTTTGGGAAAAATGAATATTAATGTTCTAAAAAAGTTCATGAAGTTTTGGTATAATAAAAAGATCACTTTACAATATATCATAGTGAAAAAGGCACCAATAACAATCCAGGTAGATTGTGAGGATGAGATGGAAATAGGGGATGAAGAACATGATGAAGATTCATATGATATAGATAAAGACACACTAAAAATGAGCACTTCATCTACTCAAGAGACAAATAAAGAAAAGGTGGAAGAGGTAGAAGCAAAGGTGGATAAGGTCAAAGTATTGGAAAAGGTTGAGGTATATAGACACCCACATCATCATGAGAGGAAACAATCATGGAACCAAGTGAAGAAGTGTCATAATAACAATCATTTTATATATACAAGAAATAAAATTTCCAATCATTATGGATATGCATGGAATCCAAAGAAAAAATACTATGGCACATGGAATGAATGGGGAAATCACTATGACTATGCATGGAAGAATACCTACTATGGTCATGGTTGGAATCAGAGTAGCATAGTGGAATATGGTACATGGAATAAAAAGAGGAATAATTATGATTAGACACCAAAGTAGTATAATTATGATCATAAACAATATTAGAGGAGCACAATAAAATTTGGAAACAAGCTTGGAGAGCTATCACCTGCAAAGATCACATATGGATGGCTAGATGATCGAGATTGGAAACAAGTGTGCAATGATTTGAAGCATACTCATTATTTGGTTTCTTCTTATGTTTTGGGGACAAAACATGTCAAGGAGGGAAGGAATGTTATGTACCTAGGGATATGATATATGGGCTGATGGAGATGTCGACATGTGGCACACATCCCCTTAGTTATATGGGTACAATATATTAGGATAATAGAGTAACTTGTGGAAGTATTACATTTGGTAATGGTTGGCCTACATTGGATTAGGAGGTTACCCATTAATGGGTTAGATAGATTTATATATATAGGAGATGATTATCATGGTAAAGATATCAAGTAAGCATTGAGTCTTCTATTATAAGAGGATATTAGAGGTTGTCCTCTTGAAGAGACATTATGGAGTTATTCCTTCCTAAAGGAGTATTATATGGTGTTTCCCTACCTTAAGGGTATTTATGCATATATTGAATATCAAAATCATTATACAGTCTAAGGCCTTAAATCAGGTTATGTAGGTAGTGCTCAGTTGACATGAGGTCTTCTAAGGTTAGCTCAGCCATATACCCACCTAACTAACTACCCTACTTTTTCTCTCTACTTTAGGATTCACTACATCTCTCTCTACCCTAGGATTTACTACCTCTCTCTCTACCCTAGGCTTTACTACCTCTTATCTCTCTCCACCCTAGGCCTATGTGTTTATCACAACTCTAGGCCTTACTGCCTATATCCTGGCCCTTGACACTATGCCCTATCTTTTAAGCCCTAGACCTCTTAACCTATCTCAACCTACCTTTTTACCCATTTCCCCTAACATACCTTTTAACCATACCTTATATCTTTTTCCTAGTATCTGGGAGAATTACATTGTCTCGAGGTCCTAAATCGGGCTATGTAGGCAACACTCATTAAACATGGGGTATTTTGAGGCTAGTTTGATCATTACGCTAGTTGAATACTTCCATTAGGAATCCAAATCAACCCTTTCTCCTATTTTTCTAGTCATTCATAGTCATTGACATTGACATTAATATCGATATTAGTGCTTTATAGGTATGTGTGTCAGCTAATGTTGGCAAACACCTATTGACCTTGGTACCATGTTGGTTGATGTTAGTGGACCTCACTGACTAGTTTGACCCTAGGGTTAAATGACTAAAACCTAAAATTATAAATTTAACCTTAAAACCTACCACAAAACCCCCCCAACTTATCCTAAAACTACCCTACCCTATTTTCTTCCCCTATACTAACATTTTCTACACCCCCACCTCTAAATTAGACTAAAAAGTACAAATACACAAATCAAATTTCAAAACAACTAACAAAGACTCTTACCTCATCTCTCCATCTCCTCCTAGCTGGCACCGCTAGATCTTGTGATGGTGCACCTCCTACTAGGTCCCCTCCTTGCTCTGCCATCTCAGTCACTCTCATAGCTCTATTTTTTCTCTAATCACAAGTTGCAAATGAGTTTGGTTGGCTACCAAACCCCCTTTTTTTGGGTTTGGTCAGTCACCGACATCAACATGCTTGATTTAATTCATCGACATCAAGGCTTATGCCTATCGACATCATTAATGTTTCCCTATTATACTAATTTTGGCACTATTTCTTATCGATATCATCAATATCACTAATGTTGATACCATTTTAATAATGTTTTCACTAAAAAAAAAGAAACTTTAACTTTTAAGACTTTACCCATACACTAGGGATCACATATATCTCCCCAACCATGACAAACACCATTGGAGATCACTTAAATCTTCACCCATGATGACTTTTCTTGGATATCATGAATATCTCCTTGCTCATTGACCCTTTTACACCAACCTTGCATTACTTGTCTTGACCGCTTATTCTATTCTCCTATAGTTGGCTATTGTGCACATACATGGATATTAGGTGTTTTATATGGAAACGGTCTTATCACCTTCAACCCTTTTATGTTTCCTAGGGACACTTCTGACCTTAGATACCTAGGACACATCAACCATTGGGGCTACAACTTTTATTGTTTTCACCTATCAGTTATCACTTACAAGCTGTGCTTTGGTTATTTCTATCTGATTCCTCCTCAACCTTGCCTATTCTTGACTTTTTTAGCTAAAAATCATAGTATTATATGTATACAAAGTGATACTCAATTATTTACCACTCACCTAATTACTTTTTTATCAAATCAGTGCCCTATTCTAGTTTCTCCTCCATCGATTCCCATTTTGAGGGGGGGTACCTCATCCAATACTTGGAGCATATAACTCTTGTTTTTGTCTTGTAAACTTGTTAGTATAAATTACAAGACAAAAAGGGGAAAATGTAGACACCAAAATTATGTCACACACACATGTGTAACCCCCTATATCAAAACCCCTTCTAGCCCATTTTTCAATAATAACAATTAGCTTCCCTAACCCATGCTTTTACCACTCACACATTTAATTAATTTAAAATACCTAATTAAGTTAATTAAAACCCACTTTTTCCACCTTATCTAGCCACCTCACCTTATGACTAATTCTCACCTGATGAGTCACCTCAAGACCTGGTCTCCTCATCCAACTACCCAAGACTTATTCTCACTTCTAAACTAAATTCCTAATCAACTTCCTCCTTCTTAACCTCTTACTTTTACCATTTTGTAATGGATGATACACTTGGCATGAAGGGAAATATAAAATAGGCCAAAAATAGTAAGGTTTACATATTTTAGGGCCACTGACATCGGTCAACCCATGATCGACATTGGTGGGATCACCAATGTCGATGATATAAGCCAAACTCCAACCCAAAGTTTAGGTCAACAAAAATTTTAAAAAATCATTCTTACTTGCATTCAAGCTCTCGATATTCAATTTTCAACATCTTATCTTACTATCATCTTACATAAATCAATCATAATCAAGAATTTATCTTTTAAGGACCAATAACACCCATTTGTTCTCTTTATTTAGGCATTCAAGTTCAGACTACCTGATAGGGAACATCAATCTGGAACTTATTGTTTAGTGACCATTACAACTAAGTACATCACTTATTATGTAGGTCTTTTAAACATTTATTTTTCTATCACTTTATATCTATAGTGCATTGATTTACACACTCTTAACCAAACCCCCGTGAGGGAGTTACAAAGCTTCCTTATTTATTTCCCCTTTACCTAACACACCAAACCTCTAACCAGATCTACCCAAACCATACTCTCTCTCATAACTCTCCATAACCTCCTAGACCTAATCAAAACCATTTCTTAGACTCAAAAAATCCTTCTGCAAGCTTCTAGACAATTATTTCCCCTATTGAGCTCAACAACCTAACTAACATTGGTCACCTTCACCACTGACCTCGATAGTATAACTGATATCGATCACTCCCCTATTGATGTTGATGATTTTGGATTCTCTAACCTTTCCAAAACCTACCCAAACAACTTCTAAAATACAAACAAAATACACCACCTACACCCTGTCACTCTCTACTACACTCAAGTTGCAAATAATGGTAATATTATCTTTTTTTCACTCTCTTTTTACCTCTCTTTTAGTTATTTATTACTCTTGTCTCTTAAAAATGGACTTTCATCTTTAAATAAGTTTCACACTTCCTAGAATAAGCATGTATCTTGGTAGCCCACTCATTTAACTATTAACAAACATCTTGTGGTAGTACTTTCTTACTTATAGGTAGTCCTCCCCATCCAAAGAGGAGTGTTTATAATGTCTAAATATGGCATGCAAACAAATATAAGTTCATTCTAATCACTTATCACCATCATTCTTTTTTTTCCCTTTAGACTTGAAATAGACAAAATGTTAGGGTGTGGAGCTAAAAGCTTCACCAAGGAGCATACATTATCAGTTTCAGGTCTACATAGACACTGGCGTCGATCAGGAGCGATCGACGTCGACAAGGTGCAGTTGCAGAGGCGCCAATGTCGGCAGTGGGTCGGCCAACGGTGGTCACAGGCAAGCAGCAGGAACCGATGTCGGTTACCTATGCTTCTAGAAAGCTATTTCTGAGAACAGAAGCGAGTGTTTGCATGATGAGTTTGAGTTGTAGTCTTAAGCTCGCGTCTCTATTATTAGTAATATTATTTTTAGAGCCCTTGTTCAAGTGGCTTAACTGCTTGTTGTAAGTGCATGATCAAGTCTCCTAATTCTATATGTAGAATTAGATATTCATAGCTTATTGTAGTTGTAGTGAATTATTGTAGAATTGGTATGTTGAAGAACAGTACAGAATTGAATCAATCCAGGTTTGTTGGAGTTGATTGTTCTTGAGAGAGAGAGCTCCTGAGTAATAGAGATCTAGTGAGAGATCTATACACCTAGGAGAGGTGTGGAAGAAAGAAGTTTCTTCAATTGTATTCCTTTTGTAAAGAGTTTGTTAATACAAGTTTTCAAGGTGGTTTCTTGTATCTCATGTTCTTGTTGTTTATCATTCTAGTTACTTGTCTATCTGATTTAATTTTGTGTTTATTGCTTTCACAAGTGTAATCTATTGTTGGTTGATCCCCAACAAGTGGTATTAGAGAATTGGTTGCAGGTTCAAGAGCTGATACCAACAAGTGGTATCAGAGCTCAGGTTCACTAATAGGTGGTTCAGATCTGTATAGTGCGTATTGATTACAGGTTCTCACAGGGGTTTCTGCAGAGATTTCTATTTGAGTGGGAGAAGCAATGGCAGATGAAAGTAAACTGAGAATGGAAAAGTTCAATGGCAAAAATTACCAACATTGGAGAATGCAGATAGAGGATTATCTGTATCAAAAAGATCTCTACTTACCGTTAGGTGGTCTTGCAAAGAAGCCCAAAGACATGGAGGATGAAGAATGGGAAGTTCTTGACAGAAAGGCTCTGGGGTCTATAAGACTGAGTCTAGCATCCACTGTGATATCTAATTTATCACAGGCAAAGTCTATGATAGAGTTGATGACTACGTTAGCAAATTTGTATGAAAAACCCTCAGCTTCCAATAAGGTATATCTTATGAAGCAATTATTTAATTTGCATATGAATGAAGGTGGATCTGTTTCTACTCATCTGAATGATTTCAATGGAATTGTGAATCAATTAAGTTCAATCAATATAGTGTTTGATGATGAAATAATAGCTCTTTTAATATTATGTTCTTTGCCTGAAAGCTGGCATGGCTTAGTAATGGCAGTAAGTAATACTGCATCTGCATCAAATATTTTGAAAGTAGAGGATGTTGTTAGTGTTATCTTGAATGAGAAAATACGCAGGAAAAGCACAGAAGAGGCATCTGGGAATGCTTTAAGTTTTGAGAGCAGGGGAAGGCAGAAAGAGAAGAGCAAGAAAGGTAGATCAAGATCCAAATCTAAGGGGAAAGGCAAATCTAAATCCAAAAATGGCAGAAGGCCACAATGCTGGAATTGTGGAAAGATGGGGCACATAAGCAGAGATTATTTGTCAAAACCTAAGGAGGACAATCAGCACGAAGGAAAGGAAGAAGCCAAGGTTGCAGGTATTGCACAAGATGCTTTAATTTTCTCTCTGCATAATAATATAGAATCTTGGGTGTTAGATTCTGGTGCATCTTTTCATGCTACCCCTAACAGGGAATATTTTAGTGACTATATCCATAGAGATTTTAGAATAGTGTATCTAGGGGATGATGAGCCCTGTAAAATAATTGGCAAAGGTAAAGTGCAGCTGAAGATGCAGAATAGCAACACATGGGTGTTGAGAGATGTGATGCATGTTCCTAGCTTGAAGAGAAATTTGATTTTTGTAGGAAAGTTAGGGGATGAGGGTTGTACAGTAACTCTCACAGTAGAATCTTGGAAGGTGACCAAGGGTGCACTTGTTATGGCCAGAGGTAAGAGAGAAGGTACTCTCTATTTGTGTAATTGTGTTACTAACAAATCTCCTTCTGTATTATCTACTTCAGATGTGGATGCTAAATTGTGGCACTCAAGGCTTGGCCACATGAGTGAGAAGGGGATGTCAATTCTTAAGTCCAAAGGTATGCTTTCAGATTTAAAAGGCATAGATCTAGAGTTTTATGAGCACTGTGTATTTGGAAAATAGAAAAGGGTTAGTTTTCTCAAGACTAGGTCTACTAAGAAGAGGCATAAGTTGCAGCTTGTTCACACAGATGTGTGGGGACTGGCTTAGGTTGCTTCCATTGGAGGATCACAGTACTATGTATCTTTCATAGATGATGCTACAAGGAAGGTATGGATCTATTGTATTAGAAGAAAATCTGATGCATTTGAGACTTTTAAGATTTGGAAAGCTATGGTTGAGAATGAAACAGGTAAGAGATTGAAGTGCCTGAGATCAAACAATGGTGGTGAGTTCTACAGTCATAAGTTTAGAGATTATTGTTACATGCATGGAATCTACAGGCAAAGGATGGTTCCAAGGACACCTCAGTAGAATGGAATTGTTGAAAGGATGAACAAGATAATAATGGAGCGTGCAAGATGTATGAGATTGCATGCCAGTTTGCCCTTACAGTTTTAGGCACAAGCTGTTGACACTGCAATATACCTGATTAATAGAGGACCCTCTACAGCACTAGATGGTGGTATTTTAGAAGAGGCATGGACAGGTAAAAAGGTTGATCTCTCATATCTCAAAGTTTTTGGTTGTGAAGCCTTTGTGCACATAGATAAAAAAAATAGAAAGAAGCTTCATGCTAAGTCTATGAGGTGCACGTTTATTGGCTATGGCTCAGATGATTTTGGTTACAGATTGTGGAATCTAGAAACTAACAAGGTAATTAGGAGCCATGATGTTGTTTTCAATGAAAGAGTGATGTATTGTGATCAGCTAAGGAAGTTGAATCAATTTGAGTAGAGCAATGGTGAATTGGACAAGGTGAAAGTCCAAGATGAGTTCGTGGGAAAAACAAATAATCACTTACAGGAAAACACAGAGACCGATGTCGGTAGGTTAGGAACCGGCGTCAGTAGTATAGAAACCGGCATCAGCCGTACAGAGACCAACGTCGGCAGGATAGGCACCGAGGTCGGTCACTGTCAGAGAATTTGGGTGGACAACGTGTTGTGAACGAGTCTCAGACACCCATCAGGAGGTCAGAAAGGGTGAGTAAGCCTCCAATTAGATATTCTCCTTCTTTATTTTATCTATTGCTAACTGATAGTGGAGAACCAGAGAGTTTTGAGGAAGTAATACAGGTGGAGTCCAAGAGTCAGTGGGAGCATGGCATGGTTGAGGAGTTGGAGTCCTTAAGAGAGAACCAAACATGGGATTTGGTTGAATTGCCAGCTGGTAAGAGAACACTCAAGAACAGATGGACCTATAAGTTGAAAGAAGGTGAGAATGGACAGATGAGATATAAGGCCAGATTAGTAGTAAAAGGATTTGCACAAAAGCCAGGTATTGACTTTGGTGAGATTTTTTCTCCTGTTGTTAAAATGACTTCTATAAGGGTTGTATTGTCTTTTGGTTGCTTTTGAAGATTTGCATCTTGAGCAGCTAGATGTTAAGACAGCATTTCTTCATGGAGACTTGGATGAGGAAATATATATGGAACAGCCAGAAGGATTTGAGGTCAAGGGTAAGGAGAAGTTTGTGTGCAGATTGAAGAAAAGCTTGTATGGCCTCAAGCAAGCTCCTAGGCAATGGTATTTAAAATTTGACAGGTTTATGACTGAGCATGGCTACAGTAGGTGTCAATTTAACCATTGTGTGTATTTCAAGAGATTTGATAATGGTAGATATATTATTCTATTGTTGTATGTAGATGATATGCTAGTTGCAGGATCTCACATGCAGGATATCTCTGAGCTTAAAGTGAAATTAGCTCAAACGTTTGCTATGAAGGATTTGGGAGCAACAAATAAAATCCTTGGCATGAGCATTAAGAGAGACAGGAAAAATCATAGGTTGATATTGTCTCAAGAAGATTATGTGGACAAGGTGTTGAAATGGTTCAATATGTAGGATGCTAACCGGTAAGCACACCTTTGGCTGGACATTTTAAGTTGAGTAAAGAACAATGTCCTAATTCATATGATGAGGTAGAGTACATGAGTAAGGTTCCATATTCTTCTGCAGTAGGGAGTTTGATGTATGCAATGGTGTGTACTAGACCGGATATTGCCCAAGCAGTGGGAGTGGTAAGTAAGTATATGGCCAATCCAGGTAAGGAACATTAGAAAGCAGTTCAGTGGATCCTTAGATATCTGAGAGGAACCAGCAGTAGGCACTTGTGCTATGGAGGTTCAGATACTTCTCTACATGGTTATGTAGATTCAGATATGGTAGGTGATTTGGATGGTAGGAGGAGCACTATAGGGTATGTTTTCACTGTAGGTGGAACGACGGTTAGTTGGATATCTAAGTTGCAGAAGGTTGTTGCCTTGTCAACTACAAAAGCAGAGTATATTACAGCCACAGAGGCTAGCAAAGAGATGATATGGATGACACGGTTCATGGATGAGCTTGGTAGGGAGCATGAGAGTTTCAGATTGTATAGTGACAGTCAAAGTGCAATCCATTTGGCTAAGAATTCAGCCTTTCATTCAAGAATAAAGCACATACAGCTAAGGTATCACTTCATACGACAGGTATTGGAAGATGGTGAGTTGAAGCTGGAGAAGATCCATACGGATAGGAATCTTGCTGATATGTTAACCAAGCTGATTACAAAGGAGAAGTTGAATCTTCATTCAACTTCTGTTGGTCTTCATGATTTAGCTAAAGATGGAGGAGCTAGAAGATGTTGTTGTATAGGTACTGGTGTAGCTGTTTATCTCCAAGAGGGAGATTGTTAGGGTGTGGAGGTAAAAGCTTCACCAAGGAGCATACATTATCAGTTTTAGGTCTACACAGACACCGGCATCGGTCAAGAGTGATCGACGTCGGCAAGGTGCAGTTGTAGAGGCGTCGACGTCAGCAGTGGGTCAGCCGATGGCGGTCACAGGCAAGCAGCACGAACTGACGTCGGTTACCTATGCTTCCAGAAAGCTATTTTTTAGGACAAAAGCGAGTGTTTGCATGATGAGTTTGAGTTTTAGTCTTAAGCTCGCGTCTCTATTATTAGTAATATTATTTTTAGAGCCCTTGTTCAAGTGGCTTAACTGCTTGTTGTAAGTGCATGCTCAAGTCTCCTAATTCTATATGTAGAATTAGATCTTCCTAGCTTATTGTAGTTGTAGTGAATTATTGTAGAATTGGTATGTTGAAGAACAATATAGAATTGAATCAATCCAAGTTTGTTGGAGTTGATTGTTCTTGAGAGAGAGAGCTCTTGAGGAATAGAGATCTAGTGAGAGATCTATACACCTAGGAGAGGTGTGGAAGAAAGAACTTTTTTCAATTGTATTCCTTTTGTAAAGAGTTTGTTAATACAAGTTTTCAGGGTGGTTTCTTATATCTCGTGTTCTTGATGTTTATCATTCTAGTTACTTGTCTATCTAATTTAATTCCGCGTTTATTGCTTTCACAATTGTAATCTATTGTTGGTTGATCCCCAACACAAAATTTAGAGAAACACTTTGACTTTGTATCCCTGTGGCTACTCCATATATATTTCCTCCTCTAAGTCACCATGAAGGAAATTAGTATTCACATATAACTATTCAAGGTGCAAATATTTTATTTCTACCAAATTTAAAACAGTTCTTATGGAAGTCATTTTAACAAATGGAGAAAATATTTTTTCAAAATATATACCTTTCTTTTGTGTAAACCCCTTTACAACAAGTTAGGCCTTGTACCTCTTTTTTCCTCCATCTTCTTCTTTTAACCTATAAACCCTTTTATTCTACAATGTTTTTTTACCTGTAGGCAACTGAACCAAATTACAACTTTGGTTATGTACCAAGGAGTCAATTTCCTCTTTCGTGCCTTATTCCCACTTCTTTCTACTTTCTACTTGCATTGCTTCTTCATAGATTTTTGGCTCAACACCATCAATCAATAATAAATAATAAAGTGAAGGAGAATATTGTTCATGGAGTCTACTTACTCTAGTAGATCTTCTAACTACACTTTTAGGAGTTTGAGGTACTTATTATTGTTCTAGTTCTTGCACATTCTAATTTTCTATCACTTTTGGAATTTCATTTCCAATGATTTCATCAAGTAATGCATATTCTGTATTTATATTTTCTTCTTTCTTTTCTTGAAACCGATCTTTGTACATGACCTTATCATTAGAGATCACATCTCTACTCCTAATGATTTTTTTATTTTTAAAATCTCACAAATGGTAACCAAAATAATTAACTCCATATCCAATAAAAGTACATTTCTTGGATTTTGCTTCAAGATTGGTTCTATTTTATTTATCAATATGGACAAATGCTTCACAACCAAAAGTCTTTAAAAAGGAATACTCTACATTTTTACCTATCTATGATTCTTATAAAATGCCACCATCTAAATGACTTGAAGTCCCTCTATTTATTAAGTAAACAATAGTATCCATAGCATATACCCAAAACTATAAGGGCAACCCTACATGCAATCTCATGCTCCTTGTACTCTCCATGATTATCGTATTCATCCTTTCTGACACACCATTTTATTATGGTGTTCTTGAAACCATCTTCTCTCTACGAATCCCATGGGTTTAATAGTAATCATCAAAATCCTTGTTGTATTATTCACCTCCATTTTCTAATCTGACAAACTTCAACTTATTTCATGTCTCATTCTCAACCAAAGCTTTCCATTTCTTAAAAGTATCCAAATATCATATTTTTTCATATGCAATAAACCCAAGTTTTTTTAGTTTCATCATCAATAAAAGTAACATAATAAGAAGAGCCACAAATGATTATACCTGAGTCAGTTCTCATACATTTGTATGCACAAGCTCTAACTTTTCATCTTTATTTGTCTTCCCAACTCTTAGAAATCTAACTCTCTTCTATTTTCCATATGCATAATTCTCATATAAATCCAAATCCACCTTCTTCAAATCTAGTAACAAATTATTTGAGTGGAGAATTTTGATCCCCTTCTCACTCATGTGCCCAAGTCTATGGTGCCATAATTTTGTATTTATTTTTGTAGAAGCTAAAACAATAGAAGAGGCAATAGTACCAGTAGATAAATATAGCATACCTACATTTTATCCTTTTTTTATTAACATTAATCCTTTATTAACCTTCCATAATTTTTTTGCAAATGTAATTATGAAGCCTTCACTTCCAAACTATCCTCTTGAAATTTGATTTCTTCTCAACTTAAGAACATGCCTCACTTATTTTAGCAACCATTTGTTTCCATTCTATAATTTTATCTATATCTTACCCTTTCTAACAATTTTACAAAGTTCACCATCACCCAGAATCACCTTGAACATAGTCTTGAAAATATTTCTCATGGGATATAGCATGAAATGATGCCCCTAAATATAACACCCAAAAAAAATTTATATTATCTAATGAAAGGATTAAAGCATTTTGCAACACATCACCTACTATATTTTCTTCATAATTGCTATCTTTTTGTCCATCCCCTTTTTTTTGTTTTTGAAACCAACAATCTTTCTTCAAGTGTCCTTTCTTCTTACAAATCCATTACACCAACATTCCTCTAGATTTGGATCTACGCTTCTTGGACTTCCCATGATTCCCTTGTCCCTTTCCTCTATCTTTTTATATTCCCCTATTTTCCATAGTCAAATAATTACCTGATGTATCACATGTGCTTTTCTATCACATTTCCTTGCTAATAATAACACCAATAACATCGTCAAACTTTAAAGTGATTTAACCAGAGATAGAATTACTCACAGCCATGACAAATCCATTCCAACTTTCTAGCAATGAACACAAAATCAAAATATCCCTAACCTCATTATCAAACTTTACTCTTACAGAGTTGAACTAATTTTTGATAATGTTAAATTCATTTAAATAATTAGCAACAAACCCACCTTATGACATCTCCATATTAAATAAACACTTCATAAAAAATACCTTGTTAGAGGTTGAGGGTTTTTCATACACTCTATCTAATGCCTTTATCACATCCACTATTGTATTTTATTTTGAAATATTAAAGGCCGCAAATTTTTATAGGCACACTTCTATTGTTCGTAGTGCCTTTCTACTAAGAACCTTCCATTCTTCATCCTTCATAATCACTGGATTCTTTACTATTTCACCCAATGGTAGGAAAATATCCTTATAATATAGATAGTCCTCCATTTTAATCTTCCATAGTTGGTAGTTTTTGACATTAAATTTTCTAACCTTAAACTTACCCTCTTCTACCATTGCTCTAACTCTAACTAGGAACCCTCTTTTCCTGTGAGTTTATCTGCCAAACAAACCTTTAACTCTGATACTAGTTATTAGGAAAATAGAATATAGAGAAATATTAATGAAATAAAGAAGAAAATAAAATGCAAAAAACATAATACAAGAGAGACACAAATTTAATGTGGTTCACCTAATATGGGCTATGTCCACACAAAAACAACTAGTTATTCTCTTATTCAATCCAATAAATGAAAGGATAAACCTACAATACATCCAATACAATCTCCTCTTCACTTAAACATGGTGCAACACCATTATTAAAATTCCATAATATCAAAATAGGGTTAAATATTAGGGCAAAAATGCACCAACATAATTTATACTATTAGATTTGTAACCTAATAGTGAATGCTCTAGATTTACTATGAAATAAAAATATTTTACAATCCAATTTTTTTTAAAAATTGCTTCATGGGCATTGCCCCCAAATACATGCCAGGGGGGTTCCATGTATGGTCACTACCCCCTAGACCCTCATGGCAACCATAGGTTGGGGCCAAACCCCCATACAACCCCCTAGCCCCCGATCAAGAACTGGGAATTCTAGTAAGACCAGGCTCCACTATCCAACAAACACACTAAAATTGTATATTGAAAATCTGATAATTTTTTCAAGATTTTTTTTTGTAAAATGATTCTTTACTCACTATATTTTATCTAAATGATTTTATAGGGCTACGAGATGGCATATACACCCACAATGGGGAATCTTATGGAGCATACATGTATTGTTGGAGCTAGATATACATACAATTATGTAAATATGACATAAAATATCATTGATTAAAGCTAAGAACAATTTTACTATGTGTTCTCACCAGTCTCCATCCCTGAATCATGACTTACTATAGAGATAATGGATCCTAAAATGTAGCCACAACATTAAAAAAACTTTCTTCTTGTCCATTATGGGTGCTTATATCATCCCCCATCATCTATAAAACCAATAAATGAATAATGTGTGAATCTAATGAACATGATAAAAATATATGAATATAATATATATCTTAAAAAATATTTTTTGTTCAAAATACAATAAACACGTACATGGATATATATGTAATTTAAAAGTTCCAAACCTATATATAGGGTACACCCATGCCAATTGGGGCCTCTATAATAGAGTCAAGGCCTACTGAGCTACCCAAAATATCACCATTCATCTATACAAGCAAAAAATAACAAGTTTAGTCAAATATATTAGTTAATTAAGTAAACACATACTAAAAAATAAACTTTTTTTTATTTTACAAACATAAACAAACTATAATTAAAATTAAACCTATATATCGAATATATATGGTAAAGTTGATAAATCCTACACAATAAGATGGTGTATCCTAATAGGAGTCAGTGAAGCCAGTACATTTGGCATAGTGTCTAGCATGCTAGTGTCATGCCCTTTTGAAGCATCTATAGGTGGCATATGTTATGGCATGCTAGCATCATGCACTGCTAAATCATCTATAGGTGGAATATATTATATCATGCTAGTCTCCATAAATGTAATTTGTCTATATTAAACCTAAATAAGAGGTCATGTACACTTCCTCCTACATGATGTGAGATGATGCATAAAAACTATAACATGAGTAGGAGGAAGGACACTAGCACCTATACCAACATCACTAAAACCACTAGCACCACCTATAGGTTGAGTATAAGTCTTCAATGTATGCATACCATGTTTAATAATAACTTGTGTTAGACTCATAACCACCTCAAGGGTGTCCATCTATATGTTATGGTGTAAAATTTTAGGAATAAAGGCATGCGATATTGTCTTTCTATTTATCTAAGATTGATTATTACAATATTAGTCTTGCCTAGCACTAGGTCTATCAAATAAAGACCTACTTCCCATACTTTCAGAGGCCTTCATGTCAAAATAGTTTAGAATTTATTAAAACACAAAATCATAATACAATTGTTTCAAAAATTATAACAAAACCTCATTATTAGTACATGGAGGCTCATCAAACACCATCTACCACCTATCCCAAAAGTGATTTTTCATCTCTTCATAAACACACCAATCAATACTAATATCTTTAAAATTAGTTGGTGGAGGTTGGTTGGTTCTAATGTTAACAAACAAAGAGCACATGACTTTCTTTGTTATTTTTTTTCTTAACATCTTCATATGAAAATTTATCAGAATAAAAAAAAATTCATGGCTTCTCTTCGATGCAACATTGTATCAAGTTGTGAAGTTACATTTCCCACTTCATTAAAAAAAGTCTTTAGTATATTGGTAATTGAAATGTGTGCACTACTAGCTATAGAGTGATGCAAACCATTGATGATTATTTGTAATTGTTGGCATTTTGAATTATTTTTTTCATATAATTAAACTTCTTCTTTGCAAAATCAAACTTTTTAGGGTTTTGTTTAACATTTTCTTCATGTAATGGATCCATCTAACTTGTGTATCTATATTTAAATATAAATATAGATTTTTCTTATGAAATTCAAGAGAATCTAATGTAAACATAAATTCAAAACCCTACTTGAATAAATAAATAAAATAAAAATGAAAAATATAAAATCTAAAAATTAACATACCTGACTTGTATCAACTTGAATGGTGAATCTTGTTGGCAGGATGCAACTTTAAAGCACATACTTGATTATAAATTTGACAAATTTGAAGAGATGAAAAAACCCAAAACTCCAAGGCTGTGACGTTGCTCTACAAATAAAATAAAATAAAAATAAATAAGGGTTTATGCCCTTTATGCTTTATAAAGGGCGTAATCACTTTGCTTTCCAAAGGGTGTATTCCCTTCAAGTTGGGGCACAAGCCTGAGCCTCAAATTTTTTTTAAAAAGGGTGTACACCCTTTATAAATTTTTTTTGAAAGTTAGGGGAATGTCATACTTTTTGTCCCATAACTTTGTGCATCAATCCACATTTTTACTAAAGACTGATGATGCTAGAAAAAATTTAGGATCATGAGATGTCATGACTCAGATTAACCTTAGACTAATGCCCCCAAGCAATGATACATGAAAATGGAATTGGATGAAATAAATTGGCCCCAAAGAGGTTGAATTTTGATTTAAATTAATTGAAATGGGCCTAAAGAGGGTGGTTTTAGTCTTAATGTAATTTTAATGGGCCCAAACAAGGGTAGTCTTGGTCTCAAATTAAAATTGACTTGGCCCTAAACAAGGTGGATTGGCTTAGATTGTAAAATGCCCTAAACAAGGTAGATTGGCATAAATTATAATTGGTCAAAATGGTCTTGATTTGGATGGCCCCAAATAGGGTGAATTATAATAAATTAGAATGGGACCAAATAAATGTGGTTTTATTTCAATGTAAGTGGATTTTCTTGGCTTGTCCCCAAATAGGATGAAATAAACTAAACTGGTATTGCCCCAAATATGGTATATTAGCTTAGATTGGAAAATGCCCTAAACAATGTAGATTGGAAAAAATTAGAATTGTCCAAATAAGGTTGATTGGGTTAGATATGATTCAAATGAAATAAATGATTAATGATATAACTTCATCATTCCCAACTGACATATGTAGAAGATTAATTGGCAAGATAAGAAGTGGTTTGAATTAACATGTGATTAATTTTAAAATAGTCAGATTTGGCCAAAATAGACTTGATTTGGCATTTAAATGTGGTACAAGATGAATCAGATCAAAATTGGCATGGTTTGGTACAAAATTAGTTTGGTACATGGTTCAAGTTGAACATACTTTAGATTTTGATTATCTTGGTACATGGATCAAGTCAAACCTAATTTTGTCTTGGAACATGGTTCAAGACAAAATTGGTTTGGATTTAATTGGTTTGGTACATGGTTCAATATGAACCTAATTTTGGATTTGATTCAATTAACTTGGTATATGGTTCAAGATGAACTTGATTTGGATTTGATTAACTTGGCACATGGTTTAAGATAACATGATTTGGCTTTGACTATCTTGGTATACAGTTCAATATGAACCTAATTTGGATTTTATTAGTTAACCTTGGTTAAATTTGAATTGACTTGGATTTTGAAGTTGAAATTAACCTTGGTAGACATTGAATGTTTAATTGGTTCTTTCAATGCAAATGTTCAAATAGAATAATTCAATTAAATTTTGTTCATGTAAGTATCCAAAATAGGAGAGGTGTGTGAACCAAACTTGTTTCCATAAATCTTGGTATATCAAATGCTTTCAACAAGTCTGATTTTATTTTTGATGTTGGTTTAAAAGGTTATTTGATTTGATATTAAAATTTGACCTAGGATTTGAACAAGTTCACTTTGGAATATTGGTTTGGTTTGAAGTTGTGTGAACTTTGGAATAGGCATGTAGCTTAGATAATGTTTGACTCTCATTATTTTGAACAACTGACTTCAATTAAACTTGATTTGATTTTGAAAGTTAATTAAATTTTAACTTTGGAAGAATGGTTGAATGGCATTTAACTTTTAAAATTTTTTGTCTAGAATTAGAACTTGGCCTTGGAATAGGAATCGATCTTGACTATAATCAGAATAAGACTAATGGTATAATGACACAATTTGAACAATATTTGGGTTTTGCAATTGAAAATGTTTTACTTCATAATTAGAATTTGGATTTGTAATTAGAATTAGACTTGGAATTTGGCTTAGGGTTGAAATAAAATGTATGACATAATTTGTATCATTCAATTTTTCACCCTAAGGAGGTTTACTCTATCTTCATTCAATTTAATGTAACATGGAAAAATCTCTCAAGTTGTAGGTGACCTATGGGAGAGATGATTCTCTAGATTAAAGGGCTAACTCCCTTGCAACACACCTATAACTAACCACTAATATAATTGATTTGAAAGAAAAGGGATAGAAGGATATTAACACTAACTTAACATAGGTGATGCAACAATATTAAATCCACAAGACTACCTGAACTTGCACTATGAAAGGGCAATTTAAAAAACTGATCTCAATAACCAAGGTTCTTCTAACAAAAGTGTTTCAACATGAACATAAGATTCCATATATTTCTCAATGTAGATGAATAAAAGGTATAATTATATACATTATTACTCTTCTTTAAACTTAAATACACACAAAAACATCTAACTACACTTCATGTGACCTACTAGAAGGTAGATTACTTGCACAAAACATGAGATATTCAGATGAACACAAGGAGAGATAAATATCACTTTCCATTCAATTATGAAATAATTCACACACTTAAACAAGAAGTTGATAACTTAAAACCAAGTTGAAATATTTTATTCAAAATTAGAATTAATACTCAAACTATCAAATCTTTTCTATACTATATGTGGATATATTACAAGGCCAAAATCGATTGCTTATATAGAGAATAGGAAAGAGAGAGAGAGGGTCATAGAAGGAATAGGTTTCTAAGTGTCTACACTTAATTTAAAAACAAATAGGAGTTATAAAATATTCTAAACATATGTCCAAATCCATGTGTCTCTCATCTAAAGATGATCCATCCTCCAAGTGGCATAGGAGTTAGAACTTAGCTTGACACCTTGATCATCTTATTGAAAACTACCCTTCCTTACATAAGAAGAGTGAGATATGGAATTATAAATCATAAATTAGCCATAAATTACTTCATAACTTCTCATTTGACACCTATCATGCATTAATAAACTCCTCTAATCTAACATTTTAATAGTAATTATCATTCATATTCTAAGTTGTCTTGAAACTCCTCATTTCCCACCCCTAGCTTTATCCAAGTCACTCAAAACTTGAGCTCATATTTTAAAAGTCACTCTATCTCCATGGATTGACTTAAAATATATTAGTAGACCCAAAAAAAGTCATTTTGGTTCCTATAAATACTTCTAAGACTCCATTTTTCTCTTCAAGCTCTCATTATGCTTATTTTCCTTATAGCCCTAAAATCATGTAAACCTTTGTGTAGGGAATTTTATAGATGGTAATAAAAAATAATGGAATATTTGAGGATATATTATGTCTTTATATATCTGTACCAACTTTTAGGTCCTGAGAGTGAGTGGTAATACCTTTTTCTTCCTTTCTCTCTTCTTAATTAGGCCTCCTTTCCTAAAACCCTATTTTTATACTCCAGACTTCTTACACACATGTGAAACCATAAAATATCATTTGATTCAATTTACTTGGTCTATCACCAACATCCATGTAAAATTTGAGGCCCCAAGACCATGTGGAAGTGTGAGAACCATGAAATGGCCTTGAAACATAGTCTCATTTTAGGCCTGTTTAGGACTAACTTGGAAAACATCTTTGTTGGATCAATTCCAAGATGTATTATTCATATTTTTTGGTGTATTATATGAAATAAATATTAAGTGACATCCTCCAATAGTTTTCAATTTCTCCTTTGCTCAAAACCCCTGTAGAACACCAAAAACCATACAAAATAGTGTATTTATTTTAGTCTATACAACTACAAGTACAAAAAAAATACACTTGGAGGACCTAATTAGAGTCCTAAAAAATATAAATGAGGGTATATAGTCAAAACAGGTCATCTCATGAAATTTATAAGCTTAATTCTCTTGACTAGTCACTATTAGGATTTTAGGAGGGTTTAGAGTGGTTTAGGTTCTTAAGGATTGTTCATAATGAATAGATCATATTTCTATATCCTAATTCCACAATATTATATTAATGGACCCATCCATCACCTCCAAACACCACTAGGTCCCATGGAAAACCTCATGAAAGTTTTGAGTGAAAGATGATGTCTTTTGGGTTGTAAGTAGGCCATTAGAGAGGGGTTTGAGCTCTCAGCCTTTGTTCATGCAGGTAATAGGTCTAATCCATCAAATGACACCACAAGAGTGAAGTGTGAAGACTTAAATACCATACCTAAAAAATACTTATCTCTATGCATAATATTAAGGTTATAACTAGTGAGATAAAAATGCCTTTTAGATGACAATCATGCTTGAAGGTAGCTCGAAGAGATCTTAAGGCCAAAATTGGCGCTTTTCTTTCTTTGATATGCCTTTGGATGGTCTTTTAGGACTGTGATAAAATTTCACACTTATAAATTCCTTTATACTCTCATGTCACCTTTTTCATATCACCTTTTCTATAACTATAATATGATCTACTTGTTTGGTCTTAAGCTTGTTAGGCCTAAATAGGGCTTGTCTTCATTTTATCCTTATTATTGGGTCTGAGGGTTACTTATAACTATGTCATCACTATGAAACAATTATAATTTTTTTTAAATTAATCTTATAACTCACATATACCCTTCCCTTTCTCTAGATAAGCAAAAACTTCTCATTAACCTGACAGGCTTGTAGGTGGTCTTGTTGACTGTATATGCAGGGTTTAAAATGGATCCTATGTATAGTCAATTCTACTCTAAATTCCTTTATTTTTTATTTGAATTCAAATAAAATTAAACATTTTATATCACTTCATCCAAGCTCCCATATTATTGACTATAGGAGCATCTCTCCATATGTCTTGCACATAGCTTGTGATGTCTAGATTAACATATAGGTGTCAGTTTAGTGTTTGAATGTATTCAAGGTTTTTTAGGACTTTAATTACAAACAATGAAATTATTCAATAAATCATTTAATTGTATTTATATTTTAGGACCTTTTCAATTTCTCAAATCTTTATACTTCACCAACACCAATATTCAAGACAACCTTCTCAAAAGGTGGTTGTAGGTGGTCATTTGAGAGAGTTTGAGCATGAGACCTAGAAGTTGATCGTATCAACTATACCATGACACCTTGAAGGTATTTAAATCTCATTATATGTGAATTATAATTTTCTCACAAATTCTATTTGTTATTTCATGACATTTTCAACCTTTTGCCTTCTTATTTATGTATACAGACCTTTGTATATGCATTACGGCTTGTGACCTCTATCTTTTTGTCCATATCCTAACTTGAAAATGGTTTATGTGATTTCATTATTTTATGACTTATTTCATATTTTCACCTAAACTTATTCATTTATTAACCTTTTCTTATTTTTATGTTAATTATATTTAATCCAAAAGAGGACCTATAGGTCTGTCACCTGTAGGTCTCTTTTTACTTGCATAGGTTGTTAAAAGAGTCACTTATTAAATCTTAAACACATATAAAACTTTGAAAATGTAAATTTTTTCCCACCTCTTTTTCACTCTCTCAATAGGCTTATAGAGTTCATAACCAAATATTACATCATCTCAATATTTGTTCTTTTGGTCTATATAGACCTATGTAAGGTTAGATCAAGTTTTCAAGTGTATGGAAGTGGGAGTCCTGAATACTCATCCATATTTTATTATGATATTCCATAGGGATATTTAGTGACAAATGAATTTAAATGAGTCTAAGGTACACTTTTTTATTTCCAAAACACTTTCAACATGGACTTAGACCCATGGATGTTCATTCATAAGTCTGCAAGCCTGTGAATGAGTGAAACACCATAATATCCTTTATTTGAGAACATATGTTGGAACTATACTATCATTAATTTAGAATTATAATCCTCTTAGTGTTACTCTTTCATGTTATAATTTACTTCTCATTTCCATTCATGCCTAACCTTGGTAATTCAGACCTAGAAAAGTTTGTTCATGGACTATACATGCTTTTTAAAGAGTAAGACACTTGGAGAATGCATTCAAGTATTACATTACAAGGGAGAGAACATGAATTATATGATAATGAAGGATGTTCTATGAAAAATGGAATACTTGAAACCTATAAATATGATAATCCTTCAAAACAACCAAAACACACTTGTAATAGGGTGGTATGTTCACACACTTGAGGCATCTTTCCTTTTATTGAAGACACTTCATGGAGTTGAATTGGCTGATGAAATATCATTTAAAATATTTATTTTAAATCTAAAAACATCCTTCAAAACCATTCTTCTCCATTGAATTTGAAGTGGATAAATAGGATCAGAATTAGACCTGCTTGGATAGAAAAGGCATAGTGACATGTTGTCACTCTTATAAATTGTCACTAGATTATTAGTACCTATAACAATGCCCAAATTTTTAGATTCCAACTCTCTCTCATGTGGCTATATCATCCACTTGAATTTTAACTTTCTGAGCTTATGAAGGTAGCTATGGAGGAGAAAGAGTGTTTGAAACATCTATACAACCTAAAACTTGATCCAAAGCTTTACTATGACTTGTGGAATCCCAAGGTACACTCTAAAACCATTTTTACCTACAAGAAGATCTTCCAATGCCTTAAAAGTTCCAAAAATTAATTATAAATAGGTATTTTGCTTAATTTAGATGTTGAACTATAGATTTTGTTAGTCTCTAGCCATTCTTGAACATTTTCTAACATCAAGTAATTTGGGTAACTTTATTGAAACCTTGAATATAGTACATACAACTCCAAATAGGCCAAAAGGTGACCAAAATTATATTTTAGCACATAAGAACATAATAAAAGGTTAACACATGATAATATGGCATTCAATACATATTAATAACCTTTTACAATGAATCTAAACCATGCCAAACTTTTGAACACACTTAACAACACCAATAAATCATAAATGACCACTAGGAATAGATAATTACACATGAGATCAAAATTTGGACAAGGATAGACAATGACTAATGTGACCATATGGAGCCCATTTAAGACCCTTTAAGACCATAACTAGACCATAACCAAGTTTTGATAACCCCATGAAATTTTCAACCTATAGGGGTTGACCATTTTTGAATTTGGGTTAAAAAGTGATAAATAAATTGGTGATTAACATGGATATCATACCTAAAATACTAATGGATTAGTGGCCTTATACTCCCATTGAGAAATGGAGTCACTCTTATGTTATAAACTAAAATTGGCATGCCTCTAAAAGACTTCAAACTCACACCAAACCACATAACAAGAAGCAAACACACTATGTCAAAGGTATTTAGGGAAAAACACATTTAAAAGACTCAAAACAACACACCTAACCTATTATGTATAGACCTCAAAACATGTTTGAGGTGATGAAATAGTTCTTCTTGCTTTAACCAGGGTCAAAAATAATGTTCCTAGAGTCACAACTGATCCATGAGAATAAATCACCATATGATGGATGTTTTTCAAAGAAAAGTTACTTATGAAGGTGATAAAATGACTTACCATTCATGAGACCTTTGTTAGCTACAAGTGGACCACTTGAGGCTTATTTTAATTATCCTTTTATCTATCCTTAAGGTCTTCTTAACATTGCAACTTGCTTGGTCTCTTTCATGCTCCTTTGACACTTGTCAATTTTCTCTTTGGGAGTCATGAAACCTTTCTAAACTTCACCTTCATTTAAAATATGATGTAATTGATGTCTATAGGAATCAAACTTGTCTTCTTGTTGGCTAAATACATATGCAAGTGACCCAAGATCAGATTGAGGTCTATGTTGGTCCTCACTTACATAATATTTTGTCTTGACCTGATTACATTCCTCTAAGGATGTAATCTATTTGATAGTGGCTTCACTCTTTTCTTTGTGCTCATTATATTCATGATTAGCTTCATCATCAATCTTGTGTTACATTTGAATAAGAGTAGGCCTACTTACTTGTTCAAACTCTTACATTATGGCATGATACTACTACCATAGATCATCGCATTCTTCTTGATTGTCATATTCATGAATATTTTCTTCTTATAAAATTATATTTGCTTCATATTCTTCATATCCATGATCTAACATACTTGTAACCTCATCATCACCATCTATATGCATAAAATAGTTGTCCCACATAGCTTGATGGAGGGCATCATCAATACTCACCTCAGGATATTCATCATCTTCTTCATGCATAATGTATTTGCTAAGACCTATCTCTTCAATGAGCTTATATGGACCAAAGCCATTTTTATCAGCTCCCAACATCATGGTATAGGTCAGCTATGCCATCAAGAGGTGTCAAAGGTTCTTGGTCACTAGGATGGTCTTCCTCTTCATTGATGTTGAAGTTTGTGTTTGAAGTATTAGGAATATGTGGATCCATATGAAACTTAGTTAAGGGTCTGTAATTAATAGAGACCTTAGCACAATACCTAGTCTTAAATTCCATATAGGACCAATCTAAAGTCAAGTACCCACCAATCTTAGTAGTGAAGTCCCTTGATAAGCAAAGGGAAAAGTGAGGTGGCACATATATAACCACGACATCTTAGGAGATGGAGAATGTAGGACAAGTATGGAGAGAGATAAAACCTTTTATAATGCCAACCATCTTGGTTGTTGATCCATCCAACTGCAACACACCCTTGGATGATGACTCATAGAGAGATAAAACCTTTTATAATGCCAACCATCTTGGTTGTTGATCCATCCAACTGCAACACACCCTTGGATGATGACTCATACTTTAGCTTCAACTTATCTACTACCTATTTAGGCATGACTAATGTACTTTCTCCACTATCAATCAAACAATTGTGTACTAATGAATATCCAATGATGATAGAAAGGTATAATGCATGGTTTTTATCCTTTATTTCATATTTTATTGGCTACCCATGCTTGGTCTTTACTTCATTTGTCAAAATTTCCCTTCTTTCACTAGGCTACCTAGATGATGCATTGAGTTTGGAGAGCTCATTTTGGACCAGGTCTCTTTGTCCATGGATGGATAGTGTTTCCCACATTAGGATGCTTAAATGAACATTTTTCATCTACTACAAAATATTCATAGGATATCTTCCAACATTAGCATGTCCTTTAGGATATATAACATTACCACTAACTTGTGTAACTTGATGCATAGGAGATGGCATACAAGGAGCTCTAACATTCTGAGTTTATAATTTACATGAACCATGGGGGCTGGATTTGACATACTTGTTCCTTGAGGTGATTGAGACTTCACATTTAGACCACTATTTTATCCTTGTACTTACTCAACTAATCTCTTATTTGACCTTGTATTTGAAGATATGGAACTTTATCCAATATTTAATTTACCTTGGTGATAGTAATTAATCAAGGTAGAAATTTATTGAGCATATCCTCCATTGATTTATCCTCTACTAGGCATCTCCTCTTGAATCATGGAAGTTATTTCTCCCAACTAAGCTATATAGGCTTGATTGAATGCATCATTTTTATAAGTGGAAGAGCTATGAGAATGGTCCCATGAAGGATGCTCTCCATTGTCTTGCAAAATATTATTTTAGATGGGTACAAGTGCTTTAGAAGTAGAATGAGCATCCTGATTGTATCCTCACTTGAGTTAGTTTCTCTTGTCCTTGATATTAACCTTAAAAATGTTATCTAGGAGCTTTATAATATTGATAGGGATGGAAATGACTTTGATAATACCTCTATTTATAATGTTGTTGTTTCCTATTAAGATTTTGAACCTCTTCTCTAAGAGACTTAATCATATCTTCCTCCTTTTGCTTGATTGGTTTATTAAGGATAACTTTCTTGCGTTTGGGTATGGTGATAGGAGAAATGGTAGGCATAGGAGCTTGCACATCAAGAAAAAAAGGCATGGAAGGTCTATGGGATACCTTCCCATATTTAATTAGGTATTTCTCATCCCTTATGGTAATCTCATAGTAATTAGGCAAAGTATCTCCTCCCATGGATTGAATCATTATGGATATATTACAATTAAAAGCTTTGAGGAAATAAAGGAAATCATGATGGGTAGTAGGCCTTACCAAGAGTGGGATCCTATACTAAGTATTTTTTAATATTTATTTGATGTTTTGAATAGCCTCTTGAGGTACTCTATTTATTGTAGTCAGTTTCTCAGTCAAAGACAAGTGGTTAGATTTGTCTTCAAATCTCCTTCTCAAGGCATGACCAAATTCATCCCATGTAATGATAGAGTTGGGAGCCAAAGTTACATACTAATAAATTGACTTTACCTTTAAATAAATATCCAAAAATATGATATAAATGTATTTTTCAGTGATATTATGTAATTACTATCAGAGGATTCACCAAGGTCCAAATAATGAGGATGCATGAGTTGTGGTTGCACGAGATGAAGCAAGTGAATACCACAAAATGCTAAAATAAATGAAATCAAACAAGATACAATTGCATAGATGATTTGGAGAAAAGCCAATATTCCATTAACATGAGATGGCCATAATGAAGAATACATATATGAGAGCTCATAAGTAACTCCTCCATAAATGGTGGTCAAAGCACCCCAAGAATAGACTGTAACTCCTCCACAAAAGGTGGTGACAAGGTGCTAAGAATAGAGAAGTAACTCCCATACCTAGAATAATTAGTCAAAGGAGTTACTTATGACATTCTTATGACACATATGACACATCTATGACACACATCTCCACATAAGCTAGCCTATCCCACGAATGTAGGAAAACTCCATGTATGCACAAATATATAATTTTCCTAATTAAATAATAGGGAAAAATAAAAACCTACACTAACACCCCCCCAATCACAACTTAGGTGGGTAGTGTGGAAATATAAAATGGGTCTTGGCAACTAGGCTTGATGAGGTACCCATGTACAAAATCAATCTCCCATAAGATAGAGAAAAGGAGAAAACCCATAGGAAAAAACTCCCCCCCAAAAGAGAGACATAAATAAATTAAGAGGCTAGAGCCCCCCCCCCCCCAAAGATGATGCTACTATAGATGTAGAACGCACCCTAAAAAGAGCTCATAGATGAATGAACTTGCTCTCAGTGAAAGGTTTGGTGAAGATATCTGCAACCTGCTCTAAAGACTAGAAAAATATCAAGTCAATGATCTGATTATGAATAAGTTCCTAAATGAAATGCATGTGAATCTCTATGTGCCTGGTCCATTGGTGCTGAACTAGATTCTTGTAAATTTGAATGGTACTCTAGTTGTCACAATAAATGATGGTGGGCTACTTGATACGAATGCCAAACTTAGAAAGAATCCCATAAAGCCAAATAGCCTCAGTAGCTACATTAACAGCTCCCCTATACTCTACCTTTGTGGATGATGTAGCAATAGGATTCTACTTCTTGCTAGACCAACTGATAGGAACAGAACCTAGAGAGAAACTATAACCAAAAGTGGACTTGCGAGTCTGTGAATCACTAACCCAGTTTGATGTTGTATATATAACCAAGTCAACCTCTATGCCAAATTTGTAATGAATCCCATATTCATGTGAACCCTGTATGTAATGCAAGATCCTCTTAGCTACTTTCCAATGTAGCTCATGAGGTTCCTGCATAAATCTAGAGACAAGTCCCATTACATATGATATGTCAGGCTTGGTGTGAGTCAAGTAGATGAGACTACCAACAAGTTTTCAATACCAAGTGGCATCAACCAATGGTGAAGAATAGTTAGCCCAAGCTTGACTCTTGATAGAAATGGAGTCAAAGATGGCTTGCAATCATCCATGTGAAATCGAGACAATAAATCAAGAGCATACTTAGGTTGTGCAAGAGAAATCCCTGAATCTGATTGTGAGATCTCAATGCCAAGGAAGTAGTGCAACAAACCCAAGTCTATCATGTCAAATCTATCATAAAGAGATGCCTTCACCACTGTAATAGTTGATGAAGAACTCTTGATGATCAAAAGGTCATCAACATATAGAACCAAAATTAGGAGCAAATCATCCTACCACAAGAAGTAGACATTGGGGTCAGAATGGCACCTAGTGAAACCTATTGTGAGAAGGAAGGAATCCATCTTGGCATACCAAGCCTGAGGGGCCTATTTGAGGCCATTGATAGATTTCCTAAGTCTACATACTGAGGAAGAATTCTAAACAAATCTTGGCAGTTATTCCATGTAGATCTCCTCCTTTAGGTCTCTGTGAAGAAAGGCACTCTTCACATCCATTTGGTGCACATCCCAACCTGTGCTACAATAATAGCCAAGGTGAGTCAGATAGAAGTCATCTTTGAAATGGGTGTAAAGGTCTCTGAGTAGTCAATCCCTACCACTTTTGAGAAACCCTTGGTGACCAATCGCGCCTTGTACTTATCAACTGACCCATCAGCTGCAAACTTGGTTCAATATATCCACCTACATCGAACCATCTTCCTTCCCTTAGGAAGTAAAGTCAAGTCCCAAGTGTGATTTTTGATTAAGGAAGAATAATCTTCCTCCATAACACTATCCCACTCAGGTACTCCTGATGCCTGTTGAAAAGTCTATGGATCTAAAATTGAGGAAAAGAAGGCATATCGATCTCTCTGAAAATCCCCCCTAATACGTCTGTCATCTACAGAATCTCCTACCTAAGTTCTAGCACTCTCAAGTGTCTGTTTGGCCCAAAGTGGCCTAAAAGTGGGTGAGTCAGGTGCTAACTCCTCATCCTATAATTGAATAGAGGTGGATGACTCTACATCATTGTCCTTGTTGTCTGAACTTGAAGAAGAAGAAGATGTCTCTATCTCAGGAACCTATTGTGGCTAATCTAAAACTGAGGAATCATCATGAAGAAGTAGATTTGATGAGAGAGAAGAAGTGCCAAGTGTTGAGTCTCTAGGACTCTCTTGAAAGTGGACACTTCTCTCAATGAACAATTCATGAGTGGTCAAATCTAGAAGGTGATACCCCTTAACACCATCTGGACATCCTATAAAGATGTAAGGCTTGGACTGACGTTTCATAGCTTTGCATTTATTCTTCAGTATGTGGGCCATGGCTGGGGATATGAAAACCCTAAGGTGCTCAACATCAAGTTTCCTTTTATGCCAAGCTTCAAAGGGTGTTATACCTTTTAAAGCTTTGTGAGGAACCCTATTTTGAATGTAGCAAGCATAATTGATGGCTTTGGCCTAGTACTATGGTGCTAAGGATTTGGATTGAATCGTATAGCTACCCATCTCTTTTAAGAACCTATTTTTACATTCTAAAACCCCATTCTATGAAGGACTGTAAGTGACTGTGCACTACAAATCAATCCCCTCTATGGTGAAAAACTACTCAAACCTATTGTTGACATACTCCCGTCCATCATCAGTTCGAAGAACCTTGATGGATTTCTCACTCTATTTCTCAACAAGAGCCTTGAAGTCTAGAAAATTTTCAAACACTTTAGACTTTTGTTTGAGAAAATATATCCTACTGTACCTAGAGAAATCATTAATGAAAGTGAGGAGTACTTGGCCCTTATGAAAGATGGTTTGGGAAAGGCTCCTGATACATCACTATGGACTAACTCCAAAGGTTGTGAAGCCCTCCAAGCTTTGCCTTTGTCAAATTTTCCTTCGGGATGCTTCCCAAGAGAGCACCCCTCACAAAGTCCTTTTGAGAATTGGACATGAGGCAAGCCAATGACCATGTCATTTTGCTCAAGGTAGTGGTAGTTAAGGTGGCCAAACTGATCATGCCATAATTTGCTAGCTCCATCTGAATGAGTCAGCAATGTTGTTATAGAAGAATTAGGTGTAAAATGTGAGAAGGTGTATAACCTTGCTTGGTGATCTACCCTACCCACTGCCACTGTACTATCACTATGCAACTCCCTGATAGCCACTGAATCTGGTGAAAACTCAACTCTCATGCCCCAACCAATGTGAGTGATTTGGTACACTAATAGGAGATTGGTTGAAAGAGAAGGAAAACTTAGAAAATTATTGAATTTTCCTCCTTCCATTTCAACCGACCCTCTCCCTGCAATGGAAATTGATGTGTCATCACCCAAACTAATTAAAGTCATGCTACAAGGCTCTAAAGATGAAAACTCAACTAGGGAAGAGTCCATGTGGTGAGAAGCACCTGAGTTAATGACCCATGAAGATGTAGAAGTTGTTGTAGCTACAAGGGCCTTGCCCTTTTCTTTCTCCTTACCCTTGCCTTTTACCTTAATAGAATCTTGGGTAGATGAATTCTGCTTGATGGACTCAGGAACACCTATGTTGTGCTTCTATAGAAGATGAGTTAGGTGATCTATTTGTTTCTTCATGAATTTGTGTTCATCATGCCCTGTCTTCTTACAATAGGCACACTTAACCTTCTCCTTCTTAGGTTTAGCATTGGAGGAGGAAGACTTAGTGTTGTTTTCTTTCTTCTTCTATTGGTCCATGTTCTTTTTCTTCTTCTCCTTTGTTGAAGTCTTATCCTTACCATTTCCAACTATCAAATCTTGGGGTTGAGTAGAATTCATTGTGCCCATTTGGATTAGTTTATCTTGCTCCCTAGTCAATTAGGCAATGAATGAATCCAAAGAAGGCATTTTCCATGTAGCGCCAAGGGCACTTTTTGTGGCATGGAAAGTGGAGACAAAGACTGAATAGCTTGGACCTAACTTTGTGAGAATAGAAAGGATGAGTTGGTCATCTTTCTTCTCTATCCTGTATTCTTTCAATTACAATCTAAGGGCCTTAAACTTAGTGAAGAAGTCCTGTAGGGTGTCAGAGTTGCTAGGACTTAGACTTATGAGTTCATTTTCGAGCTCATGACCTCTCATCACATCAAGCTTCCCAAATAAGGTTTCTAGGGTGTCCCATATGTCTTTGTGAGTCTTAAAGGTTTCTAAATGGAAGAGAATTTCTAGAGATATAGACAAGCTCAGTAATCCATAGGCTTCATCACTACGGTTGTACCACTTGACATTTTTAGCTTCAGTGATGGGTTTTACTTCAGTACCCATGGTGATCCTATACAACCCTTTACTTCTAAGAATGATTGACATTTTAACCTTCCATTCATGATATTTGAAGGGTGTTAGGAGTTTAAGTTGAAAATAATCCATTTTAAGCTGAATTTAGGTGAAGTTGTGTTGATTGCAAGTTGTGAAATTATGTAGAAAGGAGAATGAAAGCAAAGATTGCAAGTGCTGAAAAGTAATCACCCCCCCCCCCAAAATGTTGAGCCCCCCCCCCCAAATATGCAAGTGCATGCTCAAAATATATTGGGCTTAGCTGAGAATGTGTCTTATAGAAATCAATGCAAGACTTTAAGCAAACAAGACGTCAGACTCAGTTGAAAATGCGTCCCGAGAGACCCAAATTTTAGGCACTTTATAAACTAGTGCATTTTTAAAAAATAACAAGCCTAAAATATGGAGAATTGAAATACAAACACTTTTTCAAAAAATGGCACCTGAATCTGAGCTACCATTTGCAAGATATTAAAGATTCAATTTCCCGTAAACTAGTGTTTTTGCAAAAAAATAACACTAAAACATTAAAAAATGCTTGTTTTGACAGAGAAAGTGGCCTTCAAACCTCTCATTAGACTCGACACAGAGTGAAGAATCCAAAGGAGGTCTTTGTGATGGTGAATTGGCCTCCTGCCAATCCGGGCCTCACCCTTTGTCTTCGACAATTGAATATACAAGCTTTAAAAAAACTCAAATATTGCTCTTTTTTAAAAATATTTCAAATGACTTTGATTTTAAGCATACTAAATGATGCTGTAGAAATTTGATAAATTCATTAATAACTGAAAATATAAAAAAGGAAAATACCAATGGAGATGGACGCTGGGCATAGTCCCACCAAGAAAAAAAACCAAAAAAGGGATGCCAATGCCAAATTTCCATCTATAATCCAGAAAAAACACACTTTTCCAGCCAAAAAGATGATGCCAAGGTGGGTTAAAGGGTCCCCAAGTTACTTAGAATGAGTATATTTGATGCAAGGATCAAAAATGTGATGCCAACCTACAAGGAAAGGATGTTTTGCTGCTGAAGGATGTGCCAAGCTGCTGGAGAAAATGCCAGGTGGCTGGAAAAGGATGCTAAGTACAACTGATCAGATCTCAATGAAAGAGAGCAGCAAAAACATCAACACCTCCCTTTTCCAGACAATGCTAGAGTAGCATATACCAATGCCAAGTGCAGAGCTGTCAAAAAATGGTGCCACTTCTCCAACAACTACGCCTTAGATCTAAAATGCCATGGTTGTAACTCCACACTTATACACTCAGGTCTGAGACAAAATCTTATGCAAATCTTGAACACCATGAGAATTTCAACACCGTGTTGAGAGGATCATGATCACAGGCCTGCATGTATATGGAGAGACCAAACAAGCCATGGAAGGAACAATAACATAGAGAACTACCAATATCTCCCAAAAATTTTCAAATTTCACAAAAAAAATGCCTTAACATATCTCTAGATTTTAATGAAAGAAATAGCAAAATAGACAACCAGTTATCGGGGTGGCTCTGATACCATATCAGAGGATTCGCCAAGGTCTGAATAATGAGGATGCATGAGTCGTGGTTTCACGGGATAAAACAAGTGAAAACCACAAAATGCTAAAGTAAATGAAATCAAATAAGAGACAATTGCATAGACAATTTGGAGAAAAGCCAATATTCTATTAACATGAGATGGCCATAATGAAGAATACATATAGGCTCGTAAGTAACTCCTCCACAAATGGTGGTCAAAGCACCCCAAGAATAGACTGTAACTCCTCCATAAAAGGTGGTGACAAGGTGCTAAGAATAGAGAAGTAACTCCCACTCTCAGAATAGCCGGTCAAAGGAGTTACTTATGACATTCTTATGACACCTATGACACATCTATGGCACACATCTCCACATAAGCTAGCCTATCCCACAAATATAGGAAAACTCCATGTATGCACAAATATATAATTTCCCTAATTAAATAATAGGAAAAAATAAAAACCTACACTAACAATTACAAAAATTGGTAATGTTTCTTATGTGTTCAATAGGAGTAGTGATAGCTTCTCCTGTGTATGAAGGCATACTTTTGAGGGTTGATATAGGGATTCATTATAGTGATAAAGTGTTAAAGGACTATAGACATTGAAGGAAATAAAGGGCAGGTTCCTTGGGGACACCATATTGCAAGTTAGACCCAAAAAAAGTCTCCTAATAGGTAAGTGAGTAGCCAGATATTTTTTGAAGTATGGATGGGTGTTAACAAACTTTTTTGCTCTAAGATAATAGTAAGGTAACACTAAAAATTCAAATGGAATGAATTTATTAGAAGATATTTTTTTCAACTTGGGGATGAAAATGAAGCACTAGTTTGTAGCCAAGAGCCAATGAGTGTTGGAGTCACTAAATACTACATGAAGGAATCTTTCAAACTTTAAATTTGCCAAGATTAACATCTACCTTTGAAAAATTATTGGATTAAAAGTCCCACCAGGTATGAAAAAACTATAATCAATAAAATTTTCATGATAATTATATCTAGTCCATCCTCCTTCAATTTTATGTAACATGGAAACATCTCTCAAGTTTTGGGTGGCCTATGGGAGAGATGAATCTCTAGATTGAAAGGATATCTCCCTTGCACCACATGTAAAAATAACCACTAATATACTTAATTTGAAATAAAATGGATACAAGAATATTAAAAATAATCTAATAGAGGTGATACACTAATATTAACTCCACAAGACTACTTGAACTTGCACTATGAAAGGGTAATTTTCAAAATTGATCTCAACACCCAAGGTTCTTCTAACAAAAGTATTTTGACATGAAGGTAAGATCCATGTATTTATCAAGGTAGATGAATAGAATGTTTGATTGTAGACACTATTACTTTTCCTTACACTTAAAGACACATAAAAATAACTAACTACACTTCATGTGACCTATGAGAAGGCAAATGACTTGCACAAAGCATAAGAGAGTGAGATGAACACAAGAAGATATAACTATCACTTGTCATTCAACCATGAACTACTTAACACACTTAAATAAGAAGTTGATAACTTAAAACCAGCTTGAAATATTTTATTCAAAGGAAAAATAAGTAATCAAACTATCATGGATTCTCCATACTAGATGTGGATATATTACAAGGCTAAAAGTGGCTGCTTGTATAGAGAATTGGAAAGAGAAAGAGCGAGGTAAAAGAATAAGGTTTCCAAGTGTCCACATGGAAGTTTAAAAAAAATAAGATTTATGAAATAGTCCAAAAATACTTCCAAAACCACATTTATTTCCTCTAAACATGATCCATCCTCCAAGCGGCATAAGAGTTAGAACTTAGCTTGATACCTTGATCATCTTATTGAAAACTACCCTTCCTTACATAAGAAGAGTGATAAATGGGATTATCAATCATAAAAATACCATGAATTTCTTTATACACTCTCATTTGACACCCATAATACATTAATAAACTTCTGTAGTCTTTCATTTTAGTAGAAGCTATCATTCATATGCTTAGGTGTCTTGAAACTCCTCATTTCCCATGCCTAGCTTTGTCCAAGTGGCTTAAAACTTGAGATCATATTATCAAAGTCAATATATCTCCATGAATGGACTTAAAATATATTATCAAACCATAAAAAATTAATTTTTGTTCTTGGAACAACTTTTAAGACTCTATTTTGCTCTATAAGCTCTTATTAGGCTTATTTTCTTTATAGCCCTAAAATCATGTAAACCTCCTTGTGTAGGGAAGTGTACAGATATTAATAATAAAATAAAGGAATACTTGAGTACCCAATATTGATTTAAAACTCCATACCATGTTTCAATTCTTGAGAGTGAGTGGAAGTTTCTTTTTCTACCTTTTTCTCTCCTCAATTAGGCATCCTTGCATAGAACCCTATTTTCTACTCCAGACCCCTCCCACATGTGTGAAACCACCCAAAATCATGTGATTCACCTTAATTGGCATATCATCAATATCCATGTCAAATTTTAGGCCTTGATACCCTATATAAGTGTGAGAACCATGAAATGGCCTTGAAACCTAGTCTCATTTTAGCCCTATTTAGGACTACCTTGGAAAATGAGATTTGTTAGATCACTTAAAAGATGTATTATTAATATTTTTTGGCTTGGGTAGATGAAATACATCTAATGTGACATCCTAAAATAGTTTTCAAGTTATCATTTGCTCAAAACCCATGCATAACACCAACAACCATGTAAAATAGTCTATTTATTATAGTATGTACAACTACAAGTACATACAAAATACACCTAGAGGACCTGTTAGGGTTATATATTTTCACCCTAGTTAAGGAGGGGATTTTTAAAATCTTCCTACTCAAATATATTCCACCATGGGACTGATCCTGGGTTGTGGGTATCCTAAAAGTGGATCAGACCTCTAGAGAAGGCCGACTTCCTTCTGGATTTATCACTTAAACTAAAATTGAATAGGAAAAGGGAGAGAGAAATGGGTAAAAAGCATGAAAAAATGTAAAGGAGGTGATGCACTAGTAATTTGATTTTTCATCCACTCTATATAAACTTGTAAAAAATACTAATGAGATCGGTTCTAAAACTCTAAATGGTTGTTTATGCATTAGTATTTCATGCAAAGGTTCATCAAATGATCAAAACCTAAGGGAAGTAATGGAGAGGCTTCATTCAAGGCACTAACTAGTCAATATATACACTTTATATATTTAATCAAATGACATTTGACACTAAACATGACCTAGAAAATAATATAATCTAGTAACTAGGTGAGATCAAGATCTGACAAGGGAGATATTTCTACCACATATGCAAATCAATATGATATTGACACACTATACCAATATAATAAAATATAAAAAGAGTCTTTTATTCATCTCAAGAGGTTACAAGGATAAAATCTAGAGAGAGTTATGCATTGAAAAAGGATTAATGGATTTTGATGGATTAGCACCAATTCAAAGATGTGGCTGAGTTAGGATCTTGTCAAGAAGGCATAATTTCAAAGGCCTTGCAAAATAATTTAATTCTCACTATCCTTATTTTGTCACCAAGTCATCTTCTCGAGACTCCATGATATCATCTAATGATTTGATAATAATGATCAATTCTTGAAATTGGCAAAAATGTGCCACATCTACATTAGGTGGCCATCTAAACTTGAAAATGCGAACCATGATGAGGTGAGACATAGGTCTACTATATGAAAAAACCAATATTATACCATTGGTTTTCACACAGTCACTAGTATATCTTTGAATTTTGTATTAGACTGAAAGGATCTATTTCACCTATATGAAGCTTGGCTGATGATGCTTTGTTTCTAAACTATGGCCCTGGTTCAACTCTAGTTTACCTTCAAGCTTGGCTCTTCTACATTTACTTTGCATGGGTCTAAAATAACCTCTTCTAACTTCGTTACAAATTTATAGAGCTCACTTTCACTTATTGTTTATTGAATGATAACTTAGACTCTTAACTTTTCTAACTCTTATTCACTTTATTGATCTACATGTGCATGAATGCCCACAAGTTATTTATTTTCTTCCAACTAAACACACTTATACCACTTGTCCTTGACTCATTATCGCTTTGGATTTGCTAACCAATTTGACTCTACCTCACTCCATTTGATCTTTATGAGCGATTGAGTGTGAGCTCTTGATTTAGCTTTGAATTGTCAAGTCTATCCCCACTAGTGCCACTTGGAAATCCTACATTGATTCCCAATATATTGCTATCAGTCTTTCAACTCACATGCTTATGCCACATGGTGGACTCTCAATATATCTGATTGTTTGACCCATCTTGCTCTATTGGATAAATATGTATAATCAAGTGAGGACCATTAGATCTATTTTGGTTTGAAAACCAATGACTATTTACCAGGTCTTAAAGTTGATGTCTATGTGACTGTCATTTGACACTTGCATGGATGTATTTTATGTCCCATAGACCATCAAATTTAGACCCAAATATATTTTTTTAGTGGCTTTAACTTGATTTAACATGAACATCTTACTTCATAGGTCCATCTTTGAATATTTATATCTTCAACCAAAAAGCTCACATAGGTCTAATTTTTTTTAGGATGATCCTGGCATGTAAATCTAAAATTATGCTTGATCCATTGGTTATGTATGGATTCTTGAGCAAGATAATAAATTCATAATCTTTCCATTCCACTTTTTTTTACATGACATCCTGGTGACAACTGAGCTCAAATGACTAAGTATGAAAAACTTAGCAAAATGCCTAGAAGCCTATCTTTTCACATGGATAACTCTATTTTCACTTTAGTGGAGGACCTCAGACTTGACACATAACAACTTGGGACCAAGGTGAATAAATCCATGTGATCATTTTCTCATGCAACTATCACATGTGTGAGATATAACATCAACAAACTACCTACTTAGATTTTATGCCACTAGACTCAAGATAGCTAGGTGAACACAATGAAGAACTAGATGAATACCTAGAGCTTCCTAAGTCATTACAAGCACTCTTATTAATTCATAGGGGATATATAAATTTGGACCATGTTTTAAATGTTGAAAAAAAAATGAGAACCTACATGGTCTCTTTTACTTGTTAATCTTGGACCCCTTCTCTAAGACTTTGGTCTACTGCTTCATCAAGCCATGTAAAAGCTTCATATGTGGGTCAAAATGGCAAACAATTCTGGTGACTCATAGGGAAGTATGCTTGCTATGATTGAGAACCTCAACCAATTTTCCTTGTCTAGTCTATTGGGCATGGAGTCACTACTTAGGTTTAACATATTGACTTGGATCTAACACTAACTACCAATCTTGATCTAACCTCTTTTTGAAACAACACAAAGACCAAAGGAGCAAAACAAAAAAGAGTGCCCAAGGCACTTATTTAAGGGAAACAAACCTAGAAAAAAATAGGGATAACAAACAAATGTGCCAAAAACTCCACTTAGAGGAATTTTAAGAAACCTAGAACAAAATAGGGACAATAAACAAATGTGCTAAAAATTGAACTTAGAGGAATTTTAAGAACTACCTTAATATATATATATATATATATATATATATATAGCTTAAAACTATGTGTACCTTTCCTCCTGGATCAAAAGGACAATTTGATGACTTTCTTGCATCATGAGATGTAAAATTAGATGAGGCATACAAATTTTTGACCCTTAGCCTTGATGCTTCCTTCTTCTTTATTATATCTATCAACTTTATTAGCATGATGTTCAATGAGAATGAAGTATCTCCAAATAGGTCAGCTATGTGCATCCAAATAGTCTCAATTTTCTCATATTGCTCCTTAATTATGACCTCCAATGGTGGTTCAATAAGGCATACCTTTTTGGTTTCCATGGTGTCTTTAATAATACTAGGATTCTTCTTTGTTTCAATTTCTTTAGGCTCATGAAGGAACTGATAGTCCATTCTAAAGATTTGAAACAAGTCCATGTCTGTAATGAACTCTTGAGGTGGTAGAGTTGAAAGACTACTCACTCTATCCCATTTGATCTGCTTGACAAGGTTACTCTCCTTGGCTACAAAAAAAAGACCATAGTCCCCTTGTAGAGGAACATATCTTGCTCTCAAGATCTCAAATAAATCCTCAAATGAGCCCTTTGGCTGATTGGTAGCCTCTGAATACCCCACAAGTTCATCATTTTGATCAACTATTTCATTCATTTCCTCATCCTTTACATAACATGGCAGCTCATCATCCTCATTATTGAAGGTAGAATTACCTCTTTCACTTCTAACATGGGTACCAATAAAAAATTATTCCTCATAAACAATGGTATCCTCCTCAACACATTCTCTTTGAATTTCTTTTGAATCTGCAATTTCATGCTCTAGTTCCCACATGACATGCTCCTCTTCTTGAGTGTGAATGGTATAAATGCAAGATGGATCCAATTCTAATGTAAATTGAATTATTTGGGTAGCATCTCCATAGAAAAAACTCATTAAACTTGGAACCATGGACTTCTTGACTTCTTCCAGCCCCTTTACTTGATCAGATGGACTAGACACAATAGGATCCTCAAGACAAAGACTAGGCATCACATAATCTAAGTGCATAGCCCACGAAGGTCTCCAAGTTTGATATGGATGGGTTTTATGAGGAATGGTTAGTGGAGTGGGTGAAGGGACAATTATTTATTGGGGTAATAGATGGAGTGGATCTTGAGGCATAGGATGAATTGGTGTGAAAATTGGTACCTTTATGGACTACTCTTTAGGAGAGGAAACCATGAAATTGGGAACATTAAATGGAGTAGATTCCACTCAATGAAATTTTTCTTTAATTCATTTCCATGAAGGAAATAATCTAGGATTTTGAGAAGGAAGGAGGGAAGGCTAATTATATTTAGGTTTGTTTGATTTCATGATTTGGTTCTAAAATGGGAAAGATAGAGGTTCTTCTTTACTATTTTGATTTTGATTCTTCTCCTCTTTCCTTGTCTTCAACTCCAACTCTTTGATTTTATTTTCTATATTCTATTGGAATATATTCTCTTGTAGAATAATGGGTGGCACATAACAAGGCAAAGGTGGTGTCTATTAAGGCACATAATATTGGCAAGGTTAGACCTATTATTATTCAAGGCCTTTTAGCTTATCCTCAATGCTTTAAATGTAACCACCTACATCCATCATGTCACATATGAGATTTTTCCAAATTTATCTCTCAACAAGTATCCATTATTCTTTTATTTGATATAATGAATCTCTCACATGATGAATTAGGTGAGTAGGGACATCTTGGCCATAACATCTTTTTGAGAAAAATTCTAGTGCATGCTTGTCAAGGCTCACTAAATTTCACCTAAGTGCTAGTATGGATGGCTCATGATGGGGTTGGTAAGGAGCAATATTATTATGGGATTGCTATCCATAGGAAGGATTAGGGAAATTTCCTTACACATATGAATGAAATAGGTCCTCATATTGTTGGTGAGGGTCATGAGGAAGGTAAGAGATATTACCTTGATAATAAGGATCATGAGAAACTTTCCAAGGCTCCTCATAACTTTGGTAGGATTATTGATAAAGTTGATTATGCTCATATGGATCATGAAGATAAAATTAGGGCTACTAACAAGGAGATGTATAATAGGAATATTTTCTAAAACTATTCATATTGACCTCATATGTCAAATGAGATGTAAGAACTAACAAAAATTTTCAATGAGACATACCTAGTTTTCTCATAACCAAAAAAATTGACTTGGAGTCGCCATTGGTGCTAACTTGCTTGCTTCCAAAAGTTTATTAGAGGAAAGACACACTAAGATATTTCCACTTTTCTAGACCTGGTCCCATTGGGCATGCCAAAACTATTGGGGTTCTAAATTTTCACCCTAGCTAAGGAGGAGATTGTTCATATCTTCCTACTCAAATCTAGTCCAACATGGGACTAATCCTAAGTTGTGGGTATCCAAAAAATGAATCAAACCTCTGGAGAAGGACAAATTATTTATGTATTTATCACCTAAACTAAAATTAACTAGGAAAAAGGAGAGAGAAATGGGTAACAAATTATGAAAACATGTAAAGGAGATGATGCACCAGTAATGTGATTGTTCATCCACTCTATCGAAACTTCTAAAAAACACTAATGAGATCAGATCTACAACTCCAAATTATTGTTTATGAATTAGTATTTCATGTAAAATTTCATCAAATGATAAAAACCTAAGGGAAGTGATGGAGGCCTAATTCAAGGCACTAACCATTCAATGTATCCACTTACTAGCTTTAATCAAATGACATTTGACATTAAACATGACCTACAAAATAATATAATCTAGTAGCTAGGTGAGATCAAGATTTGACAAGGAATAGATTTATACCACATATGCAAAATAAATATAACATTAACACACTATGTTAGAATAATAAAATTTGAAAATATTCCTTTATTCATCTCAAGAGTTTACAAAGATCAAATCTATGCAAAGTCTAGTCATGCCCAAGAGAGGGATTATCAAGTTGTTTTCAAGGATTAGAAGCTTGAATTTATTGAAATGAGAGAGAGAGAGAGAGAGAGAGAGAGAGAGAGAGAGAGAGAGAGAGAGAGAGAGAGAGAGAGAGAGAGAGAGAGAGAGAGAGAGAGAGAGAGAGAGATAAACAACTTCTAATAAATTAGTAATAATTCAAGGATGCTCATTATCCTTATCTAGTCACCAGGTCATCATTTCAAGACTCCACAATATCATCTAATGATCTAATAACAAGGATCACATCTTGAAATTGGTATAAATGTGCCACATCTACATTAGGTGGCCATCTAAACTTGAAAATGTGAACCATGGTGAAGTGACACATAGATTTAATATATACAAAAACCAATCTTAGACCATTAGTTTTCACACAGTCACTAGTCTATCTTTGACTTCTATATTAGACCCAAAGGATTTATTTCACATATATATAACTTTATTGATGATGCTTGGTTTCTAAATTGTGGCCTTGGTTTAACTCTAGTCTACCAACAAGCTTATATCTTCTACATTTTCTTTGGCTGGGTCCAAAATAACCTCTTTGACTTTCATTAAAAATGTCTCGAGCTCTCTTTCACTTATTGGCTATCAAATTCTATTTCAAACTCTTGAATTTTATAACTCATATTCACTATGTTGATCTAATTTTGCATGGATGACCATGATCCATTGATTTTATACCAAATAAATGAACTTGTGCCACTTATCCTTGACTCATTATCTCTTTGGATTCACTAACTAGTTTGACTCTACCTCACTTTGTCTGATCTTGATGATTAAGGGCAAACTCTTGATTTAGCTTTGAATTATCAACTCTATCCCCACTGGTGCCAATTGGTAATCCCACATGGATTCTCAAGATCCTATTATCAATTTATAAATTCATGTGCTTATATTACATGGTGTCCCCTTGAGCTCTCTGACTATTTTACCCATCTCACTCCATTGGATTGAGATGTACGATCGAGCGAGGACCATTACATCTGATTTGGTTTGAAACTAATGGTTAATTATTGGGTCTTAAAATTGATGTTCACATCGACATATTTGACATCTCATATAACATAAAATTTAGACCGCAATGGATTTTTTAGTGGCTTTAACTTGACATTATCATGAATGTGTTCCGTTCATAGGTCCATCTTTGAAGATTTATATCTTGAGCTAAAAAGCTCACATAATTCTAATTTTTTTTAAGATGATGCTAGCATGTAAATTTTTAATTATGCTTTATCTACTAGTTATGTGAGTATTCCTGAGTGGGATACTAAATACACAAGCTAGCCATTCCACTTGCTCTTGTATGACATCTTGGTAATGGCTGAGCTCAAATGACTAAGTATGGAAAACTTATCAAAATTGCCTAGAAGCCCATCTTTGCACATGGATAAATTTATTTTTGATTTTGTGGAGGACCTTGGACTTGGTGTATATAAATTTAGGACCAAGGTGAACAAACCCATGTGATCTATTTTGCATGCAACTATCAAACATGCAAGACATAGCATCGAAAAACTACCTACTTAGACTTTATGTCACTGGGCTCAAGATGCCTAGGTGAACACAATGAAGAAATAGATGAATAACAAGAGATTCCTAAGTCATTTAAAGCACTCTTAAGGCCTTATAGGGGATCTATAACTCTGTACCATGTTCCAAATGTTGAAAAACACATGAGAACTTGCATGTTTTCTTTTACTCAACAATCTTGGACCCCTTTTCTAAGCCTTTGGTTTACTACTTCATCAATCCATACAAAAGCTTAATATGTGGGGGAAAATGGCTTAAAATACTTACTTGGAGTCCTAAAAAATATACATGAGGTTATAGAGTCAAACCAGATCATCTCATACACATCATAAGCTCATTTATCTTGAATGGTCACTACTATGGTTTTAGGAGGGTTTAGAGTGGCTTAGGTTCTTAAGAATTGTTCATAAAGAATAAATACTCTTTATCTATCCAAATTATAAAATATTGTATTTATGGGACCTCTCCATCACCACCAAACACCATTAGGTATCATGCAAAGCCTCATGAAAGTTTTGAGTGAAAGATGGTGTCTCTCAGGTTGCAAGTTGGTCATTAGAGAGGGGTTTGAGCTCTTAGCCTTTATTCATGCAAGTAATGGGCCTAATACATCAAATAGAACCACAAAAATGAACTTTTAATACCTCACTACCATTTTAAAAAACTACCTAGCTCCGTGCATGATATTAAGATTAAAACTGGTGAGAAATAACTACCTTTTGGATGATAGTCATGCATGAAGGTAACTTGAAGAAGTCTTAAGGCCAAAATCGACACCTTTTATTTCTTTTATCTACTTTTGGATGGCCTTGTAGGACTATGAAAAAATTTCAAACTTATTAATTCCTTTATACTTTCATGTCACCTTTGTCAGATCACCTTTCCTATGACTAAAGTATGGTATACTTGTTTGGTCTTAAGCTTTTTAGCCCTAGATATGGATTTTCTTCATTTTATCCTTGTTTTTGGGTATGAGGGTTTATTGGAAATATGTGATCACTATGAAACTTGTCTAAAATGGTCTACTTTCCTCTCATACCCCATAAAACCCTTACCTCTCTCTAGATAAGTAAAAAAAACTCATAAACCTGGCAAGCATGTAGCTGGTCTTATTGATTATATATGTAGGGTTTTGAAATGGATCCTATGTACATTTAGTTCTCCTTTGACTTATTTTGTGTCTACTTTGACTTAAAATTACCTTAAACATTGTATATCACTTCATCCAATCTCCCATATTACTAACTATAGGTAGCATCTCTTCCTATATCTTGCACATAACTTATGATGCCTAGATTAGCATGTAGGTGTTAGTTTGGTGTTTGAATGCATTCAAGGTTTTTTTATCACTTTATTTACAAAAACTAAACCTATTAAATAAATCCTATCATGTTATTCATAGTTTATAACCTTAATTTTTCAAATCCCTATACTTCACCAATATCACTATTCAAGACAACCTTCTCAAAGGTGGTTGTAGGTGGTCACTAGAGAGAGTTTGAGCATGAGACCTAGAATTTGATCTTCTCAACTGTAGGTGGTCATTGGAGAGATTTTGATCATGACACCTAGAATTTGATCTTGTCAACTACACCATGGTACCCTAAAGGTATTCAAATCTCATTGGAGGTACATTATTACTATCTCACAAAGTCTATTGGTTACTTCATGACATTTCAACTCTTTTCCTTCTTAAATCTATATACAAACCTATGTATATGGATTAAGGCTTATGAAATTTGTTTTATTATCCATCTCCTAACCTAAAAATGGTTTAGGTGATTTCACTAGTTTGTGACTTGTTTCATATTTGCACCTACATTGCGTCACATATTAGTCTTGTTCTATTTTGATTTCAATTATCTTTAGTCCAAAAGAGGACATAAAGGTCTATCATCAGTAGGTCTCTTTTTGCTTACACAGGCTACTAAGAGAGTCACTTCTTGAATCTTAAACACCTATAATAATTTAACACTATCAAATTTTGTCCCACCTCTTTGTCACTCTCTCAATAGGCTTATAAACTTCTTAATGAAATATTACATTATCTCAATATTTGGTCCTTTGGTATGTATAGGCTTGTGTAAGTTTGGTTCGAGGTTTCAAGTGCATGGAAGTGGGAGTCTTGAATACTCATCCATGTTTCTTAATGATCTTAAATATGGCTAACTAGTTTCAAATTAATTTTAATGAGTCTAAGCTACACTTTCTATATTTCCAAAACACCTTCAACATGGACTTAGACCCATGGATGTTCATTCATGGGTCTATAGGCTTGTGAATGACTGAAACACCCTTATAGCCTTTATTTAAGAGCATATTTTAGACTTATAATCTCATTCCTTTAGAATTATAAAATTATCAATGGTACTCTTTCATGATATAATTGACTTTTCATTTCCATCTAGGCCTAACCTTGGTAATTTAGACTTGGATAAAGTTGTTCATGGACTGTACATGATTTCTAAAGAGAAAGACACTTTGATAATACATACAAGGATTAAATTCCAAGGGAGATAACATGAAGTATCTAAGGATAAATGATATTCTATTAAAAATAGATTAATTAAAACCTTTTAAAATGACAATCCTTTAAAGATAACCAAAACACACTTACATCAGGGTGGTATGTTCACACACTTGAGGAATATTTACCCTTATTGAAGACACTTTGTGGAGTTGAATTAACTGATGAAACTACCATTTAAAATAGATATTTTACCTCTAAAAATATCCCTTAAAACCATTCTTCTCCATCAAATTTTTAAGTGGAAAAATAAGAGCAAAATCATACCCTACTTGGATGGATAAGACATAATGGCCTCCTATCATTCTTAGATATTATTCATAAATGAGGGGACATGAATATTCAAACCAATACCACTAATTTAAATCTTATTAGGACCCCTAACAATGGCCAAAGTTTTAGCTTCCAATTCTCTCTCCTAGTTGTACCATTCACTTGAATTTTGCCTTTCTGAGCTTGTGAAGGTAGTGATGGAGGAGAGAGTGTGTTTCAATCATATCTATGACCTAAAACTTGATCCAAATATTTAATATGAATTTTATAATCCCAAGATAAACTCTTAAACTATTATTCCCTATAAGAAGATCTTTCAATGTTGTACAAGTGCCCAAATGTGCTTGTAAAGAGGTAGTTTACCTAGTTTAGGTGTTGAAATATATGTTTTATTAGTATCTAACTATTATTGAACATTATCTAACATTAGGTATGTTGGGTAACCTTATTGAAATTTTTTATTTTGAATATGGTACATACAACTCCTCCAAGTAGGCCAAAAGGTGACCAAAATGATATTTTGGCACGTAAGAACATAATAAAATGTTAACACATGATAATATTACCTTGAATACACATTAATAATATTTTATAAATGAATATAAAACATGTCAAACTTTTGACCACACTTGAAAACATCGAGACCTCATAAATGACCCCTAGGACTAGACAAGTACCCATGAGATCAAACTTTGGACAAGGATAGACAATGACTAATGTGACCATATGGAGACCATTTAGGACCCTTTAAGACCATAAAAATACCAAAACCAAGTTTTTATAACCCTATTAAAGTATTAACCTATAGGGGTTGACCATTTTTGACTTGGGGTAAAAAATTAGTCAATAATAATGGCACAAATTGGACAAAAATTTGGAACTTTGGTCTTGAATTGGTTTGAAGTTAGAAATTTGGTTTAGGAAAAGAATTTGAATTTTACTTGGGCAGCCTAAAAACATGGTTTATACAAGAAAAGTGGGTATTTATACCAAGTTTGACATGTTACTTTTGTTTGACCTCAAATTTTGACAAAGTAATACCTTGTTGTGCATGTATAAAAATAGTTTGGATTTCGACATGGTTTTGTTTGATTTGGTTTCAAATATGAATGATATTTTGACAAAACAATCAATAAAAAACACACAAGTATTTACAAGGAAATTATAATAACTAACATGGACTTGAATCACATCTATTCAAACCTTTAATATAATTGCCTTGAGAGAGGATTATAAAATTTAAGACGCATTATATAAATTATTGTAATTATCAATGGGGTTTTTAATCCCACCATTCTCTCAAAAATTTTGTATGAGTAATAAAATATTTGGTAGCTATTACCTTTGCACCCCTACATCAATGGATGTTATGCATCAAAAGAAGGTCTTAAAGATTTTACTTAGATTTATAGATGGTCCTGATATACCTTGTAGTACATGGGCATAAAAATATGTGTTAATTGGAAGTTGAGGTTTAATGAGACATTTGATAAAAGGTCTAGTCCATTTATAGCCATTTGCGTTGTAATGATTATATTGAGTTTTTATTGGTTGGGCCAAGCTCTGAGGGACATTCCAACTAAGATATCACTAGTGTAACCTTAATTTATATACCTTATCATGTAACAAGGTTGTTATCATCCTAGGGTGTGACTTCATAGTCAACACACCCATAGGACCTATATAAATCAAATAGGAACTTTACATTTTTTAGTTGCCTAAAAAGGGAATAACATACGCACAAAATAACCCCATAAGACACTTAATCAAGAAGCAAAAACTTGTATAAAATGAAAGAATTTAGGAAAATAAACAAGTTTTTCTTATAACCTAAGTGTAAATGTGAATTCATTTTAATACCAAATTGAGATTTGTATAAAATAAATGTTCTTTGATTAGAATTTAAAACCCATTTTTTTCTCAAGTCTTACAACACAAATGGTTAGAATTTTAAGATGCATAATAAATTTGGACTTTTAAGGTCTTGATTTTTTGTCAGAAAGTGATTTCACTGATACATAGGTAGGGTCAATTTCACTGATTATGGAGTGCTTTCACCGATTATAGATAAATTTCACTGATTACAAATCAATTACACTGTTTTAAAAATAGAAAATAAGAAGGGGAAAATTCACTAATTAATAAGTTGAATTCACTAATTATAGATCCATTTCATCGATTTCAGAGTAATTTTATTGATTGTAAAACCTACACATAGAACAAAAGAAATTATAAAAGGGACAATTCACCAATTATCAGATCAAATTCATTTATTTTGGAGTAATTTCAATGATTCTAGAACCTAAAAACAAAACATAACAAAAAATGTGAAGGGGCAAATTTAATGATTAGCATGTTGAATTTATTGAGTCTAGAGCAATTTCATTTATTTTAGAAACTACAAACAAAATATAATATAAAGTGTGAATTCACTAATTAATAGGTCAAATTTGTTGATAGGTAGGGAAAATTCACTATTTTTAGGGATGAAATCACTATGTAATGGGTTAATTTCACTGATTTCACCTGAAGTATAAATAAACAACTTTTTGAGTAAAAAAAGGTGACTTAATCTAACTACTAGGTTAGTTTTGGTAATTATTAGAATGTTAATGGTCTAAAATAACTTTTGAGGTGCATCCAATCCTTCAGGTCCCAATATGTGTGTTATTATGTAGATTAGAAATCCAAGAGAGGTTAGCCTATCTTTTAGTGAATGAAATAAATACAGACTTGAATAAATAACATCTAAATCTGAATCCTTAGGTTGAGCTATGTGGTAAGCAAGTAAAAAAATCACATTAGAATATTAAAAAAAAAAAAAAAAAACATTTATACCTCCTTAGAAGATTTTCTTGAGAACCAATCTTAAGAGATTGAGCTCAACTTATACGCTATAGAGTCTTTGGAAATGCTTGGTTCTATGTGTGTGAAACACCTCTCCTTTTATACACTTTATTTTTTTCATAGTTTATATTTGTAATGATAATTGGTTGAAGTGATTACATCAATATTTGGTAGAGCTTAGTTTCCTTAGTTGGTCATTGTAAAAAAGTGTGTAGATCCTTTAATTTATAGATCTATAAAATTATTATGGACCGTCTATCTTAATATGAAGATCAAGGATCCAATATTAATACTCAATTATCATAAATTAGAAATATGGAGTGTGGAATAAAAGGGATGGAGTATGTAATAGAGTGTAATATATTTAAAAGATAACCCTTTGTGTATGTAAGGTGTAAGAGCTTGTCTTGAGTGTGTAAGTGAAGTGTAAGACATGGTATAATCTTTTCTTTTTTGTACACCTTACCTTATAATGCCACCAAATTTTGTGACTTAATATTCCAAATTTTAATTTAGTAAAATAGGATAATTCTAAATCTTTGGATTATCCTATTAGAAGAATGATTAGGCTTGATTCAGTGGGATTAATCAATAATGATAGGAATAATGATTTTGGTAAGGTTGAAAATGTTAATAGAAGACATAATTAGAATTAACATGAAGTGTCTACAATAATATTCATCGATACATTTATATAGGCCTTGGATCATATGTAACATACATGATTCAAATGGTATATATCATACTATGTTGGCATACTTTTCACATATGCTACAATATTCAATGATTAAAACTTAATACATATGATATAGTTAACTTTTATTTTGAGATGAGTTAATTTTAGGACACACATTCCCTCTCCTCAAAAGGGAGGAATTTCAATGGAATTTTCATACAGAGATAAGCCTCTATGAGTAAAAATCAATTTTGGTTACAAAAAATGTTTCAAATAATGTGAAAAGGTTCAAAAATCAAATAATTAGTAAATAGTTTTGGGGCATATGTCATGAATATACACTCACATTATAGTAATAAAATATAAATTCATATGATTTTGGGTATATGATATACATTCATTCAAAATATTCAAACATAATTTACAAATTTACATCTACATATAATTATAAATTCCATATTTATCAATGGGGGCATGATATAGATTCATGCCATTATTTCAATACTATTTTCTATCCATGGTCATAGTATAAACCTATATTTAATCCATTATATTTTTATAATCCATATAAAAACTAAGGAATAAAGTTAAAATTAAATCTACAATCCATTTGTAGTGGTTGATTACGTTAAATTTCATAATGCAAAACTTAGAGGTTTAGTGCCCTTTGGCATTATTACTTGTGAATCCATTATGGATTTCAACTCATTTCATTTATTGGATTTACAATGAGAAACAAAATAATTTTATGTTTATACATACCTTAAAGGGTTTTATTTTCTATGCAATTTAAATTTAAATTAGGGTTTGATCACTTTCATTTCTCCATTGGTTTAGATAACGAACCAATCTCTCCAAGTGTTTCATGGAAAGAACCTAGTCTCAAGTGCTTTAAAGAAGCATAATCTTCAATAAAAGTTAAAAGAGCAACATTGGGTACACACATACAAGTGTACTCTTTCCTTATTTTCTTCAATTTTTTAAAATTAATGATACATTTCTTTTTTTATTTTACATATGGACATTAACTACTTTTACATCATTGCAAGATTTTCTATGGAACACCTTGCATGATTGGATCTTTCTCCCAAAGGCAAATTGTGTTTTACACAGAAGTTATATCTTTCATTTTAATATATTAATTTTATATCTATATTGGGGGAGGGTGTGATTTAGTCCTTAAAATTAGGTCATGAATAATTTATAATGTTGGTTTCAATTCACTTTAACTTTAATTGACTTGGACACTTAATTTGTACCTATCTCACCACCTCACTCTATCCTCTATACCTATATGGGCCTTTCACTTTCTAAGTTGTTATCTTTTTCATAAATAAATATTATTAATCAATAAAAACTCCTATAAGCATCTATAAAAACATCCTAGATTCTAAATTTCACATGTTTCCTTTTAAGATAGGATCGACTAGTATGGGTCAATAGTTGTAGTCAGTCTTGAACCCTATAAGTCAATTATTACCTTCACCATAAAGACTAATTTTAAAATTTTCTACCATCTATTATAGGTTATTCCATATTTATAGGATAGGTAGTAAGATTTTTACCCATTTTGGGTTGCATTAAAGGCACATCTAAGTCACCCATTCTATCATTTGATAATTTCAATATTGAGGCACATTTATACTATTTCACACTAAGTAAATATTCCCTATTATTTCAAAATTTGATTCTAATAATTTGAATAATTTATTATCCAATTCAATATCCTACTATATTATAGTAAAATAATAGCATTATCAAGTACTCAATCCATCTATAAATGCATATATGTAGTAAAAGGATCACAATCACACAAAGCACTCTAAGTGATAAAACTACATGGGCTTGATTTCCCTCTTTGAAGTATCATACATAAGTATTAATCAATCATCATAGGGGTTATTTTGAATTATCTTATCCCATTATGCTCCCCCATTTTATCTAAAGGTTTTCAACCATTACAATCCCTATCTAGGTTTCACATTTGAATAAGTTATTTGTTGGTTTCGCACACATCTGAAGGTCAATTTTATGCACACATGTATGTTTCAATAAACCATAGATGATTATGAACTAATATTCCTTAGTTTATTCATAAGATAAAATATATAAGCAGATGAAAGTAGTGTCATTTGATCATATCCCATTTTTGGTGATCCTAAACCTAAGAAGTTACAGTCATAGTTATTATGTCCCTTGAAGAATCTACCTGAGTTGATCATTTCTAGTATTCTATCAGTTACACATAGTTAGGTTATAGAGTGAAAACAACTTCATATTTTTGTGTTTTTCATAATTATCCTTATTTCATTCGATCATGTTTTATCATTTTTACTACTTTAATATCATTTGACTTGTTACAAGTTGTTTTATAGCTTTCCCTATCTTTCAAATCATTTTATTTAAATTAGAGTTAAAACACATATTAATTCCAAATTCAGATAAACAAGAACATAAAATTGAGGAATGCATTGTCATTTATACAAATACTACTCAAAATTAAAAATCATAAATATTCCAAATTTAGATGATGTAGATATCATAAATAAAATATTGATGGATACATAAAGAGGGTGGGCACATATTTCTCTAATGTATAAATGTTAATATCACAATGTGAAATGGTGCCATAACTCAATTGCAAACAAAAGAAGCATTAAAGGATACATTTCAACACATACATACCTCCTCCATCATAGAATATCCTAATGGTATTAACCAAACTTAAAAAATTTAGGAGGTGATGGATGTAATATGGAAACTATAAAGTGAGATCCAACACATGTAGGATATGGAAGCCAAGTCAAGTGAGGATATCTAAAAGGTACCTAGTACAAAATAAGTTGAAAACCTCTCCAAGATATTTAATCTATTGCACTCAGAATGTGTTGTCCTAATTATCAAGAAATGGTTAGTGAAATTTTTGTAATAATACTTGAAAAATATCTAACAATGGGGTGTCAAGTTAGAACCATGCATAATACTAATTATGATTAAGAATCATTAATTGATACCACTATTAATTGATATTATAATAGAGGTGAATATTATCACCAAGGAGGCATGGCACAAAATTGGGACTCTAAAATTGAAACCTTCTCCTCATGTCCTATTCATGGCCAACAAGACCCATGCATAGCCCCTAAATAAGTTTAATAATATCTCTATCTATGTTATATGGGTGAAAATCAACATCTATTTTGAAGTGATTGAGTTGGTTGAAGTGAATAATTACTTGGTCTTACATATTATACCTTTGTGTTATACCAATAATTATGGTATGCATTTTAAGAATAACTATATGAGATTTGAGAAAGGAGAGAAGCATGTTATCATACCCTTGGATGAAAATCACAAGGCCACATATGTATAATGTGTGTACATGGATGATGAATTCAACCACATAGACAACATAATTATGAAAGGGGTGTAATATTTGAATCCAAAAAATGATGGATTGCTCATTTGGGATGATGAAAATTATATCTATGAAACCAAATGTGTTGTCTATGATCATTAGGTCTAATAATATTATGAATTTATTAGATTAAATTTAAAAATGTGAGTAAAAAATCCATGAAATTTATTGGGTGAAAATATTTAAGGGGAACTAAGGTTAAAGCGGGTCATGTTCCAAGCATAGACCTAATGATATACCAAAGATGAAAAGTGTTTTCTATCTTAAAAAGGGGAATATTTCTACACTTCATCATAATGAAGGTTTTTCAATCACTTATACCCATTTGAATTATCAAGAGGGGTTTTTACCTAAGGAAAAAAAATGTTTACTCAATTTGGTCTGTATCATGAAGAGTATGGTTGCATACTAGTGGGAAAACATAAACCTTAAATATCTACATGGGTTCTTGTAAAGGATGTAATTTGCACCTATTTTGAGTGCATCAAAATTAAACATGGGTTGTCCAAATACGGTGGATATTTTTACTTGAAGAAGCATATGCACAGTTGTAAATAAATATGGAAAAAAAATTGCACCATATTCTTATGGATTTTTTGGTACGTGGTTTTTATGGTACCTTGAATACTTGGGCATATACATGATTTATCATTAGTGAAAGGTGAAGAGAGAATACCAAATGGGAAATAATGAAGGAATATTTCATCCACACCTTTTCTTTTTCCTCATCCAATCCTGAGGTTTTTAAGCCCCTATGGTGGATGCATAGAGCTATTATGGAGGATGATGTTATCATGGAGGAGAGTGTGTAGAAGATCACAATGAAAAATGTATCATGATACCATGAATGTTTGTATTTAAACCTTAAATTTATTGGTTTAAGTTTATATTATCATTAACCCTAGATTTTTTCATTAAAGGGGTCCATAGAAATGAAATGGCACAAGGGTGATGATCAGATCTATAATGGGCCAATTAGATGTTAAACTCAGATATAAGCATACACTAGTTTTATTATGTTGAGATAGTATAAATATGGAAAGTAAAAATATGATAGATATATAAATTACATAGAAGTGATGTATTTACATTATTTTGATGCTAATACAATTATGGATCCAAACAGGCAGAAAATAGGTAGAAAGGAAATTCTACAAGTCACTAGATTTTGGTTTTGATACTTTTATCTCTTTAGACAATAATGTTAGCCTAGGACAATTGCATCGATGCTATTATTTGGGTTCAACACCAGTGTTTTATACTGAATACTTATTATAACAAGATGTAACCACTTAGATGTTTCTATATTTTGCTTCGATTTCACTCTAGTACATTCAAATTTGGGTCATGGACTATTGCTCCTTGTGAAATGGCAAAATGTTATTTCTTTATATTCATCGTGACCTTGGGGGAAAATAGGTTAGTGGGTATATAATATTTAACTCACCCTAAAGAGCCCATTGATAGTGGGTTCTACCTACATATCTAATACTCCATAATAGGGCCTCAGACTCATGTGGTTCTCTCATACCTATTAGCTTGTATGTGAATCATACAATATGTGCAAAGAAAGTATAATAGTGACCTATCTTTTAACTTGGAAAATTGATCTCTTGAGCTACTCTTGTAATAATTCAAACCTATAAATGTGATTTACCTATGACTATTATGGAAATAGTGAAGCTTTATTTAATTAAACATTTGATAGAGCACTTTTGATAAGTTGCCTTCATCTCTTTGGTATTTTTCTAGGTGAGGAATGAATGAGGGATGATCTTGTATTTATATCAATCCCTTTGGAGTTATAAACCACATTGAAGTACTTATTCTATCCAATAGGATAGATTTGATTTGTAAATTGGATGACTTTATGGCACTAGACACTTATGTCAGGGTAGGAGAGTAATGTCAATCTTATTATCTACCATGAACATTAGTGTACAAGTAGTAGGAAATTAGGTATATGTTCAAAACTTGTAGAGATGGAAGATAAGTACATTTCAAGCATTTTTGTAGGATAGAATACCTAGGTCATCAACATAATACTGGTCAAACTAAGAGATATAGGCTAATGGGAACAAAGATAGAGAAGATGTAAGACTTGTAGAAATGGGAAAGGTAAGTGAATGAGAGGAACAACCAAGGTTTGAGTTTTCTAAGTGTATAAGACTGAGGTGTTATATAATCATAAAATATCATCTACATCCCCCCCCCCATTTTAATCTAGTAATGAAATTTCTAGTTTATATGAAATAGATGCATACATGGGTGTGTATGCACACCTTATCTTTATGTGTGACCAATTTGAGTGGTTTTTTGGTGACTGACTTACAACCAAGAGCATGTTATAGTGTAAAATTAGTGCATATAACCTAGGTTGAAAGTATTTGAAATAGATTAAAAATTATAAATAGGTAATGTCTAGATAGTAATAATACAAGCTCAACAAGTAAATAACCATACACATAAGATCACTCAAAATAAAGTCAAAAGGAAATGGTCTAAGGAGACCAAAAACAAGGGACATGTTTAAATCCTTTATAATCGAAGGGACATGACTTAATAAAATGTCCATACAAGCAAGAATGATAGATTTAAATTTCTAAATTTTAAATAAATCATACATAGGCATAGGTTACATAAGTAAAGGAGAATATTCAAATGATTTAAAATACAATAATAAGGCAAGACACTCCAAGAAGTGCATAAAGTAAATCATAAGCAACTAGCATAAACATGTCATAATAACCCATGGATCTAATGTGTTAGGAAAAAATATCAAGTGTATAACATATCAAGTACCATGTGTAATATATAATCATGGATAAAGTCATGTGTAATTAAATATGTAAGCTCAAACATCATAATGTAGAGTGATCATCAAATCATATAACCTACATGTATCAAGATCAATGAAGCAAATGTCCCCAATGCCCATATGACATGAGTAGATGGATTTACCAACATCTAAGATAGGAATGTATCATGCATTTTATCTATGCCTTTATCACAATCAATTAGAAGTGTGACACATATGTGTATTTAGGAGTAACTAAATATGTCATCCATTAATATGGAACTAACACATAGATGTCAAGGAGCTAATAGAACATGCAAGTTATAAAAGTAGATTTTAGTTTTTTATATTTTTTTTTTTTTTTTTTTGTATTTTTGGAATATTTGAAGAGGAAATATCACCCAATTATTCCATCTAATAGATGGTCATATATGTCACCCCATAGTGAAACTAATGTAATACCCCATTTATGCTACTAAGGAGCATGTGTAGGTGTAATATTTGACACTATGGTATCAATGGTGATTTATGTATATAGAATAGGATTTTGTGGTCATGATGTAATAGGAGTAATAGGATTATGGGTTATTATATCCCATCATTGAGTGATTTGTTATTTATTTAACATAGCAGTGATATGTACATTTTGAGGTGCTCTGGATATATAAACATAGTGTGTAGTAGAAGATTAGGATTCCATGGAATCCACTATATGTCTCTAATATAATGGTATCTCAATTACTAGCCACCTAGTAAAGGGGGTTTCCTATTGCTTATCATTTTGTGGTGAATTATCCTTAATATGATTGATATCTAGTTGTTTGGGTATAAGTTTCTTTTGTTCAAGATGATGCTCATATGTAATTATAGAAACCATTATCAACATATTGTCTTGAGTGTATTTAACTCAACCATACACTTTATAATGTATTTATCAAAGAGTGTTTATCCAAATTAATCCCAATAGCACATCAAATATTTTTATGGAATGAATAAATGAGAATGTAATAACTACATGTGTAAGACCAACCTATAAATATAAGTCATTCTCACCAAAAACCTTCCAGGAGGTCCCATAAAATGCTCAAATTGATCTAGTATATGGGTGTCAATCATTGAGTATAACCCTAGTGTGTAAATAATGTCATGGTGCAAACATTTTCACTTGCACCATTATTAATCATAACACTTTATATGGGGTGTTTATCAAGGTATGCTCAAATGAATAGAGAATGAATATCAAAGTCATCATCCTTGATCTCACTTTCATCATAATAAATAGAATGTTTTTAAACCATAAGAGGTATAAATTACATGCAAGTACCAATAATCCCATCTAGTCGGTGATCATAATGTGAGGGAGGACGTGTATTATATGTCATTTGGACTTATGGTTCTTTATTAAAATGATATTGCAAAAGATTTTTAAATATTTTATATTTATGGTGATCACCAGGTTGTGAACCTAATTCCTTTCGAGGATCCTCAATTATAATTTTTTTTATCATTGATAGGATTTTAGATCTTGTGTTTTAAGGTAAAACATCTTCCTATATAATGTCCTAGTCTTTGATGATAATCAAAATAAATATTCATGTCACATCCTTTGGGTATAGGTCAAATCATATCAAACTTGATGGGATGAGGGATAGATATAAATTGAAACTCTAGTAACTATGGGAGTAATGAATCTTGGGACTCAGGTAAATGTGTAAATTGTCTCCGTGGTACATTAGATAAGACAAGCCAATTAGGATATTATGAAACTATGTTAACTATGGTGGTTATTTCCTATTTAGACTCAAGAAATTTTACCTTATAACTTGGTTTAATTTTAAACTTGGTACTAGATGTAGATAAAATTGGTGTGTTTACTACATACTTGAGCTTATTCAATGACATAAGCTTCATTTCACAGTATAATACAACATGTCACAAGTCATCAAAAGATTTGAACTTATTAAAAATAATGGACTCATGTAAATGCGCAATTAAAGTTTTCTTGAATATATCTTACAACTCTTTGTCTACCATAAGATTGGCCATTTTGACTAGCATTGTCTTATGTCTCAAGATGTATTCATTGATAGGTTCATTTTTTCCTTGTTTAAATTTTTAAATTTAAGCATATAAAACCTTTTCAAAAAAATTAATGGAAAAGTGTGATAAGAACTTGTTTGCAAGAGTTTTGAATGCTTTTATGGATTAGAGAGGTAAATCATAGAACCACCTCATAGCATAGTCTTCAGGCTTATTGGTAATAATTTAGTCAAAATTTTATCATTAGAATCATTGTCAAGGCATGCCACATTAAATGTTCAAATATGTTGTTCATGATCACCCTTTTCATCATTCAATGTGAACTTATTGTTAGAGGTACCATCATTGAGGTGGGGGGTGAATCAGTGAGCCTTGATATTTCAATTTCAATCCCAATCCTTTCAAACTATTAAACAATCAACATATATCAATTTTATCAAGCAACATTAACAAGGGAGCTCATTCATTCAATGCATATATAAGATCAAACATACAACATATAGTTTCTATGGTAAACCCTCATGGGGAATAAAACCCATTCTCAAGCCTTCAACACATGGAATACTTTCCCTATAAGGTATTACAAACTATACACTAATCAAGTCCTTCTAACCAATATTTATTTAAACACCTATTCCAAAAGGGGCAACTGCCCCTAAGGAAGATCAAGTCCTTTATACCCTCTTATGATATTAACAACTCCACCTTAGAACTGATGTCTTGAACACCTAATGATGGATATATAATTTTATAACCCCTGCACAAACTTCCTCTCTATCTCATACATGCCTCTCACATAGGCATGCCATAATATCTCTCTTTATTCACTCAAAATATCCTCATATGCACATTTAGACCTCTTTGTATATCCTCAAACTTCAAGATCACTATTATGACATAAAAAATAGACATATAGGTTATACACACAATCAATAAACTATTCTGCTCATCAAATCATCCAACAAGAACACTACCTATCCTTTCTTCTTCACTTCAACACTCACTTTACCCAACAATCCTTACACACCTCAAGTCTATAAATCATCACCTTTGATTTCACTATTTATATATCACTCATGATTATCACCATATTTGTCTACCATAACACATGCCTTCTCCCTTAATGCATCTAACATGAGTCACACTTAAGCACAACACACTTTCAAATAGGCCTATGTCACCTTTTAGGTCCTCCAATGACCCATTCACCTCTTTGGCACTTCTCTGGGAAAAATAAGAACACGGGAACACTTTATAACTCATGGACCCATGAATCATGATCTATAAGTCCCCCTTAAGTTCCAACAACCAACATAATACCCTTCTATTTAATTACAATTTGCTCAAACAACATTCTATATAACAACCATTATGAACAAACATAGAGTCAACTTATAAACCTTTATTAATACTATATGTGATTATTTAAACCTTCATAATGCACAAAAATGGTCCTCATGGAGTATAAAACATACTCCAATATCTGTTTCACCTTTAAACATTGAGATATGAACAAGCATAGCTTAAATACCCTTCTCAGTTACTTGCAGAACATGCATGAACACATAATAAAATTTGAACCTAATATATTTGATTTTACACACTTCTAGATATTTAAATATATATTTAAAATTTTACCTTTGAGTCCTCTACAAATTTTATTTTAACACCATGATCAAATTCTACATAGATTTAAATATATAGCACAAAAATGGGGCAATAGTTTTTTCCTTCAAAAATTTAAATATTTAAATCCAAATGGTCACAGTTAAACTTCAGTCACTTAAAATGCATCTTGTGCCATAAAATCTTATATTAATCACACACCATATATATTCTTCAAACTTTGAATCATATTTAACCACTACCTAAATGTTAAACTTTGAATAGTTGACCTCATCTCATGCAATCTTACAATCTTGATCACATATGCCCCATTGATCTCTTCGAGATTGTCCTTACTTTAACAATGTTAGACAAATGTCACTTTTACCTCTTGAATTTTATACACACCATTGATATCAATCAATATGAACACCCACTCATCGTTTATCCTTGGAATAAGATCAATCTTTATCTTTGCTCAATGTTAAACATCAAACACTTGGTACCTTCTCATTGCATCTTGACATCTTGGAACAAACACGCTCCCTTTGATATTTTTTTAATGATCTCGATCTTTACTTAGTTTAAGTATAAAAAAATGTGACCCATTTTAATTAATACACATCATATATATATATATATATATATATATATATATATATATATATATATATATATATATAAACTCCCTTGAATCGTTGGATCTTCATCTGGTCCTGATCTTTAAGATTGTGCAAAATAGACTCTGAGGATCATTGTTATCTATTTAGAAAGCCAAATTTGGACCTCAATAAATTTATTTGTGCTTATATGAATGATCTAAAATTTGGATCAAATTATCTCATCACATAGGAGAATCCAACCATATATCAATCTAATCTTATAACATTTACATGTGTAAGATATAATGCCATTAATATGCTCACTTAGGTTTTCTCTACCACAGAGCTAATTGTGTTAAGAACTATCTAGAAGGCCAACTTTACACAAGCATATATTTTGATACTCTTCATCGCATGACCTAAAACTTATCATATAAAAACTAGGCAAAAAAAACCCATATGATAAATTCATTCTAAAACTACCACGTGTGAAATATGACTACATCAAAATGCCTACTCATCTTTTCTTGTCACATTACAAATTTGGATAAGTATGGGAAAACACTATCAAACTACCTAGGAACCCAACTTTGTACTTGCATATCTTATGTTTCTCTTCATCACATGACCTAAAATTTATCACATAATAACTAGGCACAAATTTTATCACAACCATATGACCAACTCCCCCTGACTTATCCACACGTGGCAATGGTGATGTCAACAAACTGCCTACTCATATTTTTTTCCATTAGACCCAAAATATACAGATGAAAACAATGATCAATTATATGAAATCCACTCATGCACATAAGCACTCAAATAATTATTAACTTTTGATAAGACCCCTTTCACATGCTCAATATTTTAAACTCATCCTTAATAATTTCAAACCATGCCAAAACTGAAGATCAACTAAGCATGTTTCAAGTATACTAGGACAAACACATTGCACACTTTGTCATTGTCACTTAGAGTATCAAGGCACTTTATCCACTCACTTGGACACCTCCATGACATCATTAAAAATTTTCCAACAATATCCCCCTTTTTCATTGATATCAACAACCATCATATAGTAATATATAACTCACCTTCCTTCTCTCTCTTCAAGCACTCTCACAATAAGAACTTTCCTCCTCTTTGACACAATGAGAAAATGGGAACTAACTAATCTTGAGGACCTAAAAATAATAATAGTAGGAGAAGACCATATTATAAAGATATTAAAAACTCCCCCTTAGCTTTATCCTACCTCTTCTTACCTTGATAACTTCCTCTTTCTTCATGCCAATACTCTATTCAACCAAACACTACAACCAATGAAGAAATAACACACAAAAATACTAAAATATGATTGAACTCACCAAGAAATATCTGAGAGGGACTCCCCTTAAGATATCTAAGCCATTTCTCCTCTTGATCATCTTTAGATCTTCACACACCACGAAGAACCACCACATAGGATTACTAGCCTTATTTATCAAGCCACCTCTAGAGAAAGCTCATGAATTTGTTTCTCCCCCTTAAATAATGACCTTATAATACCAACACAAGTCTCTATACATATTGTAAATATGATCTTGAGCACACAAAGTTGATTCTCCATAAGAAATATGTCTCCTAATAAGAATAAGTAGAGACATCCTACTTTACAATATCCTAAAACAATATAAAAGTAGGAGTTACCCACAACTCCTCATATTCTCTCTCCTCCTTGGTCATCTGATACTTGTAGTTCTTCTTCTTCTTAGGCTTAAGAGAAGAAACATGCTCAAACACTACAACATTCTCCATTTCTTCTTGGATTGGATTGAAAATACATGGAGATAATATAGATTTATGACATACCTTTTCATCTAAAGAATCCACCTTGTAGTTTGGAACCTCATCACTAGGCATAGACAACTAATGTTCTCTACATGAACTTTATCAAAAATAGTAGGATGTTCATTTGGATCCATACACACCTTAGAACTAGCCTTGACCAACACCTTGGTATTCTCCTTGAGCTTGGTCCCTTCATTCTCAACATGAGCAGACAATGAGACCCCTTGGCACTCTTCAATTTTTGTAGCATTATCCATCATAGAAAATATATTACTTGGACCTACAGACTCACCATGACTCACACTTATCAGCTTTAGATTCCATGAGTTAACTTTCCTTTTATCTTTCACTCATCAAGCCTGATTGAACTTATTTTGACTTAATGGTCTTTGCTTGCAGAACCTAGCAATATGGCCAATATTCTCACAGTTGTAGAAAAAAATACTCCTTGATGAAAACTCATCTTGTCTTACCTTGTTCAAATAAAAAATATTAATATGTCTAATGTCATGACAAATGAAACAAACTACTCTTTTTGAAGAATACTTAACTTGCCTTACCTTATTTTGATAATGCTTAAAAAAGTGTCCCTCATCAAGACAGTTAAAGCACTTAACTCTATTCACACCTTTTGAATGATGACCCCTATCATAGTTCCATGCAATCTAATTTATAATAGGTCTATTGCATTCTTTATCTCTATGCCTAAACTGATTACATGTGTAATAGTAATCATTTAAACTTGCATACCCCATGGAATTTGATTATTTGATCTGATTTGTCTTTAGTCTACCAACACCTTCATTCTTTGTCTAATGATTTGTCTTTAAAGTTATATTATTCTTGTTCACATTAGTTTTCATCTTGTATTGAGTTGCATTCTCTAGTTCTTCTTTGTATCCAAGAATAGTTCCATCACTTACATGCTTTTGATCATTCAAAATATTATCTAGATCACTTGAGATCTTTTCAAATCTCACAAATAACTTCACCTTACTAGATGTCTTCTCTAACTTAGATTTTAAAGACTCATTTTTAGAAACATACCTTGAACATTCATCTTCTTTAGATTTTAGGCTTGTATACAAGATTTTCAATTGACAACTGAGATGCTTGACTATATCTTCATACTCCTTGGTGTCTTCATTCATTCTTACTTCATACACACTGAATTTTTCCTCATTGTCCTTGATTTGTGACTTCATCTTCTTGTTAATCTTCTTCTCAATCTTTAGTTATTCAAGGGCATTTATTAATTCAGTATCATAGTCCACCTCATCTTCATCATCATCTAAATCATTCCAAGTAGACTCCTTTTGATGTGAACAAATTCTTTCCTCAACCATGAAGAAGGCTTCATCTCTAGTAGGACCATCATCTCATGATCATACTCTAAGTCACTAATTTCACTCTCATTTGATGAGCTACAATCTTCTTTGGTGTAGAGACTCTTCTTGTCCTTAAAGTACTTGTTATTGTCAAACCTTCTAAATACCTTTTTTATTTTATCAAACCTGAATGATCTCTTTCCATCATCATGACCTTGACCATGCTCTTCATCATCATTATTTTTATACTTATGAGGGAACTTATTAGCAAAATGTCCTACCTCTCCACAATTGAAGCATTTGAGGGGTAGTTTACCCTTATACTTTTCAGAACCTATTTTAAATTTCCTTGAAATAAAACCAATTAGTTCATCCTCATCTATATCATAAATGTCATCCTCCTTGGGTTTATTACCTTGAAACTTCTTCTTTGTCTTCATTCTAGTCTTGAAAGTTGCTTCCTTATTTGGTGGTCTATCATCATTTACTCTCATCTCATAGGCAATACAGGTGTCATGAAATTGATCCATCTTCAAATGAGTAAGATCATGAATTTCTTCTATAACAGATACTTTTGGATCAAACTTAAGGGATAAAGACATTAAAAAAATTCGAACTACAATAGTCTCTTCAAGGTTCTCTCCAAAACCTTTGATGATTTTCGCAATCTCATCAACACTCTATAGAAAAGATGCCACAAAATATTCTTCCTTCATCTTGATAATTTTAAATTACTTCCTGTGAATTTGAAACTTAGAAAGCTTGACCTTTGAATCTCCTTCATAAATGATTTTTATTTTATCTCATATCTCTTTATCAAATTTACAATGGATTACCTTGGTGAACTTAATCTATGTAATACCAAAATTGATGGCATTCATTGCCTTAGAATTATTCTCAAACAATTTCTTATTTACAATACTAGATGGAGTAGTAGGATCAACATAACCATCCATAAAAAATTGCCATACATCAGACCCTAGGGATATAATGTATGTCCTCATACTTGCACTCCATAAAACATAATTGGATCCATCACACATTAGTGCTTTCTTGGTAGATAAACCTCATTGAATTTTATGACTACCCATATTGTACCTTGGATCACCTTCAAGATATCAAGTATTTACCAAATGACCCAATATAATACCAATTTTTATAGGTACAATAATTGAGAGGGGGGTGAATCAGTGCACCTAAAATTTTTAATTTCAATTCCAATCCTTCAAACTATTAAACAATCAACATATATCAATTTGATCAAGCAACATTAATGAGGGAGCTCATTTAATACATACACAAGATCAAACATACAATATAGTTCCTATGGGAAACCCTCATGGGGAATAAAACCCACTCTCAAGCCTATAATACATGGACTACTTGTCCTATAAGTTATTAAAAATGAGATACTGATCAATTCCTTCTGACTAGGATTTAGTGAAATAACTATTCCACAAGGAAAATCTGCCCCTAAAGAAGATCAAGTACTTTATACCCTCATATGATATGAACACCTCCACCTTAGAGCTAATTTTTTCAACACCTAATGATGGATCTCTAATTTTATAACCGCTACACAAACTTCCTCTTTATCTCATACATGCCTCTCACATAGGCATGCCACAATCTCTCTTCTTCTTCACTCAAGCTATCCTCATATGTAAACTCAAACCTATTCACATATTCTAAAACTATAAGAGCACTATTTTAACATTAGAAACATGACCTAAAGTTAATACACATAGTCAACAAACTATTCTACTCATCAGCTCATCCAACATGTACACTACTTATCCTTTCTTCTTTGCTTTAACACTCAGTTTACCCAACAAACCTTGCATAGCTCAAATCTATAAATCATCATATTTGATTTCACTAGTTATAAGTAATTCATGATTATCACTATCTTGGTCAGCCATAACACATGCCTTCACCCTTAAGGCATCTAACATGGATCACACTTAATAAAAACACATTTTCAAATAGGCCTAAGTCATCGTTTAGTTCATATGATGACCCATTCACATATTTGACACTTATCCAAGAACATAATAACACAATAACACTTTATAACTCATGGAACCATGCCAAATGATCTATAGGTCCCCCTTAAGCTCCAAAAACCAACATATTACCCTTTTGCTTAAGCATAATTTGTTCAAACAGCATTCTATATAACAACCATTATGAGCAAACACATAGTCAGCTTCTAAACCTTTGTTCATACTATATATGATTATTCAAACCTTAATATTACAAAAAAATTGTCCTCATGGAGTCTAAAACATAATAACATATCTATTTCACCTTTAAACATTGATATACCAATAAGCACAACTCAAATACCCTTATCGGGTTACTTGCAGAATATGCATAAAGACATAGTCAACTTTGAACCTCAATATATTTGATTTTACACAATTTCATATCTTAAAATATATATTTCCAAATTAATCTTGGAGTATTCTATAAATTTTCTTTTTATTCCATGAGCAAATTCTACATAGATCAAAAGATATAGCATAAAAATTGAGCATTGGTTTTTTCTTTTACAAATTTGAATATTTAAATCACACACAGTCGATCTAAATATGATCAAATCATTATGAAAATACCACATGTTTGAAATATGAATACATAAAAATTCCTACTCATATTTTCTTATTACATTGCAGATTTGGATAAGTATGGGAAAACACTATCAAACTACTTAAGAGCCCAACTTTGCACTTGCATATCTTATATTGTGTTTCATCGCATGACCTAAAATTTCACACATAAAAAATAGGCACAAATTTTATCACAACCATATGACAAAATTCCCATAACTCATGCACATGTGGTGATGGTGATGTCATTAGACTACCTATATAGATTTTATACCCCTAGACCCAAAATATCTAGATGAAAATAATGATCAACCAAATGAAATCCACTCATGCACACACGCACTCAATTATTGACTTATGATAGGACCCCTTTCACATGTTAAACACTTTATACTAATCCATAATCATCTCAAATGGTTCAAAAATTAAAGATCAACCTATCATACTTCAAGCATACTAGGACAAACATAATGCATACTTTGTCATTATCACTTAGACTATCAAGGCACTTCATCCACTCACTTGGAAACCTCCATTTCATCACCATGACATCATTTATGAATATCAACTCACTTCATCCACTCACTTGGACACCTCCATTACATCACCATGACATCATTAATAATTGAATAACATCTAGTTGGAAAAGAGTTAAACTAGATTTCAAGTGCAAGAGGTTTATGCAATACATATTATGAATTTATAGAATGAGAGGATGTCAAAAAAAATTGATCAATGTTGGTAATATTTTCCTCCAATGTCTTTATAACTTTAATGATTTATTGAATTTTAAGCCCAGTGGGATTTAGATTATAAATTTGAGTAGTCACCAAAGGTGATGAAAACATGTTTTGAGTAGTAATGGGTATTGAAACTAGTATTTATGTTGACACAATTGGTAATTCCATAATATATGCATCAATATTAGTTTTAGGGAACAAAGATTTAAACACATAACACATTCCCCCATTAGATGTATTGGGTTGTAATGTGTTCAACATGAGGGATGTTTCTACTATATTTTTGGAATTTTATGTTTCGATTCTAGTTTTTAATATCTCGTCAAGATCATTAGGGTTTAATCAAATGCACTCATCAAACAATGAAATTTTATATACTTGATCATGGTATATTTGCTTATTTTTATTTGTTTCATGGTTTTCATTATCATAATATTCTTCTATGATAACATTATCATTATCTTGTTAATTATCATCATGATCCAAGTTATGATATCCCTCATTGGTTTGAGACATCTTAAATGGTTAAAGCGGAAGCTCAATATTTTTAGTAGGCACACCTAAAAATATAGGGTTACACCTAGGTTTCATGAAAATAGTAAAAGTAAGAAATTAAAAAGTACAAACATATGAAACCCTAGGTATCATAAAAATTGACATTCACATGAAATGGGTCTGCCAAATGTTTTGGTTTAAGGTGATCTTATTGTTAACCCTAAAATTTTGCATTGAAGGGGTATATATAAATGAAATGGCATAAGGGTTATTTCTAATCATATCTATAGGAAGATAATTAGATGTTAAACCTAGATATAAACATACACTAAATTTACTATGTTGAGATAGTATTATTGTGCCCCAATAATGTCCCTCCATTTAAATTTTTAAATAGGGTACCACTTTGTCAAAAAATCTTTCCTTCTTTTAGGATCTATGACATAACCCAAGTTTATTTCTTGAATATTAAACTAAAAAAATGACACTTTTATTATTACAAACCAAATCTATGCTCAATCTTGTCTCTAGTTACATTTCCATCCTTTGGTTTATTTCGTGCATGTATGTCTAAGTATTTTCAAATTTTAATGATACATGAAGTTAATTTGTTTAATCTAGAGGCATGATAAGTTTTTTTTATATTAATTGGCTTACGTTTTTGTCAAGATTTTGTTGTTTTGTGTTTTATCTTGTGTTTATGGTTTCTTACTTATAATTCTTTCTAATTTCTTCCTAGGCCCCTATCAAGATATCAAAGCTTGCCATGTGGCATTAAATTGCTTTCTCGTAGTAGCCTAGAGGCAAGTAAAGCATGATTTATACTTTAACATTCTAAAAACAATTATGCCACCATGTGTCACAATCTCACTAGCTCGTAGTTTTTTAGATAATTAGAAATATCTAAAAGGACTCCTAGGCAAGAAAAAGGTTAGGATCATGTCAAGTTTCATTATCCCACTCACCTGGTGAGTGAAAGACTAAAGTGTAGTGTATGAAAGTATCATGGTCAAAAAAATAGTGACATCCATCCATGTGTCATCATCCCTCTCACATAATGACTGACATATTTAGTTTTAGTGTATGAAAGTCTTAAGGAATGTAGAGAAATGATAGCTATCCACATGTCACAATCCCCCATAACCATAGATGTCAAATTAATCTAAGAAGTTTAAGTGTCTCTCAAGAGAGTGTAGAATTAATGTATAGCCACATGTGATCATCTCTCTCATATGGATTCTACAAAATGATAAAAAGGAGTATGACACTCATAAGACCAATGAAGTGGAGACATCCCTCCACATTCCATGATCTCATAAGCTATAGGTTATAAAGAAACTAGTTAGCAAAGAATGATCTTGAGTAGTAGTGATGCGTTGATATTTAGGGAAGCATAATATCACTAAGTGTCAAATGGAGGTGATGAATCACTTGAAGCAAAAGTAAGAGAATCCACCTAGTGTCAAAGACTAGAAAAGGTGATAACACTTCACCATGAAAATTTAAAATATAAAAATAGAAGAAACTAAATAAATCCAAGGTCTTTAGTGCCATTAATCAACACAAAATAGATGATTAAGTCCATTTAATTTATCAAAGGTGAATAATCTAAAAGGAATATATGTGATCAAATAAGTCAATTACATATAATTTCCATCTAACAAATAGCTGCTAGTGCAAATTTGAGATCTCTAATGACTAAGAAATTCCATAGTTTTAGAGAACCAGAGCTCTTAAGTAAAAAAAAATGGCTTTTACTTCATAACTTCTACCACCCCCATTTTCATATTACATTGCAGGACCTAAGTAGTACATAAATAAAAGGTTTGATAAATCTACCCTCAATAATGAATTCAAATATTATTCCACTATACGGGAGGAAGTTGAAGCATAAAAAACATGTGGTCCTAGATATCAAATATTGGCTTTCACATGTATATACAAGGAAGACTTGGTGGAAATAAAATTAGTAAGCTTGTATAATGCTACAAGAAAACCTGAGGTAGTGCCCTCCATTGACCTATTATTTTTTTTATTTACAAATGCTCATATTTCTAGGAAAATCCTATAATTTTTCCAATTAGCACCCTGATATCATATATTAGTGGGTCTACCCTTGAAAAATACTATAGGCTTCCTCCTTCTAAAATGGCCCATAATCAATCCTTAGTTAATTTGTGGATGTTTACAAATAAAGAAACTAGCAAGTTAAAGGAATGAACTAGCATCCCTAGTACCTTCACAATCAAAGGCCCTATTTTTAATATTCCCATTGCCATCTTTAGGCTTGGAATCCAAATTTTTATGGCTTTGCTAAACCAAATTATGGTTTCCCTAGTATAAATTACATTAATGAGGTTTGGATTCCCTTGTTGGACACCATCCTCACTTATACTAAGATCTTAGATATTGGTGAGATCCTCAGTGCCAATTTGATCATCCAAGTCCTCAATTCAGATAATAGACTAGATGATAACTTCTATATGTCATATTTGGTAGACACTATAATAGGGACTATTTACTCAACTTTCAAGGAACATTGGGAGCCATCAACTGAGTATCCTAAGAACTAGATTTGTGATGAACTGAATGTTATTTCTATACATAAATTCAAGAATAACATTATAAAACTAAGACCTTCTATTGAATGGCATATCAATTCATTTATGACAAGGATATGCCCAAATTGTCTGACCAAATATGAAGAACCATTGAAAGGATTAGTGACTATTGGCTTTATCTAGACCATACCGTCATCAAAATAGAGGGAACTAGAGCTCATCCTATGTATCTACCATAGTTGGTCCTAGAAAATGTGGTAGAGCAAGAAATTATAGCCTAACTAGCTGATTTTATAGATGTTAGATTAATAAGTGCCAAACAATGAACTATCCACCCACCTCCTGTCAACATTGGTAGGGTCCACTACACTATGTGGGAACATTTACATCTAGTGGTAAAAATTTGAACCCATTATTATTTTCTGTGGGCACCTTACTAGCAATGGGATCTAAGGCAAAGGGTCAAGAAACACTTTAATAAAGTTAGGGGAAAGGTGAAGATTAATTATGTCCATGTATCATATATATCTGATGAAGTGTTCTTAAATGATTTGAATGATATAGAGGTCCAAACTAGAATTATTTAAGTAAATATGTCTACAATGGTGGCCAAACACATGCAATATCATCTTGAAACCACCGATGAAGAGGGAAAAAAAATTAAGGTAGAGCATTGGGTTTAAATACCCCATCAAGGACCCTTCTCATAGTTTCAATCTTGAGAATTAGAATAGGTTTGTCTATTAGGATAAACACTTATGGGAAGTGGACATTAATTTAGGTAAGGACCTCCTTAACACCCCACCCTAGTAGTCATAGTTGAATTAACTGCCCTAGTGTTCAGTCTTCTTCATCTGATGACCATTACTCAAGGTCTTACATCTATAACCCAATCTTAAGGATCATTCTCTATGTTACCCTTTGATCCACTCACAATAGTTTTATAGGTAAGTTTACCATCTTTCCTCCCAGCTATTTCTAGTTTGACTCTAGTCATCCCTCCATCCTAAACCATTTTACCATCACCTCCATCAATATCTCCTTCCCCCAAACAAATATTCACTTCCCTAGGTTCACCCCCAAAATTCATGGTTACCCTAACCTCATCACCAACTATCTCCCCATTATATTCACTTATTATTGTTTCAATTCTTCTAACATCAAATTCTAATCCTATTGGATCCCACCTTGTATACAAAATGAAGTGCATCGATTTATTTTAGTTTCTCCTCAAATAACCTCAACAAAGAAGGCCTCATAGGAAAGGTTAGAGGAAGGATTGGATAAAATAAAAGGTTATAGAGTGTGAAAACCTATATAAATAATAGATAGTGAAAACGAGTGGTTTATCAAGGAGGAGTAAGAGGATAAAACATAAACATCCTTATTTGAAACCATAAATGATACCATGGAAAGTGACCCCAATGATGAATGGTTATTATAGGAGGCTTAGTCAGGTGACACTAACATCCTAAATACTAGTTCAATATTAATTGAACTACTTTAGGACTGAGATAGAGATAAGGAGATGAAGCAAATTCTAAGCCCCTAACTTCTATGCATGGGTAATATGTGGACTTATCTCCATCCTTGGTACCTCCCAGCATAACAATGATACCCATAGAAATAGTTCCCCTAGTTTTTACTTATGAAGTGGTAGGTATAAAATCTCCACATTCTTTACCTATTATTACAATTATTTTTGTACTTAGTACATTTATTATAAATCCCATTATACAAGCCACAATCTTAGCACCAATAATACAGGTTGTAGCACCCCCAACCAACCTTCAAAGTATTTTACTAGAGTCACTTTCACATTGGTGATGGAATACTTTAAAAAATTCTCAGTAACCCTCTTACCTATTGATTATTTGCTTCCTCGGGCCCTTAATCCTCTAAACTCAATAGACATGTGTACTTAAAATATTTGGTTTCCACCACCATTTTATCTTATCCATTTAATCCATCCCAATCATTCACTCAGTTGGCTATACCAATTGGTCATTCATCCCAAATAGATGATACAAATTTTACAAAAAAGAAGAAGGTGGGGAAAGGAAAGCTAGTAATTGGTAGAGTACCCCCAAATAAGGTCATTTGTTGGTGAAAATATATTCCCCATTTCCCTCAATTAACAGACTCTTATCCCAAGCCCATGCTTCCTCTAAGGAAATCCCCATCTATAACTCCTATAGATCAAATTGAACCTTCACAGTAATTAGCTTCCTTAAACATCCCTGAATAGATCCAAAAAATGCAATAGGCAAGAGAAGGTAGGCAGGATCTAGTTATCATTGAATAACCAATAGTCAAATTTCACTTTGACAAATAAATTAATACTATGAGGAAGGTCAAAAGGCAAAAGATAATGGTTGAAGGACAAAAGGTGGAATTGGATCAAAGAGAAGATGTCTTCTCTTTGACAAAGAGAACAAAATTGCTCCCTTCAAATATTGCCAATTATATAAGAACCCTCCACCTTTGTATAATTTGTGGGAGGAGTAATAAAAGAAATGTTCAGAGGTTTTAATTAGGCCATAAAGGCACTACAAGGAATATATACCATACAACCTCTAAGGGACATCATTAATAAAGTGTAAGAAAGAGCTCTAAAGTTGTATGACATTATCTAGTTAATAAAGAAGGGAAAAGGAGTCACAACCTAAGTGTGGATATGTATTCACCCTTGATGATGGGATGAAGATAATGGAGGCTAGACTCTATTTCTTAATCCAATCAACCCAAAATAAAGCCTATGATCATCTAAACCTAATAATTTCTTTAGATGTAGCATGGGCCTTAAACTACATAGCTTTTAGGAGATATAGTTTTATTATATGGCATCAATAAAAGTGAAATCTATTTCAACAACTCACCAACTATGAAGATCAAGCCATTATGATTTTGGGGGAAATGAGAATAAATGGTGTGATTAACCCTAATAGGGAATTGGTCTTCAAGGCCATATTTGAAGATATCCTCTAGAGAATAGTAGATAATTTTAAGGAAGAGGTTAAGAGAGTGGTATTTAATACCTAGGAAGACTTATTGAAATTGATAAATTTTGCCAAAATTCAGGTCATTAACATAAATACCCTTTACATAGATATTGGGGCTACATTAAAGGCACATAGATAGTTGATGGATAGACTCATTTATCTCTTCAAAAGTCCTTTATTTGAATTAAAGGAAATTAAAATGGACTTTTAGGTGAGTCATGCCCTCTATTTGTAAATTTAGGTGAGCAGGCAAGCATCTCTAGCTGCCCTACCTCTATCAGCTATTTTAATTGTAACTACTTCTCAAGCACCAAGGCTAACCATAACTATAACCTAGGTTACAACTATAATAACTTATAACACCCAAGTATCAATGGCTACCATGACATCTTCATAGTCATTTCCACTTTTAGTTATATCAATTATTTATGACTAAATATTTTTGTAACCATGTTTTGTCCTTTATGAATGATTGGTTACGTCATGGCCATGAATGTCCTAGTGATGATGAAACTTTGAGCATGGATTGAAGGATGAGTCATCCCCATCCTAATCCTATATATACAATCTTTGAAATTAAAAATGGAGGAGAAATTTTGATATTAAATATACATAGATACCTTTTGGGTTATTCTAAAATTTTTGTGTTGCATACTTTTCTATTTCATGTCTATGTTATATCTTTTATGTGTTTTATCCAACTGGTAGCTTAGTTTTTGATATATGTTATATCAGTTTCAAATAGCTTGTGGTTATTTAGTAAGGTATTTTATCAATTAAAATGTGTAAAAAAATTATATGTTAGTATAGCTTATTTCTTGCAACAAGTTTGATAGGTTACTCTTTAAATTTGTGTAGAAATTCCATTTGTTGCAACTTCCTGGACTGAGCCATAGCTAGTCAAAGGTGTTCTTTATTATTAGTTATAGCCTTTTGTTATTAAATGCTACATCAGTCTTAATAAAAATAACCTTTAGTTGATGACTAAGAATTAATTGTATCATATTCCTTAAATCTCTTTACTATGTTTGTTAGTTTTGTATGCTAAATCAATAAACTAAAAGCACTAGTCTCTTCGCATTTATCCTTGTTCTAAAGCTAGTTAGAAATAATCCATGTCCTCTATTTATATATCCTCTTTATTACCTTATCCTTACCTCTATTTATAGTTACTTTTAATCCTACTCACTTTAGTTAAGTCCATCTCCATTCCCTTCAACCCAATTGAATCTAAGATCCATATCCAAACCATCCTAGTTAACATTTACTTTTCTCACCACCATTCCACCAATAGTCATTACAACACCCAATACCTTAAAATCATGCCCTATAGTGATTTCAAACTTTATCAAATCCTAAAATGTTAGAGGTTACCTCATGATTATTCTCAAGTGTACATAAAACCCACATCAAATGAGAATAAAATCTAGTGCTAGAAAGAGGGACTCTTTCATTAATCAAAAGGGGAGATCACCAAAGTTGCACTAGATATACCTAAAATATTGAAAATGTCCACTTCTGGTAATAACTTGTTGCATAAACCCTTAGAAACGCATCAAAAGGTTAGATCAAATAAAGGTATTTTGAGGAGGTCCCAAACTCGGTCATATTCCTCAAATAGAATACAACCCCCTCTATGTCAAATGACCCACCCATGTTTAATTGGTTATGAATTTAGCATTATAAAAGATGTTCATGATATGTCTCAAAATTTTGAGACAAACCTTCCTCTCTTTTCCCCTTCAAGAGCTATGACCATTGAAGAACATGCCAAAGCTTTCAGAATTGCTTTAGGAATATTGAATGTGATCCATGAGGATGTAGCTTGTAGACATTTTACATTTACATTGTAATATGTTTCCTATGATTGGTTACTCAATTTTGGTTAAGGGTTGATAAGTTCTTGGACTAAATGCCAAAATGCTTTCTTATGATAGTTTGGCCAAGTTTTCAACCCTAACATAATATTCTAACTATTGGAAACAATATAACTAAGAGGGGGGTGAATCAGTCTTAAAAAATTTCCTTTCAATTCTACTTAACTATGCATGAACAATATCAACATGCATATACATCTCAATAATCATAAACATTAAAACATAAGATCATGAAACACAGAACAAAACATATACGTGGGAAACCCACTTGGGACAAAAAACCCACTAATGAAGCAAATGGACTATAGTCATATAAGATAAACATAAACATTTAGTCAAACACCCACTAAACTTTGAGCACCAACCAAAATCTATCAAGCACCAACATGACAGTCTTTATCTAAGCATCAACTCAAAAAGAAGCCCCAACCCCTAATTTACCAAGCACCCACTTGGATTTAGCAAACTCCAACTTGTAAGGAGGATATAACCCACTACATGACTCAACACCAACTCAACCACCTAATTTTTTGATCACCTTAAAAAATCCTTGTTTATTCTATAATAGAAGATTATTTACTCTTTTTTCTCTTTTCTCTCTTCATCCTTCTCAAACTGATCTTCATCACTCTTCTCTTAAGTAGTTCTCTTCATAGATTGATTAGGTCTCCTGACCTTAATCCTCTCTTACAAAAATTCTATTAGATATTCATGATATCTCTACTGGTATGCATGACCTACTTATTTTCACAAATGATCTATGTCATTTACTTATCCTTTTTTTCTCTTGATCTCTTAACACACTCTTAACAACACCTTTACTCTTTTTTTAAGTGCACAAAAATAGGCCTAACTACCTTGATTTTATATAAGTAATTTGATCATATCCTTCTAAGTTAGATATACATTCAAATAGCTTAGGTCAACCATGAATAGGTTAAATAATATTATAAATAACATGCTTTATTCATGAATCAATCACTACAATAAGTCAACCATTCATCAATTAGTCCTTACTCCTCTTTTAGGTTTATGAAGACCTAATAGGCATTCTCAACAACACGTTTCCCTTTGATTTCTTTGAAGCTTATCCAAAATTCTTCACATGATAAGAAAACATTAAAAACCAATCCAATATCGCTAATCTAGTTTTATTTAAGGTCTATAACACCTTTTAGGTCCAACTACCACTTGAGCCCTTTAAATCACTACTTATAAAAGGCATGTGCACATACAAAAAATCTACCTTAAACAATGGAAATGTATACTCAATTTTGTCAAACACTTATGAAAAAAATATATTGATAATCTTCATGACCTCAGGGTCATCACTAACTTCATCTGATGCTTCAACTCAGGGTAAATAGGCTCAAACACTTATCTATAAGATGTTCACTCAGAATTATTAACTGACTCCAAAACATAGTCAAAGAAACATGAACATATGATACATGATTGATTATCTTTAGGGGATTTCAATTCATGAACATGATCTTACATCTTTAGATCAACCTCAATTAATAGATCTAATGACAACTATTAGTCTTACATACTAATGTTTTGACCTCCTCTATCATAGACTCTACTCAGTTAGATAAGCCATTTTGGCTTCAAAGATTCAACCTCTTACGATAAATTCCAAGATTATAAAAATAATGAATAGATCATTCAATATCCAAAAAACATCACCATGTATTTTAATGAATCATTCTTTCATGAAAACACATCATGAAACATCATCTTACTATTGTATGATTTCTTCATTGTCTGCACCACAGAGTCTACTCAGTGACTGGCCAAATTTGATCACCATCATCACACAATTGAGATCTATAACCTATATATAAACCTTAATGAAAATCAACTATAAGTCTCATACTTTTATCTTCATCTACTTATTAACTTTGACTTGGTCAATGTTATCTGTTACAACAAATATTCAAAAGATAAGCACTTATTTATATGGTCTTCTCATTCACTTGAGAAACCAATTACACTTGGAGATGCATAGGAGAGTTGAATTTAACCTCCAATCACTTTTATGATCATATCAAAGTATTATTATCTCTTTTGAACAAGGTCTTCAACATTAAGTCATAGTCAGGGTTATATGAAGGTTTAGACTATCTTCTAGTCTTAATGATCATTTGTAAAACTTAGCTCCTCTTTCCAAAAACCATCACTTGAAATTTTTATCTAGAACCCTTCCTCATCTAATTTTAATAGATTAAGATCTCATGTAGTTTCTACACATTTGAATGAGCACTGATAAAACCTTTTCAAGTAGACAACTTCTCATTATGTGCACTCATGAAACCTTAAAACACCTTTCAAGCCTTTTCTTTGCAAACCAAGACCTAAAATGTCATGCACATACTTGAAACAACTTGAATCTCTCTATCAATTTCATATGATCACTTATATCTTCTTCAAAGATTCAACAAAACTTTGGAGCTCAACTATAGCACTTTTAGAGCTATATACACAAATCTTTGGATCTGACCTTCTAGTCATCTATAAGGTCTTCAATAACTTAGATACAACCTCAAAAAATCTCACTCATGCTTGAATAATATTAGGTATTATTCATAGAATTATTTTTTGATGATTCTCATCTTCATATCACATTCAGAGCATCTTCAACACTACTTACACAAAACTTCAGAGCACACTACTTCATCTTCAAAGCTCACTCATTTCATCTTGCCATATAAAAATAATATCTCACGAGGACTAAACAAATCATTATAATATGCTTTACATTTTCAATACATACCTCTGCTTACTCATGCTACTTCTCAATGATTATAACATTTTACAAATAATATTGTTTTATCATAGCTACAAGACACATTATGTTGAAAATAGAACTCCTTAACATACATACCTTAAAGCCTAATTGTCCAAGAATTTGTACAAGAACATTTGATATCAATTATATTAGATTGACATCAATGAAATAACCATGTATTTTAATTATAATTTTTGACATCACTGACAATATTAAATACCAAATCTCTGCACTCAAATACAATACTCAACAATCTCTCCCTTAAATAATGATAATGTCCAAAAATCTCCCCCTTTGTCATTGATGTCAAACATAATCATAAAAAAATATCAACCACTTTTTGATGTAAATCATCTTTTAGACCTGGTTCTTGCCTTTTCTTTCTCTCTTTCTAATCTCTCCTTTTCTCATCTTTTTTGTTCTTTCTTCCATCTTCTCATCATTCTATAAACTTTCTAAACTTTCTCCCTTTGACATCAATGATAACATTGAATATCAAATCTCCACAATTAAAGATAATGCTCAACAATATCTCCCTTAAACAATGGAAATTTCCAACAACCTCCCCCTTTGTCATTGATGGTAAACATACTCATAAAACATTGTTAACCACTTTTTGATGGTAATCATCTTTTAGACCTGGTTCTTGCCTTTTCCTTTTCTCTTTCTAATATTTCTCCTTTTCTCATCTTTTATGATATTTCTTCCATCTTTTCATCCTTTTCTAAACTTTTAGAACTTTTTCCTTTTTTTGATCTTTCTCCCCCTTTGACATTAATGATAAAGGTCTTCTATAACTCGTCATCTCTTTCAGAATGAACTCAAATTACAAAACTACTTCAACATAGATAAGACTTAGTCAACTTACTTGAATAGCTCCCCCTCAAACCTAGCATCCACCATGATTTTTTTAGTAGTAGATATCAAGGATCATTTGAAACTTCTAAAAATATAATTTTCTCCTCTTGTGAGATGATCATCTCTTTCAAAGACACATATTTTTCATAAACTTCTTAGTTAGGTCACTTTCCCAACTTTATTTGATATGGATAAATAAGATCCCTAATTTTTGACCACACACATTAGGCTATCCCATACTAAATACCAATTGATATAAAATAATACTAGTTATAGAAATAGGAACTCCCCCTTTGTCTTCACTAAAAAAATATCAATCATACAAATAGATCTCAAAAGCTTACTTCTTATATGCCAAAATTTTTGCATTCTATCTTTGGAGCATCTTTTGAATACAACCACATGCTTCTACTGATAGAATAATGTCTCCATTAATCTTAATGTATCCACCTCTTTTTATAGGGCACTAAAACAACATGAACTCTTGAGATTCCCATATCTCCATATCTTTACTAGGTTGAATATTTCTCAGCATCCTTCAATACCTAACTATCTCTTTAGGCTTGATCTCATCATCAACCTTGTCAACCTTCTTCTTCTTTATTTTCAAAACCTCATAAATACACATATACAAGTGTTCTTGACACTCCTTTACTTCTGACTTCTGCTCTACAATAGCAAACATACCACCTTGGTTTATGGGTTGATCAGGACTTACCTTGTTACCATTATTCTTATTTTTTACCTCTCCATTCTTTCTAATTTTATTAGTCATATGAGAATCAATTATTTTCTTATCTTCTAACATGTGACTTGATTATCTACCATCTTTATTCTAAGTTTTCACAGAATCTTTCTCTTTAGTCTTTTACTTCAACTTTACCTTATTTATAGGGTTTATCTTCTTGATCCATTTCTGAATGACATGACTATGAACATTCTTGTCTTGACTAAATGACCTTAATACTCCATTAGGATAGAATATTATAATATGTCCTACATCATGATAGTAGTCACAAACCACTCTATACATACCATTTGACTGATGATGACTGTGACCTCCCTGTGACCAATTTCTTTTCCTTCCATAGTTCCAAAAGTACTCACTGCTAGAGGGTCTTCTACATTATCTATCTCTATGACCAAAATGAATACATGTAAAATAGTAACCATTGAAATAATTAGCATACCTTGTAACATTGTGTTTTTTTGATAAGTATTTTGACCTTGTTATCTTCAACAATCTTCTTCTCAACTTGAGGTGCCTTCTTTTGATCTTCTTTGAATCCAAGACCTATATTGTCACTTGCAGACTTGTGGATACTTAGGATATCATATAGAGCCTCATTCCTCTTTTAAAACTTCACAAATTTATTCACCTTGATAGACACTTGATTCAATTTATCTTTTAAAACTTCTATCTCATTTTCATATCTATTGCAATATTCATCTCTAACCTTTAGTATTGCTACCGTAACCTCATTCTAGTTTTTAACTTGATGGATGATCTCTTCATACTCAAGAGGTGTTGCATATCCTTTCTTCAAAAAATCCAATCTACTCATCATAGTCCTGAACTGATGACTTTAATTTCTTATTCATTCTCTTCACAATCTTTAACTTCTCTAAGGCACTCATAACTTTTGCTTAAAGATCCACTTTAGCTTCTTCACTATCATAGTATTTTTATCCATCTAATTCTAAATCAATCATGAGACCTTTCCCATGTGAACAACCCTCATTATCTAATTCTATACCTATGAATAGTGTTTCATTATTGTCATGCTTAGATTCATTTATATCATCTTCACTATCATATATGCCTAAATCACTCACATCAGATAAACTATCTTCTTTGGTGTAGTTCTTATTCTTGAAAAAAAAATTATTTCCTTCATATGTCTTGAAACTCTAATTTCTCTTATCAAAACTATAGGATTTATTGTCTACACCATCATCCTTAGTCTTCTACTTATGAGGACACTTGTTTGCAAAATGTCTAATTTCTCCATAGTTGAAACATTTGAATGGCAACATACCTTTGTACTTTCCTAAACCTATTATTATATTTTTAGCAAACATAGTAATCAACTCATCATCATCAATGTATGAGCATACCTCATCTTTGTCCTTATTTACCTTTGACTTCTTTTCAACTTTTGAAACAAATTCCTTCTTAAGATGTCTTCCTTCATATGATCTCATCTCATAGGTTGTCAAGATACTATGAAGCCCATCCATCTCTAGCTTGTCCAAATATTGCATCTCTTCTACTAAAGACACTTTATAATCAAACTTGGAAGTTAGTTATCTCAATACCTTTTGAAAAATATTAGACGCTTTCACTTCTTCTCCCAATCCTCTAATGATGTTGACAACTTCATCAACTCTCAACAGATAGGATGTAATGGATTCATCTTCATTCATCCTCAAGATTTCAAGCTATCTTATATGAGTATGAAATAAATCCATTTTCACCTTGGTGTATCCTTTATAGATGGTTTTCAATTTATCCCAAATATCCTTGGTTAAAACATAATGCATTACCATTACTAGCTCTACCTCTAATAGGCCACACAAAATGACATTCATTACCTTGGAGTTATTTTCTCTATCCTTATTACGTGTTAAATCTATTGGTAGAATTATAAGTGTAATATATCCATCCATAACATATTGACAAATATCATTTCCTTGTGACATCAGATATGTCTTCATTATGACATTCTATAAGGCATAGTTATATCCATTAAACAATGGAGTTTTACTTATAGAAAAACCTCCTTGAGCTTGTTGACTAGTCATCCTTACTTCTTAGGATATCCTTTAGGCTATCAAGATTATTCTAAAGGACCTGCTCTAATACCAATTGTTTTAAACAATATAATTAAGAGGGGGGTGAAATAGTCTTCAAAATTTTCCATTCAATTCTACTTAACTATATATGAACCATCTCAACATTCATATACATCTCAGTAATCATAAACAACAAAACATAAGAGCATGAAATAAATTAACATAACTTATATGTGGGAAACCCTCTTGGGATAAAAAACCCATTGATGAAGCAAATGGACTATAGCCCTATAAGATAAACATCAACATTCAATTGAGAACCCACTCAACTTAGAGCACCAACCCCAATCTATCAAATGTCAAATTGAAAGTCTTTCTCTAAGTACCAACTTAGTAAGGAAAACCAACCCTTAATTTACCAAGCACCCACTTGGCTTTATCAAGATCCAACTTATGATGAGGCTACAACCCCCTAAATGACTCAATACTAACTCAGCCACCTGATTATTTGATCACCTTTAGAAATATTTGTTGTTTTTACAAAATATGGTGATATATTCTTTCTCCTCTTCATTATCTTCAGCCTTCTCAAACTAATCTTCAACACTCTCAAACTGATCTTCAATACCCTTCTTTTAATTATCTCTCTTCATAGCTTGATTAGGTCTTTTGACCTTAATCCTCTCTTGTAGACCTTCTATTCAATATTCATGATATCTCTACTTGTTTGAATGACCTCCTTTTTTCTCACAAATGATCTATGGCATTCACTTATCTTGTTCTAGTCTCACTCTCTTATCACACTCTTAAGATCACATCTACTATTTTTTTAAGCAGACAAAAAATAGGCCTAGTTACCTTGATTTTATACATGTCATTTGATCATATCCTTCTAGGTCAGCTATACATTCAAATCAATTAGGTTGGCCATAAATAGGTTAAATCATATTATAAATAATATGCCTTAGTCATTAATCAATCACTATAATAAGTCATCCATTCAGAAATTAGTCCTTACTCCTCTTTTAGGCTTATGGAGACCTAATAGGCCTTCTCAACAACACGTTTCCCTTTAATCTCTTTGAATCTTATCCAAAACATTTCACATGATAGGAACACATCACACATCACTCCAATAGCTAACGTATATCATAAAATTTTTAAAAAAAACTTTGGAAAAAAATATATATTTAGAATCTTCATAACCTCAAGGTCATCACTAACTTCATCTAGTGCTTCAACTTAGGGTAAATAGGCTCAAACACTTCTATATAAGATGTTCAATTAGAATTGTCAACTAACTCAAAAACACAATCAAAGAAACATGAACATCTGATACATGATTGATTATCTATAAGGGATTTCAATATATGAACAATATATTATAACATCCTTAGATAAACCTTAATCAATTGGATCATGAAATCTAGTGAGAACTATTGGTCTTACAAACCAATCTTTTGACCTTTTCTATCAAACACTCTACTCAATCAAATAAGCCATTTTGGGTTCAAATATTAAACCTCTTAAAATGACTTCCAACCTTTTGAAAATAATGGATATATCATTCAAGATCCATATAACATCACCATGCATTTTAATGCATAATTATTTCATTAATACACATCATGAAACATCTTCTTACTACTGTATGATTTATTCACTGTCTACACCATAGGGTTTTCTTAATGACTGACCAAATTTGATCACCTTCTTCACACAACTGAGATATGGAACCTATCCATAAACCTTCAAGAACATCAAATATAAGTCTCATACTTTGATCTTCATCTACTTAGCAATTTTGACTTGGTCAATGCTACTACAAAAAATATTCAAAAGATAAGAACTTATTTGTATGGTCTTATCACTCACCTAAGAAACTAATTACACTTGAAGATGCCTAGGAGAGTTTAATTCAACCTCTAATCACTTGTCTAATCATATCAATTTGTTCTGAGTTCTTTTGAACAAGATATTCAACATTGGGTCACAGTTAGGGTTATATGAGGGTTTAGACTATCTTATAGTCTTAATGATCATTTATAAAAGTTATCTCCTCTTTCCAAAAACCAAAACTTTTAAATTATATATAAAACCCTTATTAATCTAACTTGAAAATCTTAGGATCTCATGAAGATATTGCACATGCCAATGAATAATTATAAAACTTTATTGAGTAGATAAATATTCATTTTATGCACTCATGAAACCTTAAAATACCTTTAAAGCCTTTTCTTTAAAATCCAAGACCTAAAAAATCATTCACATACTTGAAAAAACTTGAATCTCTATGTCAATGTTCATCTTCTCACTCATCTCTTCTTTGGAGCTTCAACAGAACTTTAGAGCTCAACTATAGCATCTTCGAAGCTGCATACATAGATCTTCAGACCTAACCTTTTACTCATTTGAAAGTTATTCAACACCTTAGATGCAACATTAGAAAATATAACTCATACTAAAATACTATTATTCTTTGAAGCATTCTCATATTTATAGAACATTCAAAACATCTTCAGTGTTATTTACATAAAACTTTAGAGCACACCGCTTCATCCTTAGAGCTCACTAATTTCATCTTTTCATATACAAATACTATCTAAAAAGTCCTAAATAAAGAATTATAAGATGATTTAAATTTGTTATATATACATATACTTACTCATGTTACTTCTCAATGATTAGAACATTCTATAAATAGTATTATTTTATCATAGCTACAAGACACATTATGTTGACAATAAAACTCCTTCACATACATATGTCAAATCCTACTTGACCAAGTATTTGCAAAAGAATTTTTGATATCAACTATATTAGATTGACATTAATTAAAGGACCATGTATCTTCATTAAAACCTTTGACATCAATGAAAATATTAAATATCAAAGCTCTACACTCAAAGACAATGTTCAATAGTTGTAGACACTGGAAAACTACACACCATGGTTACGAATGTCATAACCTGACCTCCTTGAACCACCTCTTAGCCATTTAACCCACCAAACCTCCAATTTTCTAAACCCACCATTTTGACAAATTTAAAATTTAACCTTCACCATTGACTACTAATAGTCAATAGTCTGACTACCAATGGTCAGCTTGACCGTCGATGGTCAAGTTTCCCCTACCAAACCTCTAATTGGCTAAACCCACCCTTTTGACCAATTTACGCTTTGACCTTCAACCATTTATGGTCAATTTGACCTTGATGGTTAGCTATCTACCTCTTGAATAGTTAACTCTAGCATCAACTACAACTTAATTTTTTATAATTAGCTTATGCGAGTCAATGCATGATCAAGTTAATTTTAGCACTACCTATTGAACTTATTGTTTAACATATTTTTGAGCCTCTCCCATTTTCTTATAATAAGAGGGGAGGAAGAGGTAAAAGGGAGGTAAATTCAAGGAAGAATAGGTGCATAGATCATTAGGCACATATCATCGATAGTGATTTTTAGTTTCTTATGAAGGTACTTCCAAAAGGGATTCTTAACAAACCAACCAACCATCAGCCATAAGCTAAGTATTATTTTAATTATTTAGTTTCAACCTTATCATTTCACCTTGCACCTAATACCCAACCTCTTGACCATTTGAGCACTCAGCCTCTGAGTTGGACCCTTTTGAGACTCACCCTTTATCTCACAACTAGTAGCCAACCAAAACCAACCTTGAAAAAAATCAATCAACCTTTCCCAACTATGTTGTTCCACCCAAACCAAACTGATACCAACCATAAATAATCTATATAACCATTGATGGTTAACAGTTTGACCCCTAATGGTTAGCTCAACCATCAATGGTTAATTTGACTATCGATAGTCATTATAGCTTAATTAAGCAAGTAATTAACCATAACATCATTCTTATCACACATACACTAAAACACTCACCAATTAAACATTATATCAACTTGACATAAGGTTTGACTAAGATTTCATCACCTATTGATCACCTTACCCTTTACTAGCTATTCTACTTAGATTTCACCAACAAGGGAGGAACCAACTTAGCTCTCTAGTTGAGTATAAAATCTATACATCAATATATATTGGCTAAGCACCCGATACCCTTATCACTATGGTGTGTGAAGTGAGGGGGTATGCCCCAATACCAATCCATGTATTGATTCTAATATAGATTCCTTTTGAGTTCTTGAACACTACCTAAAACCTAACAATAGATTTCTTATCTAGTACCCATTCTAACAAACCAAAGTTGAGTCAAATCTTAAAGCATAAGGCATAATCCACAAGTGAGACTAAAACTAACCCTAGGATTTAACGTACTTTAGAGTTTGTTCTATATTTTTTAACTTTTTTCTTCTCTTCTCTCTATCTGAGATGTGAGAAAACTAAACTCTTTTTGGATACCTTCTACCATTTGGCTTTCATATACCTTATTTTCATTACCTTGATCAATGGGGACCCCACCTATCTTTTCAACTAGAGATCCTAACTTTATTAGATTTTTATACAACAACCCTCTTATCTTAGCATCTTATCTTGCATCATGAGCCACTTGTGCTCTTGACCTCACCTACAATTGATTAACTATCAATTGTAACCAAAAATCAATCAACAACCACTTAAACCCACCTATAATCAATCAAAAACCTATCAACAACCAATTGAACATCACCTTAACTAACCAACAACATATAGCCAACTAGCAACCTACCAACAACATGACCAACCAACAACCTATCAACAACCAACAACCTATCAAAAAAAATTTAAATTTTGTTAAAATCAACCTAACCAATATTTAGGTTACCTATCCCAACCATCATATCAACTGCCTCAACTTCATCAAACTTTTGACTACCTAACCCAACCTTCATATCAATCACCTAAACCCACTTTGTGGCAACCTTATTTATCTCAAAACTAAGATTTGGTTTACCCTTTTGGTTGATCAACCAACAACCATAAATATATCCTATCAACTACTCATTATCAATTTACCTTATCAACCTTACCTACCTTACCTAGCCTATCTAACCTATCAACCTTATCAAACCAACCAACCATATCTACCTTACCAAACCAACCTACCCCACTGAACATCCCAACCAATCAAACCAAACCAACTTATTATATCAACTAAACTAATTAAACAAAACCAACCTATCTTATCAAATGACCTTACCAAACCAACCAAATTTATCAAACCATCCAGCTAGCTCACCACCTTAAGAGCAATTGGTGCACCCTCTTCCTAGGTAGTATACCCAACTAAGGGAATCATATGCCTCAATCCTAAATAAACTTTTGGATGCTTATTTTATTAGATTTCCTCTAGTCCAACCTATCAACACTTCTCTTCTAAAACCAATTTGGTTCATAAAGAATGAATTTTGTGTGTATCATTACACACACAGACATGACAGATAGATGTTCAACTTTTAAGATGATCATACACAACTTTATTGATTATGAAGAGGTCCCCACAGATAGAATATGTGTTCGTACTAACCTAGCCATAAATCTCTCTAAGCAATCAATCATTGAACCTTTTCCTTCACTCATTACTGAGGAAAACCATGACCAAATCCCTCAACACAATGAGGGCCATTAATCATATTTGGCCTTTAGCAAACCTACAACTAAGGAAACTATAATCGTACCAACCTTAACCAATACACTTGTTGACCAAGTGGAATCTTTACAATTTTCCTTAAAAACCACAATTAAGGAAACCAACAAACCTATTCCACTTTAAATTTTAGTGGGCCAACCTCAACCCAGCCAACCTAATCCACTTCACCTTTTAGTGGATTAACCACCCAAAAAACCTTCTCTACTTCATCTTTTATTAGACCAACATCAACCCAAGAAATATATTCCACTTCACCTTTTAGTAGATCAACCTCAACCCAACCAACCTATTCCACTTCACCTTTTAGTGGATCAACCTCTAACCAATCAGACCTCACCTAAGATAAACCTAACCTCAACTACAACCAAGGCTACCCAGTTACTCTATATTCTACCCACCTTTTTCTACCTTATGGCATTATCTTTGGTTCAATTCCCTCTAGATTAGGGTCAAATATTTGCCATCTTACCTTATGCAACAAACCAAATAACCAACAAAACCTTATAAATGAACCAAATCAACCATTTATCTTACCTATTTAAGCTAAGCAAACTAGCCTTTGAACCAAATCAATCAACCATAACCAACTTATCCATCAACCCAAAAACATCAACCCAACATTCCACATGAACCATAGCCTTTAACTTGACCTTTTCACCCACTAACAACTAACAACTAAAAACCCTTAGGGTATGGATGAATTCATTTTCATCCCTCTTAATCCCACTTTTCTACTAAATTCCTTTGCCATGGGATAAATTTCCCACCTTAACCATTTATGGGAAGAACAACTAGGGGAAATATCCCTCCAAAGGGCTCTAACCACCTAACCTAACCTTATCAAGTGACCTTAACCCAACCTTGACCTTTTGAACCATGGAGATCACCTTTTCTCCAAACCTTTTTAACCAAAACCCAACCATTATAGATCAGCTTTTCTCCTTCCAACCCTTACCAAACCAACTAAACCCATCTTGAAGATCACCTTTCTCCACCACCCTTACCAAACCAACCATTGACCCTTTGGAGATTGCCTTTTCTTCAACCAACTAGACTATTTGGGAGTAACTTATTCTCCCTCAACTAACCAGCCAACTTGGATATTACCCTTTCTCCACCAACTAAACTTTTTTGAACAACCAACCACCTATTATGAAGTAGTTTATTCTCCTCAAACCATTTAACCCTTGGAAATCATCATTCTCCACTAATCAAACCAACCATCACCTAACTAACCTTTCCATTGACCATTGTCAATCTAACATTATCTTTCCATGTCTAATCAAGCAGTAGAGAGTAACCAAGGGACATATTCATCTCTGATTGGCCTAAACCATTTGCATGAGTATGGATTTAGGGAATTATTCAAACCTAAACCCCTAAATCCTTTGTAATCACATCATGTTCTTTCATTAAACCAAATTCTTAGCCACCTTGTGTCTAACATAAGGTCATCCCTTACCTTAAAACCACATTCCATCTCCCTATTTTATGGGTAACCAATTAAAACTAAATCATGTGATTATCCATCACAATCATGGCCTTATCTTGAATAATGAGTACCACAGCTCTACCCATGGCATGATTCTCATGGTACTGTCTACACCTTTCACAAGATGGATTCCCATGATCATTGTCACCTAAATCTCTTTTCACCTACCTCACCTTTCTTATGCTTCTTGTTTGCCTCCATAAAGGCCAACTTTTAAGCCTATATAAATAGTCTATGTCAAAGCAAAAAATCAAATAAAAGAAGCAAACTCATTACCACAAGTAATCATGGGTCATTTCTAAACATTTTTAGACTGCTCCCTCAAAGGACAACTATATAAGCATAGTAAAATTACACAAATATAAAGTAAAATACTCCCTTGAATGATAGCTATCATAAAACCTTGAATAAAGAAAATAAACTTAGACCACTCCCTTAAAGAATGGCTGAGTAAAGCATTTATCAAAAGCATAGAAATTTCTTAGAATCTTCCCACATCGATCAGCTTTCCATAGACAATAATAAATAAAAATACCCACTATCAAAATCACAAAAAAAATAAACTAATCTTGAAAGCTACAATCAGCTCTCAAACAACAAACTAAGGTGGAATCCATAATTAGCTTTCATAGGTAGGCTTCCTACATTGATCAATCTACACATTTTATGAGATGGACCTATTTATACTAGCTCTTTGGTGACCTATAGAAGAGACATACTAGTCTCACAAGAAGGTTCCATCTTCACCTATCTCCCTCTTTTTCTCAAGGGATCTTGGAGCTTACTTGACACTTCATGATTAAGCTACCTTATTTTAGCCAACCAACTAATAACAACATAGATCATGAAGGGTTTATGTTTATAAACCCACCCATCTTACCATTATGGTCTTTTCTAATTAGAGCATTTAGCCTTCTCCTTTACCTTTCATGACACTTGTTAAGATGTATGCCTTTCATTTTTAGGTCTTTGAACCTTAAACTACCAGATTTTTCACCAAGAAATGGGGCACATTTTTGCCAAACCAAGTGATACACCAAATTAGGCAACCAATTTGATCACCACACAACCAACCACTAGAGATCACCCTTATCCACCAACCAAATCAACTAGGAAATTACCCTTCTTCATCAACCTTGACCTTTTAACCCAACCTAGCCATTGAAGATCACCTTTCTCCTTAAACCTTTAACATTTGGATATCACCTTTCTCCATAATCTTAACCATTGGAGATCACTTTTCTCCTTAGAAATTTAAAATTTGGAAATAACTTTTCTCCATAATTCTAACCATTAGAAATCACCTTATCCACAACCCAGCCACCAATTGGGGAGTAGTTTATTCTCCCTTAACCATTAAACCATTGGAGATCACCCTTTCTCTACCAACCTTATACAAAACAACTTTTGACCTTTTTGGAGATCACCCTTTCTCCACAACCTTTTACACCACCCAACCAGGAGATCACCTTTCTCCACCAACCTTGACCTTTTGAGACAACCCATTAGGAAGTAGCTTATTCTACTTTAACAATTGAACCATTAGAGATTACCTTTCACTACCAACCAAACCTTTTTGATCAACCAAACCAACTTTAGGAGATTACCTTCTCCATCAACTATAGACCCATTAGAGATCACCTTTCTCCACCCCTCTTGGACTTGGCCATTGTGGCCCAAACTTTCACATATTTTGTGATAACTTTGCTTGATCCTTTCATAGCAATGACAACATTTCCATGTTGACCACTTTTTGAACTTGTACCACCTTGCACATACTTGACCCACTTGTGTCTTCTTTGGAGCACTTCTTACCTTGAATAGCCACAACACTTGAGTCATTTGTGTTTTCACTAGGAGAACTTCCTACCTTAGATACCCATGAAAACACTGACCTTGCCTAGGAGACTAATAGGTGTACCTAGCCACCATGCAAATGTGGTCATGTGGTACACTGGTCACTTATCCCTTAGCATCAACCTTAATTTTTACCAATCATGGTAGTATTACCTATGTACAATATTGACTATCGCACTTAATCACACTTTATGCACTTGTTTGTACTTTAATGCCCAACCTTTTACTAACCCATCATACCCAACCCTCTTCACTCACCTCCCCACTTATCAAATGAACACCCAATTCCATTTTACCTCATCACTTCTTAATTTGAGGGGAACACCTCCTCCCATACTTGAGGTAACCTTGACCTTGAACCAACCTTCACCTTCACCTATACCCATAATTTATTTTTATTTTGTAGCTTGATGATACAAACTACATAATAAAAATGGACAAATATAGACACTAAAGAACTACACACTACAGTTCTATATGTCACAAGCTAACCTCCTTAAACCACCTCCTAGCCATTTGCCCCACTAAACCTCCAATTGTCTAGACCCACCCTTTTAACCAATTTAACCTTTAACCTTTACCCTTGACTATTGATAGTTAGTGGTCTGATCATTGATGGTCAACTTGATCATCGATGGTCAATTTTTCCCTACCAAACCTCTAATTAGATAAACCCACCATTTTAATCAATTTAACCATTAACCACTGATAGTCATCTTGATCACTAATGGTTAGTTGTCCACAACATGAATAGTTAACTCTAACATCAACTACATCTTACTTTTTTATAATTATCTTGTGTGAGTCAATTCATGATCAAGTTAATTTTAGCACCACCTATTGAACCTATTATTTAACATCTTGTTGATCCTCTCCCCTTTTCTTATAAGAATATAGGAGGAAGAGGCAAAAGGGAAGAAACTTAAAGGAATCATAGGTGCATAGATCATCAAGAGCATATCATCGGTAGTGATCATCAGTTTATTATACAAGTACTTTTATCAAGGCTTCTCAATAAACCAATATCAACCATCAACAACCAACCATCAACCACAAGATAAGTATTATTTCAATTATTTAGTTTTAAATTTATCCTTTCACTTGCACCTAATACCCAGCCTCTTGACCATATGAGCACTCAGACTCTAAGTTGGACCCTTCTAAGACTCATCCTCTATCTCACAACCAATAACCAACCAAAACCAACCTTGAAATAAATCAATCAACCTCACCCAACTGAGTTATTTGACCTAGACTAGATCGATAGTAATTGTCAATTGTCCCTATGACTAATGATGATTTGTATAACAATTGATGGTCAATGGTCTAATTATTGATGGTTAGATCAACCATCGATGGTTATCTTGACTGCTGATAGTCACTATCAGATGAAAAACTAAAAAGCAACCAATAAGCACGTAACACCCAATAAACCCAACTAAACTCTATTTTATTGACCTCTATCACTATATAGACTAGAAAAAACAACTTTACCCTTATTTTTAGTTTTAGTCTTTCTTCTTGAAGAAATAAATCAAAATTTGAGTATAATAACAATCTCTCCCTTAAATAATGATAATTTCCAACACTAACACTTTTATAGAATGAAAAGAGATCTTAATGAAACCATCAGGGCATTCATGTAAGGTTCCAAAAGATGTATAGTTGGGTGGGCACTTCATATAAACTAGATATTATCTTGGCCTTTGAAATGTATAAGAATGATTTAGATCCTACCATCATAGTGTTTGTGTATAGAGAAACTAGTGTTACTAATTTGACACAAGATTATACTAAAGTAATAGAAGTTTATAGATAAATGAACCACCAATCTCAAATATTAACAAGGCCAAATGTGTATCAAACCAAATCCATGCTACATCTGATTCCAAATTCTAATCAAAACATTATGGCCTAGAATCAAACTTAGTTCCATATGCAGTTGCCTCTATCTCATGTTGCACCCAACTAAGATTTAAGTTTATGAAATAACTTCATCCAAGCTGTCAACCCCCCAAAAGTCTAGGATTTAGTCCTAATCAACACTTCCACCACCTAAGGTGATACTAATAACTCTAATAAAGTTGTACTAGATACCATTCAATTAATGGTACATAAATTAAGCACCAAGCTCTTAAACATGAAAAAAAGGATGGGAAATGTCAGAGGCTAGAATATCAGCTAGAAATTTATCTATCCAAAGTATAATAGACCATTCAAAAGGTCTAAAAATAACATGGATCATCCACATATCAAGGGGATAGAGATGAATATTTTATAGATAGTACTACCCAAATGTGTAGATTTCATAACATAACTTAACACAAAGAATTTAGTTGCATAGAATTTTGCACAGCATTTGAGATCTTCCAAAAGAAATGGACAAACAAGAGGTTCAAAAAATCAATCTAAGCCTTCTTCTTCTAATACCTTTGACCACTCCAACACAAATATGGTCTTAGACATGTATGATTTTATCTTTCCATTGGAACATGATAATGAACCATAATATAGTACATATGAAATACATGCCTTTCTATAAATTTTAGAGGAGTAATTACAACCTGAGGATAAAATAGCCTTTCATTAATTCTACACCTCCAAACTACAGTGCCACCACTCCTCTATATACAACGAGTAGTAATTATCCACCTCCCACAAAGGAGAAAGATCAATCATATCCCATAGAGTCACATAATAGAGGAGAGTACAATATTGTAGAGGATATGACAAAGATCAAAGCTAAAATCACCTTGTATAAGTTGGCTTAGATCACCAAATTGAGGGAGATTTTTTCTGAAAGCCTTTATTGGTAGGTCTTCTAAGGACAAGTTTAAGACTGCCCAGGTGAATGTAATGATTTATAAGGAAAAACCTAAGGTCCCACCCTTCTTATTGATGGTTATAATGTTTGGTAAGAATATTCATAATTGTTTTGTGGACTCAAGGGTATCATCCAATGTGATGTCCATAGTTGTATGTAAGAAACTAGGGTTGACCCTAGACAAATAAAAAAGGGTGGTCTTATAGCTTGAGAAAGTTGTAGTACCTTATGTAGGGGAATTATTGAATGTGCACATATACTTAGCCTTGGATCCATGTGTATAATAGTACATAGATATCCTAGTGGTCAACATACTAGAATCTTATGGTCTTTTGCTCACCCAGGATTAGTAAAAAATATTAAATGGGTATGTACACATCGAATTCTTAGAAATGTGGTTACCATAGAAAGGTATGCTAAATCAAATTATAATTGACTAAGAATATAAAATGAAGTAATTTATATCAAAATACAATACAAAAAATGATAAGGTCAACTTTTCATCCTCACATGATGGTATTTACACCTTCACTACAGAACATAAGACCCCATACAAAAAGTTTGAAGGATCTTCATAGTTATAGACTCTGCATTTTGATGGAGCTTGATATAAACAAGTTTTTAGTGTTGGTTTTGACCTAATGGATCCATATGGGAAAAAATATTTTATTTCATACATATTACATTTCCCTTGCACCAACAACTAAACTAAGTATGAGGCCCTAAACCTATGTCTATAATTTGTCTAGAAGCATCACATTAAGTAGTTATAACTATTTGGTGATTTTGAGTTGGTGGTCAATCAAATCAAAATAAATTATTAATACAAGATAGATTATCTACATAAATACAAACATAGGGTTTTGGACCTAATTAAATCCTTTAAAGCTTTTAACGTCATATCCATCCCAAGGGAATAAAATCAGGTAATAGATGCATTAATATCTTCAATAACTAACTTAGAACCACTCTAAGAGTGTAAAATGCAAATATTTTTAGTGGATTTAGTGACTTATCCCTCTATATTCATATAAAATACAAAAAATAGCAAATTGAGCATGGCTAATGACACCTAATCCTTGGTTCCCTCTTGCCTGCTCTCATAACCCTCTCAAGCTTATTATCACTGATTCTCAGTCATCTATAGACTTCCATACTTGACCCTAGTTGAGCAAGGACCCTCTCTACATGACTAATCCATCCCCCTAGGTCCCATTTGCTCAGGATAATAGTGCCAAAGTTAGACTATAGTGTTGGACCCTAGGGTGTCCCCTTTCCAACACTCATATCCAATCATAATTTAATCCTAAATTACCATTTTTCCTTGATTCCTCTTATTCATTATGTCAGCCTAGTCCAGTTTCATCAAACCCATGACCAATAGATCCATATAAAATCCCATTTAAAGATCATTTAGAATGGGGTTTGGCAAATATCACTCAAGAAAGCAAGAATAGAAGTAAGACCACTCAATAAATCTTCCCTATTCTCTACATATAGCCATCTTATACAATTTCAATCTAATTTAAGTCCTTACACCAGCCCCTAGTCATCTCAAACACACCTATTTTTTGCATTTCTTGCATTTTCATTCCATATTGTGCCAAGTACTCTTAAAGAGAGAACTACATATGGCTTGATCCCTCCTCAGAGTATTGGTATGTAGGAAGTTTTCCCACACACAGGGTATGAAGCATGTCTAGTGCATCTTACACACACTAACCCCTTTTACCTATTTGCAAAAGTTTCTACTCAATTGCATAGAAGACATAGACATAGAAAATTAGATGTAAAAGGAGACTTATTGATAGTGAGGCTCCAAAATTTGGTATACAGGCTCACATTGATCAGTAAAACAAAAACTAGAAAGCTTAGATCCTTAAGACAACATCACTAGGGAAGGACTATAGTTCCATAGCCTAAGGTGTCCAATTTTAGTGCTCCTATCTAGTCAAGAAATGAAGTTAAAGATCTTGTTTGTGATAGTGTCTTAGGCCTACCAAAAAATTTCTAGACCTTGTCTCAGTTGGATCAATATAGAATAAGATATGTTTAATTTTATCTCTCTCACTATTATTTTTAGAAAAGTTCAAATTGTAATTAAATTTCAAAAATTAGTAGCTTTAATTTAGAATATTATTTACTCATTTTCTCCTACTTAGACCCTTTTATTATTTAGGAATTAAACACTAATTTTCCCAAAAATAATAAATCATTTGGTGAACCTGACTTACTTCAAATTATGCATAAAAACCCTAAGGTAAATTCCTAGCTGATTTTTCCCATAAATTTTTGAATTTTTTATGAATATTTTAGGCAAAAATTCATCCCAAATTTTAAAATTTAGTAATAAATTTTAAAATAATTATATTTCAAACCCTAGTTACATACACTAGGTCTCATTGATTTTCCAATATTAATCCAATAATTTCTTGATTTTTTTGCTTGCATATATAAATCCAAAGTTGGATTCAAACTGTCAAATTGAATAGTAATTGTAAATATAATTTTATTTTAAACCCTATTTGCATCAACTAGCTCCCAGTAATTTTTCAATCATTTTTTGAATTTTTAGTTGCATATTAAAATTAGCAAATCACTTCAAATTTCAAAAATTCATAGTAATTTCAAAAAAATATATTTTCCTCAAAACCCTAGTTGCATCTACTAGGTCCCATTAAATCAAACATATTCCCATAAATTTATAATTTTTTACTTTCATACTTAATTCATAAATTCAATTTCAATTTCAAAAATTCATATTATTTTACAAAAATATTATTGTCAAAATCCTAGTTGCATGTACTAGCTCCTATTCACTTATTGAGGTATCACTTTACATGTTTGTGAGCTTCATTTCAAAAATGGGTTTCACTTATTTATAATTATTTCTTACATTTCTTGTACAAAACAAGGAAACCATCATTCCTCCTATCATGTACATGAACGATAAAGTTTATCATATGTTAATACAAATCTTTATTCTTTGCATTTGATGCTTAATTTTCATAATTAGAGATGATATTACAAAATTTATTGATCAAATTGCACAAGATTTCAATATTTCTTTTTCATACTCTTTCTCTCTCATGTAGGATAATTTACAACTCTATTTTTCTAAACTTATTAGACATATCATAGCATATGTAAAAGCCTTTTATGAATCAGTGCATCATTCCATGTTCTACACCCTTTGGTTTCTATCTCTCAATGGAAAAAAATTCAAGTTTATCATGATAAACATGTTAGAAATGTTATGATTCATGTCAAAATTTTCTATACATTCATGACAATTTCATGCTCTCTACCCTTTTCTCTCTATCTCTCATATGGAAAAATTTTCAAGTTTATTTTTCTAAACATATTAGACATATCATAGTACATGTCAAAGTTCTTTATGCATAAATGTATAATTCCATACTCTCCATCCCTTGTTTGTTATCTCTCATGTGGAATTTTTTCTTTAATGATATTGCTATACAATTTATAACTCCACTTACATGAATTTTATCCCATATGCATGGTTTCTACCTAGATGTATACTCCTCCTTGGCTACTCTTGTTTCAATGTCATATTTCATGCAGAGGAAAGAAATCCCTTCTCCTCCTTTCCCTTAAGAGGGTGATAGCTACTTTCCCTCTAACTAAGTCCATCCTATCACCCCTCCAAAAGGTGAGGGAGCATATACTATTGTACCTAATGCATACATTTAGCCTATAGCTTCTTCAAACCCTCTTCAATGTATGTGCTTACATGTCCAATCGAAAGTGACTAAGGTTTCCACTTGTGAGACTCTAAGGGATCAAATCACCAATATGAGCAAGTTAATTTTAGATTTAAAAACATATAATAAAATATTTCATGACAAGATAAACATTAGAAAATTATATTATAATACAAAATCCTCAAATACACCCTAGTGTCAATCATGTATATTCAAATTCATCTAGTTGATTGGTTGCAAGCAATGTTACATATCAAAATAACAAATTACAACAAAGTAACTCTACAACTAGTCATTCAAAAATCATTCAAAGATCAAATAGGAGTTCAAGTGAGATACTAATGGAAATGATTAAATATAAGTTGATTAAACTACCTCCTCTACATTCAATGAGATATCTAGATATTATTGTGTATATCATAGAATGCATGGGCATCACACATATTCATGTTTGGAATTGAAACAACATATACAATAGATACTTGCTAATGAGGACCCTATACAAGGTAAATTATTCAAGCACTCCATAATTACATAAAAATAGATTCATAAAGGGTCAAATGTAGAAATAGTACAAAATTGGTTACCAAAGCATAACTCAAAACAACAAAAGGATCAAAAAGAAAAATTAGAGAAATAAACAATACCACAAGCTCAAGTAAAGCACAAAAATATGAAAATCTATCTCTCCAAAATGAGGCTCAACTTTCAAAGTAGTACGAGTTTGTTCAACAATATCTAAAATAGTTTGATTATCAAGGTCAAGGGTTGGGAAAGCATGCTGAAGGCATCATTACTCCCATTCTAGCAGTTAATAATGTTTGTCACCAAGGTTTGAGATTTATTGAACATCCTAAGTAAAATCATTCACATACACACTTTATCAAAGGAAAAGATAGAGATACAATAAAATTCAACACTAGCATTCCATTGGTTCAAAATCAAGATGATAATGATGAGTGGAATAATATAGGTTATTATGATTTCCATGAAACCAACAATGAAAATGAATATTTAGTGTCATATTCATATCCATTTCCTCATGCTTCATAATCACACAAAATTCCTTTATTAGATATATGACACCATGATATGGAGTCTCCCATGAGACTCATCGGTTAGTATCATCTCTTCTTAGCCTTACTTGTACATAGTTTGTTTTTGCTTACTTGTACATAATCAATTTTTCTTGTACATAGTCTTATTATGATTGATTGTACATAGCTTATTCTCAAAATAAATAAATAAATATAATATTTCAAAAATCCAAAAACATTCAAATATTTAAAAATATAAAAACATCAAATAATCCAAAAAACATCAAAAATATTTCAATTGTATGCATCATCCATACTTTACATTTCTACTATCATGCTAGACTTACATCTATTATTTTATACTATTTTTTGTCAATTTATCTACATTACCATGCTTCACTTAATCTCCTTTGAGTGTGTGTAGTGACATATAGTTCTTTTATTGCTTCACTCTACCGATTGAGGGGGCATCCTACTTATACATTGAGACATACATTGATATAAATACCCACTAGGGGCATCTTTTATATGACTACACCATCTAGGTTATGTCATTCTTACACCACACACTATAGTTATCATGTTGATGTACATTACTTACTAGCTTACATAGATTAATTTATCAACACTTAATAGTATTTATCACTTGTGTATTTCTTTGCATATACCTAGTCTTGTACTAACATGTCTTGCATACTTTCACTCTTGCTTTGATTAGTTAGATGTACTTATATTTTTTAGTCTTTACATGCTTTATATTCTTTCTTAGCATAGCTTGATGTGTTTTCATTCCTAGTTCCTATTTGTCTCCTATGTGTGCCTTAGGACATTTTCTAATGTCCTTTGCCTATATGTCATCTATATGTCTTTTGACATTTGCCAATGTCCCTTTTCTATGCTCTTCCATGTGATTGTGGCTTTCACCCCAACATTGCTTATTTCAATTATATATGTATGCGACATTTGAACATGCCTTTTATGTTTTATTTCTAGTTTGAGTGACATGTGCCCATGTCCCTTGTTTGATTAGCCCCTAGGCCACTCTTGTACACTTCTTGATTCTTTCCTTGTGTGTTTGTTGCTTGTTTGCTTCTCATTGCTTGCCATGATATGATTCATATGATGTATTATTTGTGTTTTCTTGGATTCCATGATGGACATCATGCTCCATCCCTCCATGACAACTAATAATTAACAAATAACACTTCTAATTCTAGTTTAGTACATTGCACATGCTTTTACATTGTTATATCTATCTAGGCATACCCCTATTGATCTAACAAATCTCTCAATACAAATCATACTATATCTTGAGAAATCTTGGTTATTATCATTGCTATATCATGTATATTTTCTAGATTAAAACACTTAAAGGGATTTTTATTCTAAGGGAAGTCATTGTAGGGTACCTATTCCTACCCTCAAAAGAGGGGGTAAAAAATATAGGTTTCGTTATAGAGATCAAAACTCTTATTGATCAAAAAATCTAGTTTCATAATAACTAGTTATCAAACCACTCAGAATAAACCAAGTAGATAATTAATAATTCAAAATAGTGATAAATTTTAGCCCAAGACAATAGCACTAAGGCTGGACTATAGCATTGGACACTAGGGTGTCCTGTTTTGATGTTTTTATCCAAATAATAGAAAATCTAGATTTACTAGAAGCATATAGAAAAGTAGGTTCATCTACAGTTTTTCACAATTAGACCATTTTAGAATCAGTATTTTTTAGTATAGATTTCTTAGAGAATCCAAACATAGGGGCATCATGCATGGCATGATAGATTCTTACTTCTAGTTTTAGATACGACAGTTGGTATAACTTCTAGATTAGAATCCATGTTTCAAACACTAGTGATTAGGGGCAGATTGCACAACACTTTTGATTCTTTTCTTTTTGAGTTTAGCATTACCTGTGTATTCTTAGTAGTTGCATGCCTTACTCCATCTATAGGTGGTTGGCATCATTTAGGATTGGATTTCATACAATCCTAACCTACACATTTCTTGAGTTCTTGAGTTCTCAAATGGCTTCCATATAAGCTAAATTTTTAGTTTTGGAGTGGCTTTCATATAAACCTAATCTCCATATTTTTTGAGTTAGCCAACATTGGCCCAGTTTCTAGTTTACATTTGGCTATCCATGCCACATTATTAGATTTATAGATCATTTATGAGCTTTAAAATCCATCTCATACTACATACTTCTTCATACTGGTATCAGTTTATAGCTTCACTTCATGGGGTAATGATGGACCTAAAGGGATAGCCTTTATATTCTTAAGCCACCTATTTAGAAGGATTGGACACATGGTCCAAAAATCAATTAGCACATGTAATATTATCTACCTTCATTTAGCAGGTGATAATGGAGCCAAAGGCCCAACCTTTGCATTCTTGATCCACTTTTTAGGGAAATGAGAACTCAACTCTATTTATGATATAACTTTTAGTATAGCATAATATAGAAAATCCAACATTACTCATCCTTACTAAGCATCACAATAGGTTTTATATTGGTTCATGTACCTAGTGAGGTGTATTCATTCCTTTTTCTTCCTCTCTCTCTTACCTAGCTTTGTACATTCTTGTTTTATATTGCATATAATAAGAATTGAGATACTCTCTATTTTCCTTTCATAGATTCACACTTGTACAACATGCTCTTTATACACTATCTAGCATTACTCATCATCACATAGCTTTATGGAATTCACCTTTACAAGTAAGTTTAGGTACACTTTTTATTTTCTTTTATCCTAGTATTTTGCTTTACTACATCACTAGAATAAATGGGGGGTAAATGTAGTCATATAAAATGTAAAAATTAGGAACTTGAGCATGGATAATGACACCCAATCCTTAGGTCCCTCTTACTTACTCTTATAACCCTCTCAGGATTATTTTCATTGATTCTTAGTCATCTTTAGCCTTCTAGACTTGAGCCTAGCTAAGCCAAGACCCTCTGCTCATGACTAATCCATCCCCCTAGGTCCCATCTACTCAAGATAATAGTGCCAAAGTTAGATTATATCATTGGACCCTAGGGTTTCCCCTTTCTAGCACTCCTATCCAATCACAATTTAAGCCCAGATTACTATTTTTACCTGATTCCCATTATTCATTATGTTATCCTAGTTTGGTTTCATCTAACCCATGACCAATAGATCCATATAAAAGCCCATTCAAAGATCATTTGGAAGGGAGGTTATAAAATATCACTCAATCAAGAAAGAATGCAAGCAAGACAACTCAATCAATCTTCCCTATTCTCAGAATACAACTAGCCTATACAATTTCAAGCCAATTCAAGTCCTTAAACCAGCCCTTAGTCATCTCAAGCACACCTATTTTTTTTCATTTCTTACATTTTCATTTACTATTACACCAAGCACTCTTAAAGAGAGAACTTTATATGGCTCGATATCTCTTTAGAGTATTGGTATGTAGGCAACATGCCTACACATAAGGTGTGAATCATGTCTAGTGCATCTTACACACACTAACCCCTTTTCCCTATTTGTAAATTTTTTTATTCAAGTGTATAAAAGACATAAACATAGAAAATCATCTTTATAAGGAGAACTATTAATAGCAAGGCTCTGAAATTTGATACATAAGCTCACACTAATCACGTGAACAAAATATAAAAATCTTAGATCCTTAAGACAACAATGATAGGGAAGGACTATAACCCTACAGCCTAAGGTGTCTAGTTTTAGCACTCCTATCTAATCAAGAAATGAAGTTCAAGATCTTATTTATGATAGTGTCACAAGCCTATGCACAAATTTATAGACCCTATCTTAGTTAGATAAATATATAATAAGATAAGTTTAATTTTCTCTCTCTTACTATTATTCTTAAAAAAAAGTCAAATTGTAATTAAATTTCATAAATTAGTAGCTTTAATTTGGAACATTATTTAAAAAAATTCTCCTACTCAGACCCTTTTATTATTTAGGAATTAAACACTAATTTCCCCAAAAATAATAAATCACCCTCAATCCCTAACAACATAGTAAACTTCCAAGTATTTGAGGATTAATGATAGATTATCTAGTTCATAAATAATTTTGGGCACTTTGAAGACTAAATTATAGATGAAAAGGACTTTGAATGTCTATAAGCAAAATACCTTGGAGATGATGGTATCATGAAACTCAAGGAGAATATAATCCCCATGTGGATGGAATCTTTACAAAGGATCTTTGAATTGGATCCACAAGCTGAAAGGTAAAAGTATCCAAAGATAGATCAATCTAATTTTGGCAAAGAAAATTTAAGCACTGAGGAATCCCCCAGTATGTCAACATTGGTTTGGCTTACACTCATACTAAAAATTAAAAGTTAAAATATATACTGATGGAATATAAGGACATGATCTCTTGGACCTAAGAAGACTTGAAAACTTTTGATCACAAGATAATCACCCATATTATTCCCTTAAACCCAAATTTTAGGCCCTTTAGGCAACATCAAAGGCCCGTGAATCCCATTTTGGGACCTCTCATGTAGATGGAAGTTTAGAAGCTATTAGATGATAATATCATATTTCCTATCATACATATTATTTGGGTGGAAAATTGGTACCTATTAGGAAGAGTAATGGTGAAGTAAGACTATGTGTCAACTTTAGGAAAGTAAAATGATCTTCATATAAGGATAATTATTGTTACTCCCTTAATTTATAGTGTGTCTAGGGATATGTGTGGCTTATTTTTGGCTTACACACCTTCATATTATCTTTTTTACATTTTTAAATGTTCTTAGTATGGTTGACCTATGGAATAACCATGGCTAATTAGAGTATATATATGAAGTAGTGGTTATTCTTTTATCATCATATTGTGAATTTTATTCTTATTAAATTATTATAGAGGTTCTCCCCTCAAAGTGGCCCAGTCAGAATATTCAAGTATTATACTCTTTTGCCAATTATTATTATTGATCTGCTTATTATGCTCTTAATTCTATGATATATAATTCTATTATTTTGAGTCATCTAAGTAATTTCCTTAAAAGTGGTATCAGAGCTTTGATTTAGGCAAGTTTCTATGGTGTAATTGTTTTTGGATCTAGCATCCTAAGAACTAGAAGGTTAAAAAAACATAACTTGTGATCTGGGAAGAATTAAAAATTTTCATCACCGTAGTTTTGTTTGTGAGATTTTTTTACAAAAATGAATAAACATTTTTTCAAGAAAAAAATAAAAAATAAGTCTAGAATTTTTTTTATCTTTTACAAATTAGCAGTCATTGGATTCATCTCTATGAGATGATTGCAATGGTATATTCTACTGATATAGTTTTTGGGTTTAAAAATTTTCACCCTTATACATAATAGAAGTAGATAGATTCATCTCAATGAGATAATTATAATAGTGTATTCCATTGGTATATGTTTTTGGGACTAAAACCCTCTTACGGTTTGTGCATAGATGTTCTGAACACTTGTGGATTCAAGAAAGGGAAATAAACTCTAAAAACTCCTCAAAAGGATGACATAAAATTTGTAACTTCTAATCCATCTATTTTGGAGGTAGTTCAAAAACTTAAGTTAGACTTACATGGCATGTTAAAAAAGATGATTTTGATATAGTTCAAGGGGACATTATAAGGTTGAGAGGGGACCTAGATAACATGATGCTTCAATTACAATAAATATCTAGTAAATTGGCCAACTTGTAAGCTCAATCACTTCAAAATAACCCTTCACCACTTTAGTTTAGTTCTCCTCCAAACAATACCAAAACCAATCTTGACCCTAAGTTGATGTTTCTAAAAGTGGACATGTGCAAGTTTGATGGAAATTATCCACTCACTTGGCTCACTCAAATTTAAAATTTATTTAATTTACATTAGAATCTATGATTATAAAAAGTGGTTATGGCCTCTCTATATCTAGAACCAAATCCATTCGTTTGGTATCATTAGTGGTGTGCTCAAAATAAAAATAAGAGTGTCCTAGTTTCATGATCAATATTTTTTGAGGAGTTTTAGCTCCACTATCACAATAATTTATCTGAGAACTAATTTGGTTAGCTAACCAAGTTACACCAGATTGGAACTATAAAGGATTGCATTCATCAATTTAGAATCTCTCCTTACATGTGGTAAACATCACCGAGGAAAATTTGACTTATCTTCTTTTGAGTGGACTGAAAGATAACATCAAATTGGAGGTTTTCATGTTTCATCCTATTAGTGTATCTGAGGCCATACCAAGGAATGCATAGTTGAGGAAAAATATTTGATCAAACGAATACCTTTCACTAATGTTTAGGAATGCACCTTCCTAACTCTATAATTTTTTCAACCTACTAGATCGACACCTCAACAAGTGGAAGAAAATCATGTAAAAATTTTATGTTTTGGTTGTAATAGAAAATTGATCAAAGTACATCGATGTGTTGAAAACAAGTTTTTTTACATTGATGGTGCCAATGAGGAGGAACAAAATGAGGATGATTCAGGGGTAGGTTTGGAAGAACCTAAGGATGAATCTGAATATTCTCAACCTACTATTTCCTATCATGCACTTTTTGACATTAGTACTCCTCAAACTCTTAATGTGGTAGGTTTCATGAATAAAAAGAAGGTGATTATGTTCATTAACTCTAGATGTACACATAAATTCATTAATAGTAAGTTGGATACTCATTTGAACTATTTCATTTACCCAGCTCCAGACCTTCAAAGCATGATTGTAGATGGTGATACAATCAACTATTATCGAGAATTACATAACATTAAGCTTTCTATGAGAGACTACATGTTAAATTCCCCTATGTTTGTTATTTCTATGGGAAGAATTAACTTTATTTTGGTATTTTGGTGGATAACCACTTTGGGCACTATTGAGATGAATTTTTAGGAACTATTCATGAGGTTCCATTCATAAGGCAAGTCCTTTAAACTATTAGGATTACAAGCTAAAGCTCCAAAACTGGTTAGCTCCCACCAAATGATAAAGATTCTTAGAAAATGTCTAGAAGGATTTATTCCATGCTTATTTTACATAGAGGTTCAACCAACCAAAGAGTCTACACATCCTGATTTTTAAAGGGTGTTGGATGATAATTCTATTATTTTTGGTGACATGCCAAAAGGACTTCCTCCAAGTTGTGTGCATGATTGTGCCATTAGGATCATTCTAAGAAGTATACTACCCAAAATATAACCCTACAAGTGTCCATATTCTCAAAATAGTGAAATTGAAAAGATGTTATAAGAAATGTTGGAGGTAGGAATCATCTAAAAAAGTCAAATTGGATATTTCTCCCTAGTGGTCATGGTGTGAAAGAAGGATGCCAATTAGAGGATGTGCCCAAACTATAGAGAAATCAACAAGTATACCATCAAATATATGTTTCCTATTCTAGTAATTAATGATTTTATAGATGAATTACATGGTGTTATTTATTTTACCAAGTTATACTTTCATTATATATATCATCAGAGTCACATCCAAAATGAGGACATACCTAAAACAAATTTGAAAACTCATGAAGGCCATTATGAATTTATGGTCATGCCTTTTGGCCTTACAAATGTAAGATTTGTATTTTAGAGTTTGATGAATGTTATTTTTAGGACTTTTTTTTGAAAGTTTGTATTAGTGTTTTTTGATGATATCTTCATCTAAAATAAGCATTGGGAAGACCATTAGAAACATGTGAAATAAGTACTCTTAGTTCTATAACAACACTAGCTTTATGCCAAACCTTCAAAATGTGATTTTGGTGTCCAAGAGGTGGATTAATTGGGTCATATTTTTTCACATAAAGGAGTGAAATTTTATCTTAAAAAAATCCAAGTGATGATGGAGTGGCAAGTTCCCAAGACCCTTAAGAACCTCTGAGGATGTTTTGGACTAACTAGTTACTATCATAGGTTTATAAAAAATTATGGTAGCATCATATCCCCACTCACCTATTTTTTGGAAGTATAGGACTAGATGAAGACAACCCTTACCAAAAATTGGGGGACATATACATATAATAAGATGCCTTTTAGCCTCATCAATGTTGTGGTAACATTTTAACAAGATATAGACCATGCATTCCAAGGACATATTGGTAAGTGCATCATCATACATATAGATGATCTCACTTCATTTTGTAAGGATAGAATGGATCATGCAAATCACCTACATAAATTTTTTGATAGATATAGAATATATGGAGCATCCCTCAACCCTAATAAGATCATCTTTAGGGTCATAGAGGGAAATTTATTGGGCCACATCATAACCAAAGATGGGATTTCTATTATCCTAAATAATTTAAGTCCATCCTAAATATAACACATCCTAATAGTTAAAAAGAGTTGAAATCCTTCTTTAATAAGATAAAATTTGTATACAAATTCATTTATGGGTTTACAAAAATAATTAATCCACTAAATTCCATGTTGAAAAAAGATGCCAATATAGAATGGACAATAAAGGCCAAGAGTTTCTTCCAAGACATCAAGAGGGCCATTACTCATGTGCTAGTATTGATTAGTCCTAACTTCACCAAGGATTTCTTCCTATATTCCTTTGTTTTATATCACACTATAATTACAGTACTCACCTAAAACGTAGATGATAATTATCACCTAATTACTTTTATGAATACTAATTTAAAGGATGTTGAATTAAAATATTTGATGATATAAAATTAAATATATGTATTATTCAAGGCTATAAAGAAGTTCAAGAACTATATATTGAGGAACAAAATTCATGTTATAGTCCCAGACCTAATGCTAAATCTCACACTTAAATAAAATTAATTGGGTGAAATAAGGGACAACTGGATGGAAAAGTTTCAAGATTTTTATCTAGAGATTAGACTAGTGAAGATGGTGAGCTAATGACTGAGATAGACCCACACATTTAGGTCAAGTAAGTTAATTCGGTCTAAGTAGTTGGAGGTGAGTGGTATGTAAGATCATTCATTATCTATTCATGGGGGCCTATCCCCCTAAGTTTAATAGAGAATAAGGGTGAGTTTTGAGGCTCATGTCTACCCACTACATGATAAAAGTGGGAGTCATCATAGAAATTATAAGGGAAACTACCTAAGATGTGTGTCAATAGAAGAAGTTGCATATATCTTGGATAACCTACATAGAAAACTATGAAATTATTATCCTTTAGGGATAAAAATAGCCCAAAATATCTTAATAATAGGGTAATATTGGCCCAATATTTTCATATATGCCCATAACCATGTTAGGACCTATCACAATTTCCAAGTCTCTGAGAAGAGGGAAGTTAATACTACTCTATCACTACACCATGTCATTGAGGGTCATCCTTTCTCACAATGGGGCCTCAACTTCATTAGTATGATTAGTCCCAATTATTTTATAGAACATAAGTTCATCTTTACCACCATTGATTAGTGCACCAGATATATTGAAGTGGTGGCCACCAATAATTCTAGAGCTCAAGATGCCATTAAGTTTCTAGAGGAGTATATACTGAACAAATTTGGTACTCCCATATATTTGGTCAATAATAATAGTTGAGGTTTTTAATCAGCTAAATTTAGGGAGTGGGTCTATGATAATAAAATAACAATAAAGTCTTCTTCAAAATATTACCCCCAAGGGAATGGAGTAGTTGAACATACAAATAATAACCTAATAGATGTCATTAAAAAATAAATATAGGAAAATCCAAGAGAGTGACACCTATTATTTAAATATACATTAAGGAAAGATAAAACAAGATAAAAATAGGCCCTCAATACTTCACCTTTATTTTTTGGTGTATGGGTGAAAAATTGTTTTCCCTATGTCCCTTAAAATTTGAACCTATTAGTTTATCCCAAACTAAATAGAAGATGGTCAAAGAGTTTAGTCTATATTGTTTGAAATAGTATAGCTTGAGGACACAAGGATTGAAGCACTATAGAGATTTATTAAACACTAAGACACTATTAAAACTTGGTTCGATAAAAGATCCAAGATAAAAGCCTTTTAGATCTCAAACCTAGTTCTTGTATGGGATAAATTGCATGAAATAAGGGGCCATCATGACAAGTTCACTCCCTTGTGGATTGGACCATATAAAATGTCAAAGATTTTAGGTAAAAAAAACCTTCTATTTAAAGTACCTTGAGGGTAATGACCCAGCCTTCCCAATTAATAGATAGTTTTTAAAGTTCTACTTCATGGTTTTTCCCATTGAGAATGTGTCAGAATAATGTTATATGTTACGGTAGATATAAAATTAGAATAGGTTTTAATACTTTCATAGTTATTTTTCCTAATTTTTATCTTTTTTTATATTTAGGGGTAGTTTATGTGCTTTCTAGATTAACCTTTCTTTCTTTCAACATTTTGTTTCCTTAGGTCAAATTCCATGTTTTCTAGATTATGTGTATTTTTTTCAGAGCAACTTGATTGACTCCTTCCTAAATGATCAAGAGAGTATCCAATCTACTTTATTTTATACACAAGTTTGAATTTATATACTAAATCCTTGAGTCATGCCCCAAAGGGAGATAAGTGAAACAAGAGTCTAAACAAAATATACCAATTGGTTGATTTGTAGGTTTTGTTTACACCCCTATATTTAAGACTTATAGGATTTGGATATTCCACAAGAAATTGATTTTAGTCATTTCATAATTAAATACTTTTATCATGTACATAAAGGTTGTTATCATTATCTCACATAAATTAAGAAAGTTTTTTTATTCCTTGGGTTAAACACATTTTCCATGATAATAAATTTTTTAAAAATAATTCCCATTTATGCATATGTCACTAGTAGGGACATTCTAAAAAAATGAATTTTACTCTAACAAACACTTCTAGGTATTTTTTAGGAAGTTCTTAGAAAGTGTCTAAAATTGACCAAACAATTAATATATAACATAACTAAATTAAATAACCTTACTAAATGAAGAAAACACCAAATAAATTAAATATAACATGAACACTCAAGTGCCCATATTAGCATCATCTTCAACACTAGCTTGAAACAACACGAGCTTGGTTGGTTCATGAGATTTAGTAAAGTTTTGGAATGTCTCATTGACATTGGAATAAAAATTACACATTTGACCCTATTTTTTATTGGAGCATATTATTTTTTGTTAATGGATGATATAATTAATAATTTCCATCATAGGGTATTTTAAGGTTTTCTTTTTTGATAAAAAAAATATTTGACCCATGATAAGGTCACAAACTTGTTATTGAATTGACCTTAGGATTATTACATAATATTTTGATTTTAGGATTTTTTGTGGATACCATTTGATTTGGCTATCATTAAACTATCCTTCCATTTGTTGACTTCAAAATAGGATCAAAGATAACAAATAAGAAGTATATGGTTTATGGTCTATGTTTTGATCGCAACCATGATGAACTTAACTTTTTTGGAATCAATGACTTTGGAGACATTAATGTTTTTGGTAATGGCCATGGAATCCTATGAAAATATATTTGGCAGATGGAAATGTATACAAACATGCATGGAGGATAATGTAGTGGTGTGGTAGAATAAAAAGTAATCAAGAAGGAAAGGTGAAGTCAGGTCGCAAATTGCAATCATGTTATCTCTCCCTCCTTGTTAAGTCTTTTTAAATTAGTTTTATAGAATGTATGGTAAACTCTATAAATATTTAATACCCTAATTCAAGGTATAAACCCATATACATATACTGATATATTTATATGAGTATGTGCCTCAGTCTAGGGTAAAACTAGGACATTATTAGGGTGCATCAATCTATTATAGGTATTTCATATGATGTGTGAAATGAACAAAACTAGCATATAATTGGTGATATTGTGATTGTTGTGTTGCCATAATATGGTGGAATATAGATTGTATGTGTGATAGTTAATTTGGAATTGTGCCTTAATTTATTAATTCTAAAAAGGACTTAACCCTATCTCCTAATGTTTGAATCTCTATACTCCTTACATAAATTAACATATTCATTTGGATGTTATAACTATGATGGTATCAACCCAAATCAAGATTTTTGGGTACTTTATGGATTAGATGTAGTATTGTTGAACATTTGGTTATTTATCCATGAATTGATTACTTTAGACGTATGCTTATTTATCTAATTATTTACTTTTATCTTAGTACTTAACTTTACTTTGAGTATTAGTAGAACATTGCATTTGAAGTAGGTATTATTTTAGGAATGGACAAGTTGTTTTGTAGTCCTTCTCTATTGATTAGTTGAGTTTACTAAGTTACATCTCTTGCCTCTATGTCACTATTATTCTTATTGGATTTTGGATTATAAGGGTAAATAAGGATGTATTTTGATCTTATTTTATTAAATAGTACCATGGTAATATGATAATTGATATATAAATATTATTTAAATTTAGTTATTACATGCAATAATGCCTTAGATTTGTATGTCCTTTTAACATTGTTCCTTATGACTCCCTTATGGTGACAAGTTACATTGTAGTGAGAAGACATCCATTTGTTTAAATCTCCTTGCATACTACAAAGGGTTTCTTAGTGATAAATATTTCTTATTTTATTAAAGTAAACATTTGTATTAATTAGTATAGATAGGTGGTAAATGAGTTGTATTATGCTAGAGGTACGTTGTCCTTTTTTGAATGTTAGGTTCTTATGCAATTGTTGGTAAATTTTACTAAGGATTTCATAATATTTTCTCATTGGAAATAAATCGTACGTAGTACTTAGAATTAGTATGATTTAATGTCCCCATTACTTTGATTCTTGACACTTGAGAAATAATAAAAGTGATTTAATTCTAGTGATATTTTAGTAATATTTAAAAAATTTAGCATTACAAGAAGTTTTGCATTAAACTTATTTAGTTAATAATATTAGATCTTGATTAGATTCACTAAAACCAAAATTATCATTATATTTCTCAGTCATTTATAGGATACTTATAGTTTTGAGTCGATTAAAAAGTAAAATGATTTTGTGGCTATTGGTTAATGAACCTTCCTCAAGTTTTATATTTACAAATAGTAACTATGCTTATGATACAATATGGTTTAACTTCTTAGTATAAACATATGGAAGGTTTGCATAAAACCCCATTAATTTTTTAGTCACTTTTTGGGCTTAATTTACTTGTTTATTGAATTAATATTATTAGAATATTTACCCATAATGGAATTAACATTATCATATTTTTACTAACTTGTTTCATTACAATACCTTAGTGTAGGTGATGAATTGCTCATATTATAATTGATCTTAAAATAACCTCTCTCTAAATGTTATACCTTATTTGGCATTCTTGAATGATTCTATGTTTATGTTGGTTGATTGAGGAGTACGTTCAATGAATGTAATTTATAGTAGTACCATTTATTTTTGTAGCACCAAAGTTATTTTGTAGTTATATTTCTTTTATAATGTTATATTATGCCCCTGGTATAGGGATCTTTGGTATTTTTTGGTGAAGGACTATTAGTCATTATCTTAAGTTGTCATTTTGAGGTTGTAAGTAACCTCTCACACCTATATATCTAGTGATTGTATTATGTTCCTATTTTTCATAATATAATATAAATAACTTATGTTACTTGACTATTATTTTCTCTCTTGTAGTACTTATGTAAAATTTGTATTATGTTGTTACTCTAGCAATATAATGTACTAAGAGGTGACTATGTTTCTTAAACTAGGATAAGAGAACAAATTTAACTTATATTATATGTATAGTTGTATTTTAAAACACATTTGGAACTATGGTAAATTTATACTAATAAATACTAGATGTGTATGCTTGACCTAATGTATTATGAATAAATTATGGGTATTGGAATGTTATTACTACATATAACATTCTTATCAGTGTCTTATTTGTCACTAAAGAATTGAATTGATGGTTATAAATTCATTATGAGTCAAGTCCATGTGGGTTATGCAATACTTTTTTATGGGCTTAGATATGTGTAATTCTCATTCCTTAATATATCTTGACTGTGTGATGAATCCTTAATTTTGATTGTCTTGGTAGTCTAGCATTTTGTGTTGCCAATAAGAAGATAATATTTTGATGTTATGTGCATTTGTTAATGGTCATCAAGAAAGTAATCATGGATTGGGCTTGAAATTGTTACGAACCCTCTATCCCTCAATTTTTTTTCTTCCCTTATTGATTTATTATAATAGAAATAATTTTTTATCATCTCAACTTCTTAATTTTATAGTTCAAATTCATTATACATTAACTATGTTACCAAGATTATCTTGACTTTTCCTAGGAGGTCACATAGTGACTTAAATATAGACTAGGATATAGTCATGGATATGTTTTCTTGGTTATTGAAAGGTTATATTAATGGTTTAATGGGTTATATGAATTAAAGTTCATTGTTTTTATAGTATTGTGTTGAAATTAATGGTTTAATAATGGTCGAGTTTAGTTACTTTGAAAGAGTCATGTTGTATCATTCTTGATTTGAATAGAATAAACATTTCATGGTTGTAACATGCAAAAAATACACTCACTCCTATCACTTCTTTATTGTATAGATTAAAAAAATATTTTACTTAGATAACTATGAATTCATTTGTATGAGGTTTTCAAGTTGGAATGAACCATGTTGGAATGTGGGTTAGTATATGAGTTATTTAACTTTATTTGACAACATGTTGGAAGAATGTTTAGAGGCATTTTGAAAACAAAAGCTTGTAGTTATACATATTCTTAAGTGTTATTACTTCCTTTATTTGGTTCTCATTTTAGCTTGAATCTTATTTTCACTTGATATGGAGTATTGAGTAAGTTTTCAAGATATGTTATCAAACTTTGTGATAGGGTGATCTACATCATTCTATGTTTATATTACTATAACACATCATGACCATCTTGGTTGTTGTAGTTAAAATATAATTGTGGAAAGTGGACTATATGGGATAATGATGGGTTATGTTTCTTAATTCAGTTTAAAACCTTATAATACCAAGTTAGAAATAAAAAAGGGATGCCATGTTAGGTAAATCCTAATTAGGACTTGGTTTTTTTGGTATTACTTTATTTTATAAATAATTTTTCTAATACTTCATGACTTTGAATATTATGAATGATTAGCAATGTGGAAGTAGTGGATACAATTGAAATGACAAAATACACCCATAAATGAATGTGATATTATGGTTGGATTAAACCTAATGAGATAAACTCAATAAATTATTTTGAAAGGGTTCATGCCAAAGTGGATATGCATTTTTCAAGAAACACTAATTTTGATTTTATTGGATAGTCTGTTATTTGCCTTATAATAAACATTATTGATGATCAAAAACTAAGATATTTATGAAATGTCAGTTAGCATATCCATGTAACTACTACATTATTTATTGTAATTTTATACCTTATTTTTTTTTGAGCAATTGTGTAAGAAGGAATTATGAAGGAGCCTTAATGCAGTCAAAGACCAACTTGTATAGTGGCCCCACTAATAGTAGAGCACACTAGTTCTAAGATATGAGATTGAGTAAAGGCTCTTATTAATTATTGATGAGGATGAAGTTTTATGAGTTAGTTTCTTATACTCTATTTAAGAATATCTTAAAATCCTTTCTCTAGTTTTAGTTTGATAAAGAAATGAAGCAAACTATTGATTATCCCAACTAATAACTATTACTTGGATGTATCAAGTAATAAGAAGAAACCCTATTAATATTTTGTTGTCTAGTTACTAAGGTTATTTCTATCATAGGTTGAAGTGATTGATATGGTGATTTAAATCATTTATTAATTCATTCTATGACAATACTTAGACATTGGTTGTGCTTAAAAATCTCACTCTGCTCCTAAGAGATGACATGGACATTAGTCATCATTTTTAGCATTAAAAACCAATATAAGCCTTTGTTTACAGTTGTCATTATTTCATGTTGAATTAAGCATGTTTATGTATGGTATGGTTAATAAGATAATAGTTCATTCATGATTATGAGAATCACCATTACAACTACACTAAAGAGTAATATACTGTTCAAATTGAATTTTTAAAAAATTCATCCAACCTAATATTTCTTAAGGATTATGGTTGGTATTAGAATCACTTACTAAGGGCATTTTGACCATCTCTTATCTAATATTTATGAATTTTTGTCAATGCACTTAGGCCTTAAGACCATTTTTTAGGTTTATTGAATCATTTAGCACATGTTTATGTCTTGTAATAGTTTTATGAATTAGCCTTAAAAACCAATAAGATTTTATGCAAGACCAATCATGTACATAAGTATATTCTATTGTTGGAATTTAAGTTACATGCTTAGTGGTTAATATTGGAATACATAAATCATAATCCAAAAATTCTTTAAATTTTGTGGATCACTTTTTTGGGTTGTGATAAAAGGGAAGGAGGAACATAAATGCATGGAAGGGAGAAATGGGACCGAATGGCCCAAAAAATATTAAATTCATGAATATAACTAATACAAATCATATAAATATAAGGCAATGACTAAGATATCATCTCATAATAACTCAAATATTTGGCTTATATTCAAATAATTCAAGTGTCAAGAGGAATCTCTAAAAAATAATAATTTTCAAATTGTTAACATGATTGAAAGAGATGGAGAAAATATATAGAGAGGATTAGAGAGATTTAAAATATTTTTTTATATCAAGGTAAAATTTTTAATGGGATGGAAAAGAGGGCACCACCAAGGTGAAAACATGGTCTTTACTAAAAATAAGACACTACAATGAGTTTAGTAAATCTTAAAGTTTTAGACATTAATGGCCTTAGAGAACATCAATGAAAATAAACTTTTGACTAACTAGTGAAGTAGATCATCCCATGAAGGATAATAAATGAAATGGAAAAGGATCCTAGCTTCCCACAATGTGTTCCCCTTTCCTCACTCCCCCTTATAGAGTCTTCAATCTACTACAAGGACTATGTACTTATATGAGAAAATAAGTGGCACTAATTATATATACAAGACCTCTTTTCCCAACCTATTGGCCTACCAAACCCTAATGGACGTTGGATCTATCATGAACCAAACTGTGTATTTTTAGATTTATTAAGATAGGGGACATTTTAGATGATGTTATCACATATTTTGGTGTCATCTAACTTTTGAGAGTTATTTTGCCATTTGAATTTTTTTCGTTTTTCTATGATATTATGGCTTTTAAATTTAATAAATTTTTCAATTTTCATCCTCCATATGAATTTAGAAGACCAAAAATGAGTTATAAAGATGAATAACATAATAGATATTACACTTAACCTTAAAATAGGATAACTTAGAAACTAAATTGTTTAGATACTCCTAGACTTGTGTTTTATCAAATTTGGGAAACTAGGTTAATGTTAGACCCTAATTAGATAAATTGTTATGTAAAATCATAATTATATAGATATGAAATAAATTTCACAAATTGATTTTGAACTTACTAAATATGGAAAGTAAAAATTAAAATATGAACCTATTTAGAAAATTGAGATGTGGACTATTTATAGATCTGAGACTGAGAGGGATGTTGTATTGACTGAGTGTGGATCTAGAATAGGAGTTGGCAAGGCTTCTAGATAATAGTGTTATAATTGGATAATAGAGTGGGACATTTTTGTCTCTAGGGAGCATCAATGTCTAACAAGTATCAGAGATCTAAAACTTATAAGTTATGTTTGCCTTTGATTGTGTGTTATGTAGACTATTTGGGATTTTTTTAATTTTATTTGAATACCTCTATGTTACTTTTTTTCACTTAAAACCATAGTTTAATGACATAGAGAGATTAATGAAATATCAAAATAAAAATGGGTTATTTTTTGAAGTTTTGCTTGACCTTAATACCCCTTGTGTTAAGCACTATCTACATATTAATACTCTAAAGAGGGATCAAATTCCATATAGTTATCCCATGTTATGGTGGTGTGCGTGATATACTAGTGTAAAATGATAAATGCTGGTGAAATCCTAGTGTGATTAAGTTATTTAACCATGACTTGTGACCTTGTAAATATATTTAGACTTTAGTTTGGAGATACTATGGATATAAATAATTAGAATTGGGAGAAATAAAGAATTTGATCTCAATTTTAAATTAGACTTTTGGTGTTTTTCAATGTGTAAGAATCTTATGCAAAAAGGATTTAAATGTGGATTTATAGAGGTATTTTTATAATTATTTTATATGGGGTTGTTAAACATCTAGTGTAACCCTTTCATGAATTTTAATTTAATAAATTTCCCATTATTTGGTAGGAGGATAATAGTAGTGGATTTGAATAATAGAATAGGGTGTTATTGCCCAATTAGGGTGTTGTTGTTTAAGGAACACAAACATATTATTTGGGTGATAGTAATTGTTTATTTCTGAGCCTAAAATTATTTTAATAATAAATACTAACAATTTAGGATCATTTGTTTTTCTTAGAAGAATGATTCATTCCATGTGGACAGTGAGGGAAAATGGTCAAAAGGCCATAGAATAGGTCATGAGCTAAGTGTGTAAAAAGGGTGGTCATAAGTCACTAATTTAAATTAAATTTTAATTTATGTGTTTATATTTATCCCCATTTTATTCCAATAATGCAAAAAAATTAAATTTCTCTAGTAAAAGGAAAAGTGTGTAACTAAACTTACATGTGAAGTGCAGTCTTGAATGTCGGCCATAACACTGAACTATGCTTCACACAAACCTATAATTAAAAATGTATATAATTAGTCCTTAATTAAGATGAATATAAATAATAAAATATAATAAACATATAAATATATTAATAAGGAATGAGTACACTTGATTGGGTACATGAACTATTGTGTTTTCCTGGTGCAAAAAATGGTGATTGAAGAGGGTAAGAGCCTTGGAGATTTCATTTACATTGAGAATATTAGATTATACTATGTATTACACAATCCTAATGCATAAGAGAGTGTTATTAAAAACTAATTTTTTTCTTTACTCCATCATTTCATACCCAAAGTATTGAAGTAATTTGGAATCCATATATGAATTCTAATAGATTGTTCTAGAGTAAAAACTAGTGCAAAAGGGTGAACCAACTATTAAAAATGGAATAAGGCTCAATTATAGTGCAAAAATATCACAAAAATAGTGAAAAAAGTTAGTATAATCTAGGTGTACTGTATATAACATGGATAATAGCAAGCATTGTCATTTCATCTATGAAACGTGTCCAAAATTAAGTAATGAGAAATTCATATGCTATGCACATGCCCCCAATATGATATATCATGTATATGGATTATGAGACTGAGTAATAATAATTAAATTCTAAGTAAAAACATGTATATTTTCTAAAAACTAAAAATATGTACCTATAGCATATTTCCATGTACAACCTAAGATTCAAATATTTTTAATTGTTTATTTTCTAGTTATTAGGATAATAGCACGCTATTTTAGACAACATTGGGGTGTGATCCTATCCAAATCTTAGTGATCCTATATGAAAATAATTTATATGTATGACTTATTATCCATTATGTAATACCTATAAAATTTTTCATGTGTATTATGTTGTAGGGGCCTAGTATCTAAGACAATCCATTAGGTATGCCCCTTATTTTGAGGTGAGTTATTGAGCATATGCAATAACTTAACTCAAAATAAAAATTATATGTGATAAATGTTATGTAAAATATGTAAATCTGAGTAATAATGATAACATGTAGGAGCATGATGTCATCATATCTATAAAGTGAGAAAAATAGTAATGTAAGATACATGTAGAAATAATCATACATAGTGACATTGTCAAGATACATGTTATCAGTGAATAGTGCATATATGTGATCTAAACAAAGTAATGAAATTTCAATATAACTACTTGGAGATGGATGCATAATATCCATCATGGAATTGAAATATTTAGAATATGCATGATGTCCATCATGGCATAAAAAATTTACAAAATAAGTGTTATGGCCATGATGCACACAAACAAAGAGTACACACAAAGCACATAAAATAAACAATAAAAGGCCAAGGAAACACATATAAGGGAATGTTTAAATGTCATTCATAGGCATATAAATATAAAATAAAGGATTATATCCACATACAAGGACATTTTCAAATGTCCATAATCCAAACAGAGAATACACACAAGACGTGAAAAAAGAAAAAAAATGAAAAACATGCATGAATATGTAGTTTATCAACATAATCAGTTTTTAGCACTAGTAAATTTATAACTTAGCTAAATAGTAAGATATAATTATGTTAGGAAGTGAGAAATATTGATATATATTATGCCATGTAAAGAACTAAGTTTTGAAGAATAAGAGATAGCCAAAGAAGGATAAATCTTACATGTAGTATGCCCCAAGTGAGTTTGAGGGTGCATATACAAGTTTTAGAATATGTGTATGGGGTATGGATCTAATAAATTATGACATGTGTTCACTGGGATAATATCATGGAAATAGGAAAACAAAGTGATGAACTCCTATATTTTTTTAGTTTTTAAGTCTAAGATAATGAAATAATTTGTAACTGGATCTAGAAATGGAAACTTTTATGTTCTACACTCACTGATGTACATTTTTGAAGAATATATGATGTAAAGTAGATAAAAAAAGTAATAAATAATTGTGCACAAACTAATTGATGTAATGAACTAAACATAATCATTTATAGGTCTTGATTTTGTTTAAATTTATGGATATTTGATTTTTTTGTATTTTTTATATATGAACTGAGAAATGGAATAAGGATGTTAACCAATGACTCCCTTAAGATCCTTACCATTAATATATCTTGTATCAAACAAAGGCATGGTAATATATATAAAATGAAGATGATAATACAACTATGAAATATTTGTATATGTAAAACCAACTACCCCATATTTTTTATTGACCTTTTAAAATCTTTTTTCACAATATGTACTATGTATTGTGCCTCTAGCAAACTTTTTTTACTTGTATTTATTTGGATACTAGATGAAGGAAAGATTTCTATTTGTTGATCTTACATTAAATAATTTCCATCTTGTCTTTAAATATAATAATTTCACTTTTAAATACAATTGTGACATGGTTATGATCTTTACCCTTTTTTTCCTCCATTGCTCTCATCTAATATCTTCTTAATTCATCATTATATTTGGAAAACCAGGTCATATGTAAAATACCATTAAACATGCTTTTGGACTAGTTATGAAAGGTAGATTAATGGATCTAATAAATTATTTATATATAATAGTCTTACTCAGTTGTTCCTTATCATATCTAATAAATTGTAAGAGTGTTGTGCTACAAACATCCATTTCAATAGTTTTATTGATCACAACATTGGTACATTGATTTCCATCTATGAGAGGGTTAAGAATAAACAGATCTAGAAATGATGTGTAATTTTTAGTTGAATCATTTGAAACCACACTTATAATATTGAATTTTGTGGGCATCTCTTTCTGTTAAACCTCTTTTGTTAGAAACCCTTTCATAAAGATACTTTCTTGGGTAGGTTAATCCTATTTTTCCCACTTTTATTCTTTCTCTTTTTGTAACATTGCCTTTATGATTTATTCCTTTTGTAATTTTTATTGTTAATCTTGATCTTTTTATACTCTTGCTTGTAGTAACTTTGCCTTTTTATCTTTTCTAGCTCTGAATTATGCTTTGGAATCCATATTGGTTATCTTTATTCTTTATGTACTAATTGTAATTTTTCCACTTGTTATAATTTCACTTGTTCCAATTGGGTTGATTAATTGATGTATTTTATCTAAGATCACCACTATCAATTATCATTTGTATTATATTATTTAAATCTAAAAAACTATCTATATGATGCCCATGCATTAAATGATATGCACACTAGTATTTTGATCTTTTTAAAGGATGTATATCAAGTATTTTTATCAATTTGTTTCAAAGCATTTATGTAAGAATCTCACTTGAATTCTTATTGTCATTTTTCATACTTTTTGAATCACTTATTTTATATGTATTCTATTATAGGTTCCTCATGTGATATGAAGTATTTTTGGGCACAACATTGGTAAATTAAAATTCAAATAGATGATTAAAACTAGCATATTATAGATTATTTGCATATGTGATTTGATTTTTCTATGATGCAATCCTTGAAATTAAATATTTATTTTGTTTTCAAAAATCTTCTATTAACTTTCTCATAATGATAATTTGATCCTTGAGGGCTTCACAAGCACTAACCATAGGTACTTTGTATTGAATATGAGTACACTTACCATCAAGAGGATATGTGAAAGGTAGAGAATGTTGAGGAAATATATGATGGCTACCTTATTTTTGCATGAAATGATGGGATATATTACCCCTTGGAGTAGTGATAACATGGAACTAGTTAGATGGAAAGTGGCTATCACCCTCTTGAGGGATAGGAGGAGGAAGATATTATTTTTTAACCATTTTAAATTTCCCAAAGACTAAGATGAGAATAAGAGGAGAGAGACATATGAATGCTAATGAAAACTCTTACATGATAATAAAAATATAAATTTTATTTTTAAACCCTAAGAGGTCAATATTTTAGAAGGAAACCCTAGGGATAAATAGGGCTTGTAATATTAAATAAATAGATGGGTTCACCAATATGTTTTATCAAATTTGGGGAACTAGGTTAATTCTAGACCTTGATTAGAATTTTTTTTATGAAAAATCAAAATTCTATAGATATTTAATAAATGGCACAAATTTATATATAACTTAATAAATATATAAATTTAATAAATATGTAAATTACAAAGGAGAATATAAACTTAGTTAGAAAATTGAGATGAAGGTTATTTATCAATCTGAGATTAACATAAAGATTGTATTGACTGAGTGTGGATAGAGAATAGAAGTTGGTAGGGCTTCTGGCTAGTAGAATTATAATTGGATAATAGAGTAGGGATCTTTAATCTCTAGGGAGAATCAATGTCTATGAGGTAGTAGAGATCAAAAAATGTTGGGTTATGTTCACCTTCACTTATGTGTTTTGTAAACTATGTGGTTTATTCTCATATGATCTAGATACATGTGTAAGTTATTATTACTTGAAATCCATTTCATTGACATAGAGGGATGAATGTAATCATAGAATAAAAATGGGTTAGTGATTTAATTTTTTTTTGACTACAACACCACCTATCTTTAGCACTATCTACATACCAATACTTTGAAGAGGGATTTAATTTTGTATATTTCTCCCATGCTATGGTGGTGTGTATGAAATATTGGTGAAAATTCTAAATTTTGGTGAAATATTGGTGTGATTAAGTTATTTAACCATGATTAATGACCTTGGAAATATATTTAGACTTTATCTTAGGCCTACTAGGGTTGTATGTAATAACAATTAAGATAAATAGGGAATTTTCTTTCAAAGTGAAATTAGAATTATATTATTTTTAAGTGTGGAAGCCTCTTGTGTGCAAAATGGTTTTGAAATGTGACTTTATATTGGTTTTTTTGGAATTCCTTTAGATGTGGATTATTAAAATTTCAAGATGACCATTTCATAAATTTGAATTTTCAAAATTAGTTGTTATTTGGTGAAATGTCAATAGCAATGGATTCAAAAAATAGATTAGGGTGTTTTTTTAGCACAAATAGTGGATCTAGGTTCCATGAAAATTTTGTGTGATCCTAAAATATTTTTCATAATTAATAGGGACATTCTAAGGTCATTAGTTCTACTCATATTAATGACTCATTCACATATAAAGTGAAGAAAAAATGTCAAAAGGCCATGGAATAGGTCATGAGCTAAGTGTGTAAAAAGGGTGGTCACAAGTTGACTATTTTAACTTAAATGTTAGTTTATGTGTCTACAAATTCCACCTTATAAAATAATTCAATCTTAAAACCAACCATGGTTTTTTGAAAAGGAGGTGAAAATAGGGAAGACATAGGTGAGCATAGAATGATTGGATTTCCCTAATTTCAACAAATGTATAAATGGATATGATACAATGATAGAAATGTTTGATACTATTATCATAAGAGAAGATAAAATATGGATGATAAACATATATATAGATTAAAATAATTTTTCCACAAGAGAATATAATTTAATCTACATTTAAAAATGACACTCTTAACCATTTCATTATCTTTTGAATAAAATTCTTAACTAAGGTTGAGAGTGGGAATAGGATCAAAATTTAATTTAATAATATGAGGCTAGGTGTTTTTGATGAGGGCATGGTTGTATTTCCCAAGGTCTTACCATGAAACTCACAAACTAAAAGCTAAGATGTGTAATAATAAGTAGGATGAATCTATGAAGTATTGTAGTAAGTCAAAGTGTAATTTAGGTAAACATACCAAATAATGAGAATGGGTGAAATGGATAAATGAAATTTAAGAGCATTAAATGTAAAGATACCAAAGAACTAATAAAATGTTCAAAGTTTGATTAAAACCAAGAGGTTTTATAAGGTAATAGATATGAAAGAACCAAACATGAGTGCAATGGACAAATAAAACCAAGAGGTATAATGACTACAAAGATACCAATGAACTATGAATAAGTGGAATGGCCAAATAAAACCAAAAGTTTCATTAAATGTAAAGATACCAAAGAATTGAGAACATGATAAATAGATGAAGAAAACCAACAAGTGAAATAAATGTAAATATTCTAAAGAACTAAAAGTGGGTGAAATTGTCTAATAAATCTAAGAGGTGAGATACAATTAAATACATCAAATAAATGGGAATAAATGCAATGGCCAAAAAACCACGAGGTGTAAATATATTATACTATGAAAGTAATTTCAAGAAAATAAAAAGTATGGTACAAATAAGAAAATAAAGAGGAAAGTTTAATGCTAATGGTAGTAATGATGGAATATATAAATGATAAGGGGTGAGAGTAAGTAGGTTGGATCCAATATGTGGAGGTGGAACCCAAAAGTGTAGATAAATTAAGCTATTAAAGAAGAAATTTTTATAGACATTGCCAATGAAATAAAAATATCAAAGTTTTGGTTGCATTTATGAGATCCATCTTCAGGAGAGAATGAATATTATTTCCACAAAGATTAATTTGATAAAATATAAATAATATATTCTTGGCTTATGACCTTTCAAAATCCAGGAACCCTTAATTGACTATGTATTTAATAAAATTATTAAGGGTTTCCAACAATTACATATAATAAGTCCATCTATATTTAAATTATTAGGAGTATTTTCTATTTCAAGTTCCTCTCATACTATATGTTATTTTAAATGGTATACCTTTTAAATTAACTTGAAATATTCTATTAACATATGGTCCTAAGATTATATGAGTGATCTACTAGTGTCAAATTTTTAATCTGTTTATGTAAGTTGTATCTGTTGTGATCCTTTAGCCAAATTTGTCAATATCCTCACATTTCACCAATGTATTTTGTTCCACATGAGAATGGAACTAAATATACACATGATGTACCTTTGGTCATAAGCATACTTTTCACTATCCAATATATCACTCAAAGTGTCTATGGGGTGAAAACTACTACGATATGTTTTAGGGTTAAGGTATGTGCAATCATATCTATGGTTCCTAATATGTATGAGAGTGTAATAATGGGTATTCTATATTCTTAAATTAAATAAGGTACATTAATAAAATTAAATAATGTGTCTCAAAATATTTATTAAATTTTATTTTTTTGTATCTAATATATGTAAGATTTAATATAATTATCTCATTGTGAGGGTGAGATGTTAAGGAGAGGTAAGTGTCATAATATGTTCTTAAAGTTGAAGACGGATTAGGATGGGAATAATAATATGACCCAAAGGTGTGAGTAAAGGAAGGGTTTGGAATTGAAAAATCACCCAAAGTGTAAATTAGGAGAAATATGGGCATCATAAGATGATCCAAAATGTAAATGAAGAGAAGGATAGGCATCCAAATATTTCCAAACCTATAAGGTATGGTAGAAGTGTATTTGATGTTGACCTCAAGTTTGATAAAGATATTACCTTTATTTTATTTTTATATGTGAATCTATCCCACAATAGGAATTTTGGCATCTAAGGTAATTTATGGATCTTTGAGAGGTTTTTTAGGAATATTTTGTATGGGATTGACCATGTTGATTTTATTGTCTTTTTTTAAATAATTTTAAACTAGATCAACCATGTCTATATGTGTTCTAATTTCTTTTTTTCATTAACGTTAGGTTTTAGGATTGAATCAAATATTTATGTGAATGCACCTATTTAGTTTTAATTGACATATTGAATAACATCAAAAATATTTGCATATATGTTGATTTTCATTATAATTGATGAATTGAACTAGATTAGCCACCTCTGTGTCTATGAAAATTTCTTTATTTTTTAATATGCTTTTATTATGAACTAGATTAGCCATATCTATATGTGTTCTAATTTCATTTTTTTATATAGAAATTAGATTTTTAACTAGACTGGCATGGCCAATTTCATTGGTTTTGATAGAGTGACCAAATTCCTATGTTACAGAAATAAAATATTGAATCAATACAGTTGATTCAATTTAAATATTCTAAACTAAATTGAAATGGATAATTTCATTAGATTATTTTGATATTTATAATTTTCATATTTAAAATGGGATAACTATTGTAATGAAACCTATATGAAAGTTTTGAATAGTTTGATAACTTGTAGGAGTGGTTTTGGGTTGGGTTTGAATGATAAGATACTAATCAACATGACCTATAATGAAATTTGAGCTAGGCATATGCACTAATGCTTCTTGATGAATTGAGGACTTGACAAAATTTGGTTGAAGAGGGTAGGTTTGAAAGCGAGTTAAGGTTTGATGACACATCCACATAATATCATCTAAGGGTAGAGTAGTGGGAGGGAAATAATAGATGCAATCATCCTCATCATTTCTTGTATTGAAGTGAGGTTTACTAAAAATGAGAAAATAATCATAAGGATTTTTTTCCATGTCATCAAAAATGAGAAGACAATCCACAGGGTCTTCAATCATATTAGGGTCATAAAATAAGGGGGGAAAATATAGTGATTTTTGACCATGTGAGAAGTGTAAATAATTGTAAAATCATCTAAAGGATTTTTTTGTATAATAAAAGTGTAAAAACTAGGAGGATCATATGCTTCACCCATGCTATAAGGGTCATCATAGATGGCAAAATATTTATAGTTATTTCATCCATGTGAGAAGTGTAAGAAATGGTAAAATCATCTAAAAGAGTTTTTACATGTTATAAATGTCAAAAATAAGAGGATCATCATAGAATAGAAAATCATTATAATTATTGTTTGACCATGTGAGAAGTGTAAGGAATGGGAAAATCATCTAAATGATTTTCATCCATGTTATAATCTTAATCAATAGGAGGGTTATCCTCTTCACCCATGTTATAAGTATCATCATATATGGGAGAATCATTATAGTGATCTTTTTACCATGGGAAATTAAATGATTAATTTTAGCTGAGAAATATTACACCATGAAGAGTTGCTTGCAATGGTGAAAGTGAAAAGGAGAAAAGAGAAACCCATGAAAAATATAAATGGGTTGAGGCTCATAAGAAAAACCCTAAAAGAGACATCTTTTTTAAATGATGGAAAAATATAAGAAGAATAATTTTTTATTTGACAAGAGGTGTTTGTCAAATTGATAATGCTAACAATCAAGGAAAGAAAACATGAAGATGATCCAAATATCAGTAGGATAGGATTCACATAAGGTTCAATAAAATGTATGTTGGATAAATATTGTAAAAAATATAAATATCCTTTAATATATGAAAAAGAGGATACCATACTTGGACTAACTACATATAATAATCCATTCTACTAAGTGAGATAGAGGTTTAAGTAAGTGTTATTTATAAAAGGGTATCAAGGATATAATAATTAAACTACATGTAAGGTACTAATGAACAAGGGAAATCTAAATCCAATATGTAAAAATATAAACTAACAAGATATAAAATATAAATGACTATAAGGGTTGTATTTGCATATAAAGGTAGTCAAAACTAACTTAAACATGGATAAAATAAATATAAATATGGTTGTATCTATAGGCTTAGATAACCTACACTAGGCTAATTTAGGTGAGAAGAGAATAAATTAAAAATACACTATTATAACAACATGTAAAACACATTCATTTACTAAATTAAATAAATAAAAGAGATTACAAATAAGGATACTTAATTTGAGTAGACTTTTCAACACATAAATCTCCTCCTTGGCTCTAGTGGTAATTTTCAAGAGATGTTTTAAGTGAGATCCTCAAATGGTAAGGATGAAGACCAAATTATCATTTATTTGGGATTCCAAAGACTATGGGAACTTCTTTGGTTTAGATTGTTTTTATTTATTTTTAAATACCTTAAACAAGACTAGACCTCCATAAGAACAAGCTTATATCTCTTTAATTCTTTGTATATACTTAGATCATAATTTTTTCCATAAATAAATCATATGAGTGTTTTTATACTATAAAAATGATATATTGACTCACCTGCATCGCCGGACACGTTAACAGTTTACCCCGGTGGGCGTCGGGGGGGTTTGTAGGTTCTCCGTCTGTCAAATTGGCGGCGGTATGGGCTGAGTTCCCCTCCGGCTTCAAAAAAAAAAAATGATATATTGGAGTCCTAAAAACATAGGTCAAAATCTTAAATTTGACCTAGCTCAAATTTTAATGGAATTAATATGAATTAATTTTTGTGCCCTAACAAATACACCCCATTTCATAAAATCAAATAGGGACACAGTATAGTTTGAATATACTTATTCAATATCACATAAGCCTTAAATATATATGGAATTGGTTTTAATATGAAAAAAGATAAGGTTTTCATCAATGTCTGCATTTACAAAGGTTTGAATTATGAAAATCAAAGCTTGGACATTGATTTTGATTTATTTAAACCTTGGTTTTTCATGGTTCTTATTAATTGAATTTGTAATTTATTTGGAGTAATATAACTCATCTTTCATGTCATAGTATCTTTGTGATTTTTGTATGTTTTTAGGACTATTAATAAGGACTTACAAAATATTCATGTCTAGGCCCTACCTTTATTATTCAAAGATTATGACAAGTGGAAAGATTACACTACCTAGAGGTTTTAAAACATCAAAAAAAGTTTAAAGGTCTAAAGTTTATGATCTTTGAGACCTCATCAAATGGAGTTACTTCATTACTTAGAACTTACCATAATTTGAGAAATTTTCTATATTTTATCAATATATTGGTCACCACATGACATATACATGGTAGAACCACATTTAACTAGGACAAAGTTAACTTGAAATAAAATTCTAAGAATTTAAATTTTTTGAGCCTTGAGAACACACCACATGGCATAACCATGTTACCTAGAACTATGAAAGTTTGAATTAAAGTTAATAGTCTAATGGTTTTGAGTCTCTGACTTCCTAAAATTCTAAGAGATTGATAAGTGGCACAATTTTGTGAACCCAAAACACGGAAGGTTAAAACAAAGTCTAATGTCCCTACAACCCCATGGTATAATGGCCCTAAGGTTATGATATCCAAGGGTTTGAAATTTGGCATAATTTTATTAACCTAAAACTTAAAAGGATAAATATCAAATTAATATCTTAATGGTTTTGTGTCTTCATGTCTCTGAGTCTTTGTAGTGTTGATATTTCACCACGCATCAACATCATAGCCACTCAAATCCTTCCCTAGGATCACATAGTTCAAAATTCAAATAGTCATGGCCTCAAGCCTCTGAGTTCTTTCATCTTTGAAATCACTCCATGTGACTTTATCATGTTATCCCACAACCATGGAGAATATAAAATAAGATTATAAATCTAGAGACCCTAGTAAATAATAAGTAGAAAAGTGTCATGATCTAGGAGATGCATGTCTAAAGTATGAATAAATGAGTTTGATATCAAACTAAAGCTATTGAGAAATAAATTGACACTTATCTCAAAGAAGTGACTAGACTTGTAAAGTTAATGAAAAGTTTCCATATGGAAAACACAAAACTACCAAAGCTGATTGGCACATTTTAATTTAAAATGGAAACAAAATCAAAAACTATTACTCACATTAATGTCACATAAATAATGAATTAAAGGAAAAAAATTTAGGTAATATATGCAAAATCTAAGTAAAGTAAGGTCACTTCACCATTAATCAAACATTACAAAACTAAGCTCTCAAGCGACCAAAATCCCTAGATTTTTTAATGAATCTATAGGAACATCTAGATAATATACAAAGGAATTACACAAGTCAAATCATTGAAATGGCTTCTCCAAAACTAACATGCATTCAAGCCCCTTATGTATACTCCATTATTGGAAATAGTGAATATACTGACATAGTATTCAACAAGAGTGCCCTAGATTTTAAGTTTCCTTACTATCAAACCCTCTAAAACATAGTCAAGTCTATAGTGCCATATTCTACATAAGACTAATTATCCCAAGAGGATAAGTAATACATTCATGGAATAATACCAATAAGTACCATGGGAATCCATCAAGTATTAGTTAAAATAGAGTTAATGCCTTGTATCAATTTGTTCTATGATTTATTTTTTAATGGTACTTGTTTTGTGGATTGTTTTCACCTTATAAAATGGAAATATGCAATTGCATATGATTTTGGAAGGGAATTTGAGAGGTATCTTAGTATCCTAATGCCTAAATTTTCCTATAACCAAGTCTTGGCCAATGTATGGCTTGAACACAACATTATAGATGAGAAATTGAAATAGTGGGTGAAAGGTCAAAGACTGAACCCCAAGGGAGGCATTTATTCTAATAGTATCATCAAATTTAGGCCTGGTATTAGAGTAGCCATGGCTATTTTGAATAAATTATATGGTTTTACTATCATTGCTTATGTATATGTGGAATGGGTCCCATTGTTAGACATTCTTTTGGTTTTTTATAAAATTGTGGCCCTAGGAGAGATAATCGGTGTTAGAATGAAGTTCTAAATATACAAACATGAACAAAGGCCTATTGATGGAAATTTTTATATGATATCATATCTATTGGATGCAGTCCTTGGGATGATCTACAAATATCATGGTGAATTTTGGAAGCCATTTACATAGTATGTAGATAATATAATCTATGGATATTATTATTTTCTATTTGTCTACAAGTATAAGAATGAGATTATAGGGATTTGTAAGGAAATTTATCCTCATGTTTACTAAGCCATTCATGGCACTCAAATGCCTATAATATCTAAGAATCTAAAAATAAACATAGACAAAATGGGGTATTACTAGTATTCTTTATATTTTACCATAATATGAATTAAAGAAATAAGGGCATCTCCATTATTTTTACCATGCCGCATTCTAGAAAAGATTTCAAAACAAGAGGTGGACCATTAATTCTACAATATTAGAGATGAATAAATTGGCCTTAAACATAAGGCCTATTACTAAAAAATACCACTAGGCATTAACAACTCCAATTCATTGTGATAACACACTTAAACTATCTTCAATCCCTTAAGGATAATAAGGGGGTGACCATTACATATTGTCACCAAGAATAGGAACATGATGCTATTTTTTATAATACATCAAATGACTTATAGGTATAGACCCATATGAGTAAAAATAAAATGACAATTATTGTCACCTAGGCAATTTATTATGATCCTAACGTTACAAAAGAGTATGAAAATGAGATGGTGGATTAGGCACAAAAATATTAGTCATTAGTGGCCTCCAACATAGCCTTAAGACCCAATTAGACAAGACCATCCTCCTCTCCTACAGTATAAGAAACCAATTTATTAGAGGAAGAGTCCAACAATCAAATTAAGGATAATCTCCAAATCAATAAGTAAATTATTATAGGTCTCCCTAGTCCCCATATGTCTTCCATACATCTAGCTTCTACCACCATTTTTGGCACAACTACTAAAATTGAGAGGATTTCACCTCCTTAAGACAAACAAAAGATCATATTCTCTTTGGTAACTCTCCCTTCACTTACAACACCTATAAAAGTGAGTCTCTCATAGTTTTTGTAACCTTCATTCTCATCCCTCCCATCCACTCCTCCATACCCTCAATCACGTCAATAGGATCCATCTCCATCCACTCTTCCCTCCACCACCATCGTTCTATTTTCCATTTCATCATCACCACCTACAATGGTATTCCCTAATACTATGGTTATTTCACTCATTTCACCATCCCCCTCACCTACCATTCCCCTCATAATTACCTACCAAATTAAATAAATATTCCTCCCTACCTCCTTAAAAGTCCAACTGGAGGAAAGACCATCATCAGGTCTTGCAACTCCATGGTAATCCTTTGATGAAGAAGTTGAGGAAGAAGAGTAACTACATGTGATATCACTAGTGGATTTTCATAATGATGAGGAGGAAGAAAATAAATAATCAATAATGGGGATTGAGTAAATTTTAAGTTATTATAGAGCCCAATATGAGACATAGAAGGAGGCAAAATTAGAAAAGACTAAAGCAATGAGCCTGGGAAGCTTATAAGAAGAAGAAACTCCAGTTGGAGCATTAGACCAATAAATTCTCACTAAAGATGAAAGATATAGAATTAATAAGGTAGTTTCTTCCCTTTATTCTTCCATTACTATTATAAATACTCAATTTACATATTTATCTCTGACCCTTCTAAATCCACCATTTTATAATTGAGGTGATTCTTCTATTCTTTCAACATCCACACAAATAATGACTCCAAATAAAAGAGTCTATTTTGAGAATTTGGTTTCACTTTCCATTTTTTATCTTAAAGTTCCATGAGTCCCCTCAACATCTTCATCTTAATTATAAATTTAGTTTCCATAATCTACATTGATATAGTTAGTCATGATGATAGTTGTAAAAACTCTAGGCTTGACAAAATATTTGGCTAAATCTACCCACAAAGGGAGGCCTCACCATGGTAGAGAACTACTTATCCAATCCTCCAATTTCCTATTCAAAAAAGTGTTTTATTATAACCTCCAATAATAAATCCCCCTAAAATGATCACTCCACTCTCTACCTTTGAAGACCCAAGTCCAACAAAAGAAGAAGGGGAGATTATTGTTCCCTAATGGGTTAAAGAGCTACAAGAATGAAGAGATGAGAGATAGAATTTAGTCATCATTAAAATTCCTATAGTCTCTACTTATTTTAATAGGTAGAGTGGAAAAATTTAGAGGGTGAAGAAGAGGAAGGTGGTGAACATTAATACAAAGGAGGAGATAGAGTTATGAAATGCTTATAGTCTCTTCTTATTTTAATCGATAGAGTGGCATAATTTAGAGGGTGAAGAAGAGGAAGGTTTTTAACATTAATTCAAGGGAGAATATAGATTTTAAATAAAGGGAAAAAATGGTTACCTTATCCAAAAAAGCTAAAAAGAATCCAATTCATCCAATAGAGTACACAAAAGATTTTTGTTCTTTTATGGATTCAATTGGAGAAGTAATGAAGTAAATTTAAAATAGTAAGGAGGAGGAACAATAGAATTACTATAGAGACAAATTATTCATGCCCCTTATGAAATTTTAGATAGTTTACAAAGTGTAGCCACAAGGTTGTACAACATTTTGAATAGTATTTGAGTCTCTAAAGGAGAAATCCAACTTGAGAGGATGAATATGCTTAATCTTTGGAACTAGTTGAAATAATTTAAGAAAAGGCTTAATTTTTTTGTTCAATGTTCAAGAATTAAATCATTCAATCACCTAAACCTAATGTCTAGCTAAGATGTTTCATGGGCCCTTAGTTATGTAATTTCAAAAAGAGATGGTTCCCATAACTAGTATACATAGATGAAGGATTTGATAGGACATTTTAAAAATCATGAGAATGAGGCCTTAGAAAATTTTATAGATATGAGGGTCATGAATGTGATAACCTCTATTGGAAAATTAGTAAATAGGGCCAATTCTGAGACACTCTTAAATAAGTTATAGATAGATTCAAGGAGGAAGTTGAGAGAACTTTATATAGGACTAATGATGAGATCTCGAAGTTGATCAATTTTGATAAAGATAGAGTGACAAAATTTTAATCCCTTGGAATAGATTTTAAGATCTTGGAATCAAATCATATAAGTTTGATGGTCTAATCCATAAAAATATTTAAGCTTGCCCTACTCAAATTTGCTAATATGGTTAAGGAGTTTGAAACACCCACGTAGTATTTGAAAAACACTAAGCCATAAAGAGAACATCGAGGTTATCACCAAGCATGTAGTAAACCAAAAGTGGTACCAAATTGACACAAGGTCCCTAATTTTTTGGATATTGAGTCATGCATACTCCAACTAGGCTAGTTTTGATTCCCCAAGAAACTACAATAACCACTTATCTTTCTACAATTGTCACTCAATATTTTTCCTCCTATAGAAGTGACACACCAACACCACTCTAAATATGAATATGTATTTTCATGTTTTAATTAAGTTGGAACTAATGATTCAAAATTCATTTGGCATGTGTGTGTGTGTGTGTGTGTGTGTGTGTGTGTGTGTGTGTGTGTGTGTGTGTGTGTGTGTGTGTGTGTGTGTGTGTGTGTGTAACATTTTAGTTAAATAATCATGTTTTATGTAAACACTTTTATACATGCATGCTCTGCATGATTTTGACACATACTTCTATTATTAGATATGTAGATTTAGACTTAATTTTGAGGATGACACATCCCCTTCCTAAGCCTATATATATTTTTATCCTTCCTATCCTAAAGGGAGGATAATTTTATCTATTATTATTAATAATAAATTATATAGATTGTTTTGTAATTCATCTTGATGTGAAAATATGGTTCTTCTCCAAACCTATGAATTTTTTAATAAGTTACACCATTATAATATTATTAATCTTTTATTTGTGCATGGGTATTATTTTAAATACAATTATTCATATTATGTTATTTTTGATTTAAATGCCTTTTAAATAATAATCATAATCTCCCTTTATAGATGTACAATTGTAATCTTACATTAGTAACAACCTTTAATTACATATGTTAAAGTTTATTATATTCCTATTTCCTTAGAATACTAACTATGTTTAATTATTGGTGTGATTATAGTAGATTTTAGTATACATTGGTTCCTAATTACTTGTCCAAACCCTAGTTCAAGAGCAAGCTTAGAAAGGTTTCATCTTGTTTGGTCCATAGGCCTTCTTTTCTTCCCTACCGTTCCTTACTTTTTGAGTTTATTTTTTTCAAATCCATCTTAAGTTAGATCCATCATCAATCCACTTGTATCAAGTAGATCTATATTCACATCATATTTGATAAATCTATGGTAAACAATTGCTTTGTTCACCACTATTCCACCAATAGGTTGTTTGAAAAACCCATTACCTTGTAAATCATGCCTTGGATCAAATATTTTTCACTTATCCTAAAATTTTAGAGTCAACCTTATAATTTTATATGGTGTGTATAAAACCCACATAACCATAATTAATTATAATGAATCAAGAATGTCATAATACTAAGTTTGCCATGATAATCTAGTACAAATAAGAAAAAAATTGAATTGATCACAATCAATTTATTCATAAGTAGGGAAAAACTAAGTTAATAATATTAATTTATTAGGAAAAAGACATAATCAGGAAACAGACTAGATTTTCCATGTTGATTTAGTAAGAAATACAAGGAATGATAAATATAACTAGATGAATCAAAATTATTTTATTTGGTAAAATTAAAAATAATAGGTAGAATAAAAGGAATGAAGGGAAAGGAGACCTAGGGGTGGCTAAACAGATCTAAATTCACAATGATTTAATACTCAATTTTGATAATATAATATGGACATATCTCTAAATCACCATGAATGGAACCCACACCTTTCTTGGTGCACTATTTAAGACATTCTCTCTTGGATATTTATTCACTGATGAGTCATGCAAAATATATTTTTAATAAATAAAAATGTAGGTTTATATAGTTACTTTAATTTTTCATTATTCATGGGTAAAACTACTAGCTATAATAGATGTGGTTTCATAATTATTAGTTAATGCAAATTTATGGTTTCAAAACTATCATTTCTATTAAGCAACAACTTTATCATCTTCCAAAAATGGGTTAATTTGATCTCTTAGAGATGATTGAAACATGTTCCACTTGGTATTCTTGGGGTGATTGATTTCTAAAGGTATCTCACGAGTCTATCATAATCATTATTTACACATGAAACTATGTTGGCATTTCAGACAAGTCACAAACATGCACAAACATTGGCTCATTTTTTTGTTGACGTAAGATTTATTATTGACTTGGACACTCCTAAATCAAAAGGTATGTTATGAATTTAAACACTTTTTTATTATTATTAAATTCACACTTGGAATCATCACCATTTTTATAGTTAATTCCTTGGTTGATAGGATGAATAGTCAGGATAATGTGATATATTATGCCTTATTCTCTTTTACCTAATCCTTAACCACTATAACCCATCCCTTACGTATATTTGATTCTAAATCAAAATTTTATACTAAATTTTGAACAAGACTAAAAATTTTACTATTTTTATTTGTATCACAAAAATCATCTATCATTGGTTTTTTTGTTCTTATATCTTCAACTGTTATGGTCTTTATTCTCATTGAAGTAGAATTTGTCATTCCATAAACTTGAGGAGATGTATAAAGAACACTAATACCAAATATATTCATATCATCTCTATATATTTTTGGGACTTTTTGAGGTAAATAATATCTTATAAAAATTCTTATTCATGCCAACAAATTTAGTCATTATCCTCATCATCTTGTTTAGTGTTACTAAATTCCCCAAAATCAAATGTCATTATTTGTTTCATTGGAATAATGAATTAATTAGGCCTCATTATAAAAAATATATCCTTCTATAAATGGACACTAGGTTATCTTAAAGCTCAATTATATTATAAAATGTAAAATGCATGTCATCTACTAGAAAGGTATAGATAATTCCTTCGTTCACATGTTTTAAACATATATGCTAGGTAGAGGGTACACAAACCATAGAATGAATCTAAGGTCTTTTAAAAAAAATTATTGTAACTTACATCATAATATATGACATGGTAATTGGTAGTGTCTTTTCCCAATATTTGATGAAATGTAATTGTACCATTGTCTCTTCATTCCTAATTTTCAAATCCCTTTTATGATCGTATTTAAACTAGTTAAGATCTCTCTACTAATACCTAGTTGTAAAATAAATATCTTGCTACAAATATTCAACGTTGAACTATTATCAACAAAACCATGTTAAATCCCTACACTACCAATAATAAATTCAATTTTCAAGGGTAATTATTGATCAACATCATATATTGTAATCATTTCATTATATTCAAATGTTATTAAACCCTCACTAAATTTAAAATATATAATAATAAAATAAAAGTGAGATGGTTGTGTATCACTTGGTAAATTTGTATCCTCTAAGGTTTTATATATAAGATATGTTTGAAAATATTATATCTTGTGAATAACTTTAAGATGTATGTCTTGTTTGGGTAGTTTTAAATGAATACATAATATCACAAATTTTTTTATATTTTTCATCTAAACCTAGGTGCTTGAAAAATATTTTGAGGGATGTTTTGGTTATTTAATCTTTAAAGAGGAAATATTATTTTTTTAGTGCTATCCACCCTTTTTATTATATGCTTAACTTCACAATATGTCATCATCTATTAATCATTTTTAAAATTATAGTAATATTTTATATTTATCATATCATTTGAGACTCTAATAAGTGATCTAAGGCATGAATAACACACACAAAACATTTAAACAATGAATAAATGAGACCCTACCACTAACTGATATGTATTCAAGGAATATATCATCTAGGGCTTGAAAATTACTCAAAAGAGTTCGAGGATATAAGATTAAACCATTGGAACACATGCTCTACCAAACTTTTAGGAAATAATTATATGATAAGTGCATCATCATGGCCCTATAACTATGACATGAAGTATAAAATGAACATAAGTGAAAATAATGGGTTACCAATTCCATCATACAATTAAAATTTAAGAATTTATATAGAATTGGAATTACACTCAATCATTTTATGATTTTGTACTAAATACATAGTTCATGAGATATACTTGGAGATAAGTAAACTCTAGAATTTTCATAAATAAGATGAATACTATAAACAATATTATGTTAATAAATATGAAAATACTAGGGTTTTACAATATGGGCTTATGGATTTGATGAAATGATACATTAGGAATAAATTATAAAACATTATCACCCAAAGGGTTTTTTCTACCAAACATAAAATATATTTCACATAATGTAAGCATAGATGCACAAATCTACAATAGTTATTATGACCAATGCTTAGGGTTTGAAAAATAAAATACTAAAATTTAAAAAAAAAACCCTAGAGAGATAATAAAATTATGGCACACAATAAAACACTTTAATATTTGAATAATTTTAAAAAATTAAAATAACTTAGGATTTAAGATTAAGTTAATAAATTAATAATTAATATATGGATTGAAAATATAAGAGCATGCAATGAGACTAACCCTATGAAATATAAGTAAATTGAGATCTAGCATAATATGGGGTAGATATAACCTTATGAGGCATAAAAAAAGTGAGTTAATAAAAATTAAATATGGATAAATGGATTTAAACTAAATAAAATAATGAATTCATTACATTTAATTAAATGTTTCAAAAAATATGTAAATACATTACATACAAAATCAATATGTAATTAATATTTTTTAAATCAATCATTAGGGAAAACAGAAAGCATTTCAATACTTATCTTTAATATCTTGTGATATGGTGACAGTCATCTAAATTTGAAAATGGAAATTCATGCCAAATATTGACATTGACCTCAACCAAAAATTAAGAACCAATAAAAGATAGATGTATTGATATTTGGGAGTGATTTAGATAGGGACAAAATGTCAAAGGTGATATAGATAGGTAAAGAACATTTGGGGCATTTTCAATAGTTGATAAACATGGTCCCAAAAAATAATTATTGGGTTCACCTAATCCTAATTTCTATTTCCTTGCTTAGATTCACACATTGTGATACTATGTATGTGCAACAAAAACTTGATTTATTTCTCTAAGGAAAGTCCAATGCACTTGAAATATATAAAGCTTAATTAAAACAATGTGATATTTATGGGTTTATGCCAAACAATTTAAATTAAAAAAATATCTTAGTATTTATCAACCCCCTAAAGGTGGGAACTATGATATAATAATGTCAAAATATAATAAATTACATGATTTTAAATAACTTTAGAAATAGATAAAACCCTAGTTTGTACACAAAATGTGCTCCAAGTATGGAAAATGTTAGCTTTTAAAACTATTAAATTCTCTAATGATTTATTGATATATTTAGAAATAATGTGAGTGATTAATAAAATGTTAATATTCTCACATGCAACCTCTAGTTATCCATTATCTATAATGATTGTGTATCTATAGGTAATTAGTTTCAAATTAGGGATTTATTTACATTCAAATTTATATCTATATTTTAGAAGTGAAAAAAGTAGGATCAAGGATATGAATACACTCTAACATGATTGAGACAAAAATAAAATCCGAAGTGCCAAGAGCAATCCGAGTATTCCACTTATAATGGTCCTAGTATTTTTAGGAGTGTCGAGAGTAATCCAAACAAAAACCATGAAACATGAGAGATAAAGAGAGAAAGAAGGCATCAATAAGTGAAGAAAAAAACTATCAAAATTTTATAAATGCATCAATAACTCTTAGTTTGGACCAATAATTTAAAAATAGATAAATACACTAATATTATACAACTTAACACTTTTTAAGTATTGAAAGAGCCTTTACAAAAAACAATATATATTCAACTACCAAATAGTATAAAAAAGCATGAAAACCAACCTAAAATCTCAAAATGGAGCAAAAATCACCAAAATAGAAAGCACCAAAACTATCCACCAAATGAAACCATAAACTTTATTAAAATATTAAAAAAATCATGGTTAGAAAAAAAATAGAGCCAACCAAAGATATCAACATCATAGCACACCAAAAATTATCCAAAATCATAACATCATCCTCAACCATATGTCCCTTTCATTTCTTATGAATACCCTTATCCTTCTCTTCCCTACTCTGACCACTCTTATCAAGTCCCAACTATGTAATTGGTCATAACTATATTACATGTTATTTCTTATCACTAATTTTAACAGGTTTCCATTTCTCAATTTGATTAATACATTTATTGGAGTTTCCTTTTTCCAACTATATGATCAAATTTACCATTTTTAACCTTTGAACCTACTAAATTATCATGTGTAAATTGATCTTACCACCTTCTTCAATAAAGACCTAATGTTTTTACAAAAATATATTCACATTGTTTTCTATTAACTACTTATTATCAACCAATTTTTCACCCTAAGGAGGGATATTCTAACCTCCTTAAATTTGGTGTAACATGGAAACACCTCATATGTTATGGATGATAATTCTTAGAGTTGAATATCTGGATTGAAGGGATAGCTCCCTTTGCACAACACCTAAAACTAACCACTATTATACTTGATTTAAGGAAAAGGGATATAATGATATTAACATTAATATAATAGAGGTGATGCACTAATATTAACTCCATAAACTTATTTGAATCTACACTATGAAAGGCAATTTATAAAACTGATCTCAAACCCAAGGTTTTATTAACAAAAGTGTTTCAACATGAAGGTAGAATGAAATGTGTTTCTAAAGTTAGACTAATAATAGGTCTTATCATAAACACTAGTATTCTTATTCACACTTAAATTCACACAAAACAACTATTTACACATCATGAGACCTATTATAAAGTGGATCACTTACACAAAGCATGAAAGAGTGAGATGAACAAGGAGAGATAATTATCACTTGCCATTCGACCATGAACTACTTCACACACTTAAGAAAGAATTTGAGAAATTAAAACTATATTTAAATATTTATTTAAATGCAAAAAAAATATTCAAATTATTAGGGCTTTACCATACCAAAATGTGTATATCTTATAAGGCCACAAGTAGTAGCTTATAAAGACAAATGAGGAAGAGAGAGAGAGAGGGGCATAGAGGAGAAGGTTGCCAAGTGTCTAGTGTGAGTTAAAAAAATAAATGAGTTATGTAATATTCCTAAATAACTTCCAAAGACATGTGTCTCTCCTTTAAATATGCTTCATCATCCAAGTGGTGTAGGAGTTAGAAACTCAGCTTGACACATTGGTCATCTTCTTAAAAATTGCCCTTATTTACATAAGGAGAGTGAAAAATAGAATTATTAATAATAAATTCACCATGAATTAATTTAATACATATTATTTGACACCTTTAATATATTTATGAACTCCCTTGATCTAACATTTTAGTCAAAATCATCATTCATATGCTTAAGTGTCTTGAAACCCCTTCATCTACCATGCCTAGATTTGTCCAAGTGGCTCAAAACTTGAGTTAATATTCTAAAATTAATTATATATACATGTATGGACTATTAACCATATGATATATAAAACAACTCACTTAGAGTCATTAAACTCTCCCTAAGACTCCATTTTGCACCTTTTGCTCTCATTAGGCCTTTTTTCCTTACAACCCTAAAAATCATATAAACCTCCTTGTGTACAAAAGTGTATGGTTTTACTAAAAAAATAAAATAATATTTTAGTACCCAATATGTATTTACAAATCCATGACAATTTTTAGGTTTTGAAAGAGTGGAAGTGCCTTTTTCAATTATTCTCTTCTCCCAATCAGGCCTTAATTAGGCCTCCTTACTTAGAAGAATAATTTTCTTCTCTAAATATCTCCCACACATGTAAAACCACAAAAAATAATGTTAAAATCTTTAATTATAATATCATAAACCTCAATTCCAAATATGAGTCCCTAAAACCCTATGGAAGTGTGAGAACCATGAAATGGTCTTGAAACCTAGTCTCTTTTTTACCTTGTTGAAGACTGCCTTGAAAAATGAGGTATGTTTGATCAATTTCAAGATATTTTTTAATATATTTTTATGATTTAATATGTGTAACACATCCAAAATGACATATTTTATAGTTTTCAAGTTCTTCATTTCTCAAAACCCTACAAAATAATTAAAAATCTAGCAAAATAATCCATTTAATATAGTTCATATAGCTACAAGTATAGACAAAATACACCTTGAGAATATAATTGGAGTCTAAAAAATTATTTAGGATTTTATAAGGTCAAACCAAGTTATATCATATTATTTTTAGATCAATATTCTACATTGGGTCTTTACTAAGGTTTTAGGAGGGTTTAAAGTGACATAGGTTCTTAACGATTATTCATCCACCTTGGGCCCTAAAAACTTGAACCAATGCCATAAATTTCAAGTAAACTATCACCATAAACTATAAATAGGATATTATGTTCCCATTAATTCTTTCCATATAGTATTGAGTGCAAGAAGTTGGTCTTTAGGTTTCAAATAGGCCATTAGAGAGTGGTTAACAGTCTTAATCATTGTTCATGCATGTAATGGGTTTAATCCAACAATTGACACCAAAAAATTGAATTTTAGGGATGTCACTACCATCCATAAAAACTAATAGTCTTCATGAATAAGTTCATTTCCTCACCAAGCAAGATAAAGTTACTTTTTGTGTTGTATTCCTACCTTAAGAGAAGCTTGAGGTGGTCTCAAAGGTTAAATTGTACTTTTATTGACTTTCTCATATTTTTGATGACTCTTTGAGTTTTTAAATATAATATTTAAATTGAATACCCCAATTATTCATGTTACCCCAAACAATACCACTTGTTCATGACTATTCATAGGGTATGCCTGTGTATGAGTTAGGCTCCACAAGCCTATACAAGGTCTTCAATGTTTGTTTCAATTTAGATGATTCTGAGATTTATATGTACTTACATCATCACTATGAATAATTATAAATATATTTTCCTTACCTTAGACCTCCTATTTTCATTATATACAAGCAAATTTTACCTAACAAGGCAAGCATGCCCATAAGCCTCATTGGTTGTGTATAGAGGGTTGCAGTGAATCTTGTAAACAATCAATCATATCTCTAACATATCTTTAGGTACAATGAGTTATTTTACCTCAGATTTTTTTATTACTTATTCATGATATCATTAAAATTCCCCTCTCACTGACTATGTATGGCTTTCTCTTCTCAAACTTTAAAAATGGTATGTCTTGCTTATCAACCTATAGATGCTCATTTAGGTGTTTGAATGTATTTTAGACTTTAAGAATTTAAAATTTAAGTCATTGAAATTACAAATTAATTTTTTTTATAGTGTTAAGGACCTAAACCTATTTTTAAACTCTGCCACCTTTCTAAAATCTTACACTTTTGCTTGCATACACTTTACCTCTCATACCTTCTTAAACCATGGTTGTAGGTAGTTATTTTAGGGTCTTCATTGCATTTTGAGTTTAAAGGTATTCATTTTATAGTAATTAAACACATTAATGAATTTTTTATTTTTTATAATTTTTATCCATTTCAAGTTTCCAAAAACCTTTCACTTCACAAACACACACCCATTTAGGATTGCCTTCTCAAATTGTGGTTGTAGGTGGTCATTAGAGAAAGTTTGACATGAGTTTAAGAATTGGTCTTCTCACTCAATCATGGCAACTTGAAATCATTCATATCTCACTAAAATTTTAGTTCCGTTATCTCACAAGGTTTATTACCTTTTTCTTATCATTTTACAAACCTTTACCTTCTTGTCTTGAAACTCAGACTTGTGTTGAGTATTAGGTTTATGAATTCCACTAGTGACTATGACACTAGTCACCTCAACCCTTCATGAATATCAAATGGTATAGATGCATTCATTTACCTATGTCTTATTTCATGTCTACATGTATTCATGTTCCCACATCTTCTTTCTTTTCAAGGCAATTAGTTTTAGTCCAAAATGAGGATCTACAGATCTGTCACTTGTAGGTCTTCATTTTGCTTGCAAAGGCTGCTAAGACAAATTATTAATCCCTTTAACACTTTGATTTTTATATAAAATATTGTACCATATATTATCAACCTATCCATAATATTATATACTTATGACCAATCATTGTGTCATCTCAATTTTTTTGCCTTTGTGCATACAAGCTTATGCATACAGTAAGTTCATATTTAAGTTTTATACATTGAATTTGGAATTTAATCACTCATTAATATTTATTTATTATATTAAATGGATATATTTAGTGTCTAATGAGTGTCTGTAATTTTATGTTCATCTCTCCATTGCCAAAATATTGTCAAAATGAAACCTAGGTTTATGGATATCCACTGATAGGTCTACAGACTTGTGGGTGGATGAAACTCATCTAAGTCCTTATTGGAGAGTTAATTGATATTAATTATCCTTAATTTTATCTTCCAATCATGTTAAATATTTTTTTCTCCTGCATATAGTTGACTTCTCATTTCTACTTAGGCCAAACATAGAATTTAAACATGTAGCAGACCATTTATCATAGACCATGCTTCTAAAGAGTGCAAAACATGATGTCTCTTGAAAGTATATTTTAAAAGATATAATTATCAAGAGAGGACACATTAGTAATGGGAGAGTGAGGATATTTTAAATGAATTATGAATCACCTAAAAACCTTTGAAGTTAACAACACTTACAACCAACCAAAAACACGTGGAGATGGGGTGATATGTTACACATGTTTGAGGCACTCATTCCTTTGATGAAGACACATAATGAGATTGAATTGGTTTATTAAAATATAATTAAATTTAATATTTTAACCTTTTAAAACATCATAATAAAACATTATCCTCCATCAAATTTTGGCATGAAGAAATAGGAGTAAAACTAGACCCTACTTGAATGAACAAGGCATAGTGATTTGCTATCACTCTTAATGATTGTTCATAAATGAGGGGGAATGAATAAGAAAACCAATTCCACTAAATTTAATCTCATTATAACCCCTAAAAATTTTCAAATTTTTAGGTTCCAACCTTCTCTCTGTCATGGCTATACTATGCCTTTTAATTTTGCCTTTCTAAGCTTATGAAGGCATCAATGGATGAGAGAGATTTTTTTACACCTATTAGACTTGAAACTTGATCCAAATCTTAAAAATATACATTTATAAGTCCAAAATACTCTAAAACTATTTTCACCTACAATTTGATCTCCTAATGCCATACAAGTGCCCAAAAGTGCTTGTAAAGGAGTATTTTTCTCATTTTAAGTGTTGAACTACAATTATTTTAGGTTTTAACCATTTTATGACTCATATATGACATAAATTACATTAAGAGTCTTCTTTAAATGTTTCCCCTTGAGATTTGTATGTATAACTCCTCCAAATTAGCCAAAAAGGTTATCAAAATGGCTTTATGGTGTATATCAACATTATAAGAAGTTAATACATGATAATATGAATTTTTATAAACATTAATAACCTTGTATAATGACTCATTACAATGATAAACCTTTGAACACACTTGAAACAAACATTCACTCACAAATAACCCCTAGGACTAGACAAGTACATATGAGACTAAACTTCCAACTAAGCTAGTCAAAGACCTATATGAGCACATGAAGACCATTATAATACCATTACAAGACATTACAAGACCATATAGCAGTTTTAATATCCCTATGAAAAGTTTAAACCTATATAGGTTGACCATTTTGACTTTGGGGTCAAAATTAGTCAATAAATTAGTGATTCATAGGGGTAGCATGCTTATAATATTGATAGATCAATTTCCTTATCCTCCCATTGGGAAATAGAGTCACTTTTATATTGAAAATTGAAACTAAAATGACTTATAAAAACTCAAACTCACACCACACCACACAATAAAAATAAAACACACTATGCCAAAGGTGTTCGGGTAAAACCACTCAATAAACACTTACAACAACACGCCAAACCTATTATGTCTAAACCTTAAAACAAGTTTGAGGTGATGATACAACTCCTCTTGATTCAACCAGGATAAAAAATAATGTTTCTAGAGTCACAGCTGAGCCATGAGAATAAATCACCATATGATTGATGTTTGTCAAATAAAATTTGCTTATGAAGGTGATAAAATGACTTACCACTCATAAAACCTCTACTAGTTGTAAATGCATCACTTGAGACTCCTTTGACTGATCATTTTAGCTCTCTTTTAAGCCTAATTTACATTTTATCCTAATTGGTCTATTTTATGCTTACTTGATGCTCCACAATATACTCTTTGGGGGTGATGAAACCTTTCCCAACATCACTATCATTTGAGCCATGATATGCTTGATGTCTAGAATCACCAATTTTGTCATCTTATTTACCAAATACATCTTCAATTACATCAAGATAAAATTGATGCCTATGTTTATCCTAATCGACATAAATTTTTTCCTTAGCCTAATAATATTCTTCCAAGGCTTATTTATGCTTTATTTATATTTCACATTCTTCTTTGTGCTCATTAGGTCCATAATTGACCTCATCATCAAGCCCATGTTTCATTTGAGGAAGAGTAAATCCACTTACCTTTTAAAACTCCTACATTATGGCATGGTACTACTACCATAAATCATCATATCCTTATTGAATATCATGTTCATGAATCTCTTCCTCTTTGGTAGGTATAATTGCATATTTTTCTTGACTATCATGTTCTTACACACTTAGAAAACCATTGTCACCATCCATATGTATAAAATAATTACCCCAAGAAGCTTATTGAAAAATATCATAAAAATTTACCTCAAGAAATTCATCACATTCTTCATGTATGATATATGTTTCCATACCTATCTCTTTAATGAGCTTGTATGGATCAAACCCATGTTGATCAGAGCCTCACTTGTCAAGATAGAGTTCAATTTTGCCATCAAGATGTGTCATATATTTTTGGTCATTGGGATGCTCCTCCTTCTCATTGATAGTGAATTTCATGTTTGATGTGTTAGGTACATGGGGATCCACATGAAACTTAGCTAAAGGTTCAAAATTGATAGAGACCTTAGAATCATACCTAATCCTAAATGCCATATAAGACTAATCTAAAGTCAAGTATGCCCTAATCTTAGTAGTAAAGTCCCTTGACAAATAAAAGGCAAAGTGAGGTGGCACATAGACAACCACCACATCTTGAGAGATATAAAATGTAGGATAATCATGTAGGGTTAGATTCAAACCTTTAATAATGCCAACTATCTTGGCAAATGATCCATCAAGCTTTAACACCCCCTTAGAGTGTGACTCATATTTTAAATTTAGCTTGTCTACTACTTGTTTAGGCACGATTGATGTATTTGTTCCACTATCAATGAAAAATTATGGACCAATGAGTCTCCAATGATGATACAGAGGTATAAAGGAGGAAATTTATCCTTTCTTTCAATTTTAATTAGTAACCCATCCATAATCTTCAATTCATTTATCAAAACTACCCTCTTTCACTAGGCTACCTACGTGATACATTGAGCTTAGAGAGCTCATTTTGGAGTAGGTATATTTTTAAAAGAATGGAAATTTTGACCCATATTTATATGATTACATGTACTTTATTTATCTTCTCAATAATGTTCATAAGAGAGCTTCTAACTTTGTCATGTCCTCTAGGAGCTATAGCACTATCACTAGCTTGTGTCACTTGATGTATAGGAGAAGCCATAGAAGAAACTTTAACATTCTAATTTTATGATTCACCTAAGCCATAAGGGTTGTATTTTACATAACTTAGCCTTGAGGTGCTTGATATTTCATGTTTAGACCACCACCTATCCCTTGTATTTATTCAATTGCTCTCTTCTTTCACCTTGTATTTGTATCTATAGAGTTTGATCCAATGTTTAAATTACCTTAATATTTGACTTCACATGAGTCTTCTTGATATTGGTTCATCAAGGTAGAATTTTATTGAGCATCTCATCCATTGTGCTCTCCTCCATTGGGCATCTCTTCTTAAGTCATAGAAGGCATTATTCCCCATTAATCCATATAACCTTGATTAAATTCTTAATTTGCATAAGTGGAAGAGTCATGAAGTTGGTCCCATAAAGGATTCTCTCCATTATCTTGTACAAGATCATTTTTCATAGGTACAACTTCTTTAGAAGTAGAATGAGCATTCTGATTTTGTCTATTATGTTGCCTCACTTGAGTTAGATGCACTTGTCCTTGGTATTAACCTTAAAAAGGTTTTCTAGGAGATTGATAAGATTGATAAGGATGTAAATAACCTTGATTATACCTCAATTATTATTATTATTTTCCTCTTAAGAGTTTTATACTCTTATTTAAGAGATTTGATCAGATCTTCATCTTTTTGCTTACTTGATTGATTATAGGTAGCTTTCTTATGTTTAGGTGTGAGGATAGGATCAATGGTGGGTATAGGAGTTTCCACATTAGGAAATAAAGGCATTAGAGGTCTAGGAGCTATCTCCCCAACTTGAATAAGGTAATTCTTAGTCTTTATAGTATTTTCATAAGCATTAGGAAAAGTATCCCCTCTCATGGGTTAAATCATCATAGATATGTCACTATTGAAATATTTGAGGTAATAAAGAAAATAATGATGAGTAGTGGAATTTAACAAGATTGGAATGCCATCCCAATGATTTTAAAACCTTGTGTTGAAGTTTTTTATGGCTTCTTGAGGATCTCTCTTTATTGTATTCAAGTGATTGGTTAAGGACAAGTGATCAGATCTGTCTTCAAATATTCATTTAAAAGCATCACCTAATTCATCCCATGTAGTGATGGAATTGGAAGCCAAAGTTCATTACTAATCAAGGGAATTACCATTGAAATAAATATATAATAACCTAATGGAAACATTATCTTTAGTGATGATGTTGTGTATATTACAAAAGTTGGCAATGTTTATTATGTGTTCAATAGGAGTAGTGGTAGCTTCTCTCATGTATGAAGGCACACTTTTGTGGTCTGACATAGGAATGTAATCATAGTTATAAAGTGATAAAATAATATTTCCATTTAAGGAAATAAAGGGAAATTTCCTTGGGGATTCCATCTTGAAAATTGGACCCAATAAAAATCTCTTAATAGGTATATGGGAAGCAAAATATTTCTTAGATTATATGTGTGTGTTAGCGAACCTCTTTGTTCTAAATGGATAGTAAGGTATCTATAAAATTTCAAATGGAATACCTTTATTATAATATCTTGTCATTACCTTATGCATGAAAATGAATCACTAGTCTAAAACCAAGAGCCAATGAGTGTTGGAGTTGCCATATACTGCATGAAGGAAGATTTACAACTTTAAATTTGCCAAGATCGACATCTAACTTTGACAACTTGTTGGACCATGAGGTCCCACTAGGCATGCAAAAATTTTTATCAACCAAATTTTTACCCTAAGGAGGGATACTATAACCTTATTAAATTTGGTGTAACTTGGAAACACCTCATATGTTGCGTATGATAATTCTTAGAGGTGAATCTCTAGATTGAAGGGCTATCTCCCTTTGCACAACACCTAAAAATAACCACTAATATACTTAATTTGAAGGAAAATGGATAAAAGGAGATTAAAACTAATCTAAAAAAATTTATGCATCAAGATTAACTCTACAATCCTACTTGAACCTACACTATGAAAGGACATTTACAAAATTGATCTCAAACCCAAGGTTCTCCTAACAAAAGTGTTTCAATATGAAGGTAGAATGCAATGTGTTTCTCAAGGTGGATAAATATTAGGTCTTATCATAGACACTATTATTTTTCTTCACATTTAAATACACACAAAACAACCATTTACACATCATGAGACATGTTGAAAGGCATATCACTTACACAAAGCATGAAAGAGTGGGATGAACACAAGGAGATATAACTATCACTTGCCATTCAACTATGAACTAATTCATGCACTTAATCAAGAATTTAAGAACTTAAAACCATCTTAAAATATTTATTCAAATGAAAAATTAGTATTCAAATTGTCAAGGCTTTTCCATGCAAAATTTGGATATCTTACAAGGCCAAAAATTGCAACTTATATAGAGAAATGAGGAAGAGAAAGGGTCATAAAGGAGGATATTACCAAGTGTCTAGTGTGAGGTATAAATAAGAAATGATTTATGTAATAGTATTAACTAACTAAAAATGACATGTGTCTCTCCTCTAAATATGCTCCATAATCCAAGTGGCATAGAAGTTAGAATCTTGGCTTAACACCTTGGTCATCTTCTTGAAAACTACCCTTCTTTACATTAGAAGAGTGACAAATTTTATTTATCATCATCAATTCACCATGAATTTTTTTATACATCTTATTTGACACATTTATTACATTTATAAACTCCCTTGATGTGACATTTTTGTGGCAATCATCATTCATATGCTTAGGTGTCTTGAAACCCCTTCATATACCACACCTAACTTTGTCCAAGTAGCTCAACACTTGAGTTAATATTATAAAATGAATTATATCTCCATGAATGGCCTATTCACATCATATTAGACCTAAAAAAATTCACTTGGATTCATCAAACTCTCCCTAAGACTCCATTTTCACCTTTTTCTCTCATTAGGCCTCTTTTCTTTGTAGTCCTAAAATCATGTAAACCTCATTGTGTAGGATAGTGTACAGATGGTACTAAAAAATAATTACATATTTTAGGACCCAGTATGGATTGACAACTCCATACCAATTTTCATGTCCTAAGAGTGAGTGGAAGTGCCTTTTTATATTATTCTCTTCTTATAATTAGGCCTGAATTAGGCCTCCTTACCTAAAAGACTAATTTTTTACTCCATATCTCTCCCACACATTTTAAACAACCCAAAATCATGTGAATAATATGTGATCTAGTAATTTTAATCAAGAGAGTATGGTTAGTATTGTGTTAGTTCCAAAATGAAAACAAAATGAAATAAACACACTAACAGCATAACATCTCTATGCCTAGACACTAGGGAGAGATTAGTTAACAAACACAAATGATAAACACAACTAAAAAATAAAGAATTAAAAAAAAAATTCCTTCACCTTCATTGGATGCTCAAAATTACTTTGTATTTGTGGCTTTCTTGGCTTGTGCTCATTAAGTCTTCATCAAAAGAGGCTTGGCTATCTCCTTAGCACCTTGTGGCTTTGGCTTGGCCTAGCTTGGAATCAATTTGGCATTATAAATTTGGATGATTAAGTCCTTGAAGATATTTGAGAAAAATAAAATTTCACCAAAATATCTTAGAAATGGTGTTCATGGCTTCTCTATTTATACTTTTTTGGATTTAAATAGAATCAACCTAAACCATCCATATCAAGATTGAGATGTGTGGTTAAGGATTAATTCAATTTTTGGAATTAAGTTTGTAATAATCCTCATCATGAAATTGGAATAAGGGGAAATTAAGAGGCATGGAGGGAATCATGGAAGGCATTGATGAGCCATGGAGGGCATGAATCTTGATATTTGTAACATTTATGGCCTAGGGATGTCTTCCCAAGAAATGAGGTCACCTAATGATGTAGATATTCAATATTCATTTCCAAAAATAAGTATTCAACAAGTTTTTATGTAATTATTGATTAGGATTTGATTTGGGTTAATTATTTTTTAAGTATGCTTAAGCACTTTATGCACTAATTACTCAATTTGATCAGAATTCCTTGTTATTGGTCTAACATTCAAATGGATTAGAATTGGAAGTTGTTAGATGCATTGGAACCATATTACCATTTAGGAAGTTACCAAAAAAAAATAGCAAAGGTATGCATCTTGTGCATAATATTTTATAGGAAAGAGTAATCTAGAGCACCCAGGTGCAAAATTGGGATTTTAACTTAGAATGATCTGATCAAAGTTAACTGGCCCATAAATTTCATTTCCCCATTTAGGGATACCCTAGCCAAAATCAACACTTGAATATGTCAGTTTCACATCATTTAGTATGTTTTTGTGTTTTTAGGCTAAATTATGTATTTTGGGTGTAAATTGGCCAAAAGCTTGATTGAATATTATCAGTGGCTAGATTTAGGTGTCTACAATTTACCCCTATTTGAGAAGGAATTTCAAGCTATAAGCATGATAATATATTCTCAAAGAATGAAAAGGTCTTGCATGCCTATAACTATAATGATGATAAACTAACTATATGATGCCCCCTCGAGAGAATGGTTGGCACAAGTATGTTGGCAAACAATTCTTCAAAAAGAAAGAAGTGACATAAGGGGACCGAATAAATTAAAGTTGATGGAGTGAAAACTCAATGATACTAAAAAAGTAGTCAAAATCATTGAAAATGCAAGTGGGAAGGTGTATAATGGTTTTCTCAAAGGTATTTATAAGCATTATACCTTGATAGTGGCAATGTGATATGATAACACAATGATTTACCTAAAGGCAGTTATAATCATTGAGAAGATGGATCTACCCTAGTTAGGATAGACAAACAATAACATGCCCCTATATGGGAAAAAAAAGTAAAGTGGTGACAACACAATGATTTGCCCAAAGGTGGTTAATATTATTGATAAATATAGGTGCGATGGTGTGCAATGATTTGCCTATAAGTAGTTATAATCATTGGACCTTGATTATGGAAAACATGATAAACTTGGACAAGGATGATGATAACTTAACATAGAGGGTAATGAGAAATTGGAACAACCTACTTGTAGGGAGATGCTCATTAAAACTAATAAAGGTTACAATTATTTTATGTTTAATTACTCTATTTGGCATATGATTAAGATGGAATCAGGATGTCAATGTCGAAGAGATGTCACCATTACTGAAAAGACTTCTTGAAGCTAAGGTTTGTTGTAGCATATGTCGATAAGCATCATGATATAACATCATGAGGACTTGGCCAAAATATTCATGAGTACTAACTCCCATAATCCAATACTTAATATAAAATAATACACCATTGATAGAAACCACAATGATAATGTAAACATATGGATATGGATGGATTTGAGTATAAGTGTGGGCAAGGAATCACCCAATGAACACACATAAATTAAATCAAGGAAATAGTGCCAAAAGTAAATAAACAAGTAGACAAACAAATAAAAAAGAAAATATAAACAAATAAACAATGCAATATAAACCATATGAGTTTGACTCAAGAGAGGATGGTTAGTATTGTGTTAGTTCCAAAATGAAAACAAAATGAAATAAACACACTAATAGCATAACATCTCTAGGCCTAGACACTAGGGAGAGCTTAGTTAACAAGCACAAATGATAAACATAACTAAAAAGTAAGGAATTGAAACACAATAATTCCTTCACCTTCCTTGGATGCTCCAAATGCCTTTGTAGTGGTGGCTTTCTTGGCTTGTGCTCATGAAGTCTTCATCAAAAGAGGCTTGGTTATCTCTTTTTATCCTTGGCACATTGTGGCTTTGGATTGGCCTAGATTGAAATAAATTTGGCATTATAAATTTGCATGATCAAGTCCTTGAAGATATTTGAGCATAATAACTTTTCACCAAAATAGATTAGAAATGATGTTCATGGCTTCTCTATTTATAAATTTTTGGATTTGATCAGAATCAACATAAACCATCCATATTAAGATTGAGATGTTTGGTTGAGTATTAATTAAATTTTTGGAATTAATTTTTTAATTATCCTCATCATGACATTGGAATAAGGGGAAATTAAGAGGCATGGAGGGAATCATGGAAGGCATTGATGAGGCATGGAGGGCATGAATCTTGATACTTTTAGCATTTATGGCCTAGGGATGTCTTCCCAAGAAATGAGGTCACCTGATGATTTAGATATTAAATATTAATTTACAAAAATAAGTATCCAACAATTTTCCATGGAATTATTTATTAGGTCTTGATTTGGGTTAATTAACTCTTAAGCATGCTTAAGCACTTTGTGCACTAATTACTCAATTTGATCAGAATTCCTTGTTATTGGTTCAACTAGATTGGAATTGGAAGGCACTATCATATGTGTTGGAACCATATTTCCATTTAGGAATTTACCAATAGAAAATAAAAAAGGTATGAATCTTGTGTAGAAGATTTGATAGGAAAGAGCAATCCAAAGCACCCAAGTGTAAAACTGACATTTTGACTCAAAATGATCTGATCAAATTTAGTTGGCCCATAAACTACATTACCCCATTTAGAGATACCTTAGCCAAAATTAGCACTTGAATATGTCAATTTCACATCATTTAGCATGTTTTAGTGTTTTTAGGCTAAATTATGCATTTTGGGTGTAAATTGACCAAAATCTTGATTGGAGGTTATCAGTGGCCAAATTTAGGTGTCTATAATTTGCCCTTATTTGGGAAGGCATTGCAAGCTATAAGCATAGTAACATCTTCTCAAAGAATGAAAAGGTCCTGCATGCCTATAATTGTAATGATGATAAATTAGCTGTATGATACCCCCTCGAGGGAATGGTTGGCACAAGTATGTTGGAAAATGGTCCCTCAAAAAGAAAGAAGCGACACAAGGGGAACAAAAAAAGGAAAGATGATGGGGTGAAAACTCAATGATACTAAAAAAGTAGTCAAAATAATTGAGAATGCAAGTGGGATGGTGTATAATGGTTTACATAAATATGGTTATAAGCATTGTACCCCGATAGTGACAATGTGGTATGATAACACAATGATTTTCCTAAAGGTGGTTATAATCATTGAGAAGATGGAGCTACCATAGTTAGGATAGACAAATAATAACATGCCCCTGTATGGGCAAAAAAATAAAGTGGTGACAACATAATTATTTGCCCAAACGTGGTTATAATCATTGAAAAATTTAAGTGGGATGGTGTGTAATGATTTTCCCATAGGTGGTTATAATCATTGGACTTCGATTATGGCAAACATGATAAACTTGGTTGATGATGATGATAACTTAACACAAAGGGTAATAAGGAATTAAAACAAACTACTAGTATGGAGATGCTCATCTAAACTAATAAAAGTTGGAATTATTTTATGTTTAATTACTCTATTTGGAAGAGATGTTGTCATTGTTGAATATACTTCTTGAAGTTAAGGTTATTTTTAGCACATGTCGGTAGGCATCATGATATAACATCATGAGGACTTGGCTAAAATATGCATGAGGACTGACTCTCATAATCTAATACTCAATAGAAAATAATGCACCAATGATAGAAAACATAATGACAATGTAAACATATTAATATGGATGTATTTGAGTATAAGTGTGGGCAAGGAATCACCCAATGGACACACATAAACTGAATCAAAGCAACAATGTTGAAAGTAAATAAACAAGCAGACAAACAAACAAAAAATGTAGAAATAAATAAATAAACAATGCAATAGAAACCATACAAATATTGCCAATAGAAAATAGATGACAACTTAACAAACAAACAAAATGGGGAAATATAATAAAAGGAATGGGGTGGTCAAGTTGTTTCCATATGCACTAGGCAAGTAGACACTGCCTACATAGTTCCATAGATGTGATATCCAATAAAAAAACTTCAAGCCAAATGTAGTTCTCCCAGGGAATGGAAAGAATATGATAATTGAGGGAAAAAAATATAATGGATGTGATATAAGAAAAGAAATGGTCTTTCAAAATGGCAATTGCATGAGAGAAAAAGGCCAAAAAAGATGGGGAAACTAAGTGACAAGTGATTTTCTTGTAACTTAGTAAGGGTTTCAAGAATCCTTAAGGCAAAGAAGTGGTCAATATTTTTGTTATTTTCTAATGATTTTTTAAATGTTTGCTTGTAAGGGTTCCAAGAATCCTCAACTCAATCAAGAATGATGAGACACTAAATGGTGAGAGAATTTAAACTAAGGTTGCTTGTAAAATGGTGACAGTGTGGATTAGGTTGCTCAAAAAATGGTGAGAGCATGGTGAAGAAGGGTGATTGAGTTGACCTCAAAAAAATATTAAGTGTTACCTACATAATCCCAGATTAGGACCTCAAGTCACTGTAGTTATACCCTTACAGTGGAGGAATTTGACTAGTGTAGCAGCCAATTCAAACAAAATAGGCACAGTTGGTAAAATGGCATAGTACGACATAGGAAAGGGCAAGTTGGTATGTTAGGGATTAATGTTATCCCTAGTTTTCCCATAGGCAGTTATAACTAGGACATAATGGCATAGATCAATGGTACTAATTTTACCAAAGGCAGTTATAATTAGTAGCAAGACCGGTGATAAGAAAGGAATAACAAACAAAGGATGCAACTACCAAAACTTATTTCATATTATCTCAAAATATGATCTCTATCTAAAGTACTTAAACCAAGTAATGAAACTAATCAGATACATCATAATGAATGGTAAAAACTAAGGTCAAATGGGTTAGGCTTTATAATACACTAGGTTAATAGGTTGAAGCAGAAAGTGGATATGGAAAAGAGGATGGATAGGGATGGTATTTATATAAATAAGAATAGTGACAAAATGACATAACTGAAATGGTCCTTATAGACAATACACCTTAGCGCTCAAGTATAGTACTACTTGAGATGAATAATATTCATCAGCTTAGGAGGTTCATCTCTATTTGGTGTGGAAAGCCTGTATGCTCTTGATCCATAATCTACGATAATGATGAAAGGCCCTATCCAGTTTGATTTGAATTTTACTTTATGCTTTTTATTAGCCATGGTATTCTTTTGGTGTTTTTAAAGAACAAGATCACCAAGTTCAAATGTTCTATACTTAACACACTAATTATAGTGGCCTTTGAGTTGGTTCTGATATGCTTGAATATTTTTGAGCATAGCTATGCATTTTTCATCGAGTAGATCTAGCTCTTGCAGGCAAGCTACTCATTAGTCATGATCATCTAGGACATGCTTGAAAGAGATGCATAGTGAAGGAAATTCAACCTCAGTAGGAAGGATGGATTTAGTACCATAAACAAGTGAGAATGGAGTGGCTCCTATGGGGTTATGATGATTGGTATGGTATGCCCAAAGGGTAGGGAATATCTACAAGTGCCAATCACAACCAACATCATTGAAAATCTTTTTGAGAATATTGATAATGGTTTTGTTAGATGCCTCAGCTTGGCCATTACTTTGAGGGTAATATTCTATAGAAAAATGTTATGTGATGTTATATTCAATACATAGCTAGTCTACATCTTTGTTCTTGAATGATCCTCAATTATCAGATATAATGTCAAAACGGATACCATAGTGAAAAATGAGATGATTGAAGATGAATTTGGAAATTTGTTTTCTAGTCACGTGAGGGGTATAGCTTCAACCCACTTAGTGAAATATTTGGTGGTGGTAAGGATATGTTTATGGCCATTAGATGAAGTAGGGTTAATCTTCATAATGAGGTCAAGCCCCCATGTAGAAAATGGCCATGGTGTCAACATCAATTTGAAAGTTTTTGTTAGGGCATGAATTAGATTAGCATGTTGTTGACATTTGTAACACTTCTTTATATATATAGTGGCATTTGCATCCATTATGGGCCATTAATATCTAGTACATAAGAGATTTTTGGATAGGACTGCCCTTCTAGAATGGGTTCCACATACTCCATGAAATTCTCTTAACACTAATGTAGACTCTACCGAAGTTAAACAATGAAGCATAGATCCATTAAAACTATGATGGTAAAGGGTGGATCCAAGTAGAGTATAATGAGTGAAATGATGAATGGAGTCTTTGATTTTTTTTAGAGAGGTTAGGTAGTAGAACTTAGTTATGAAGGTATTTATAAAGGTTTGAGTACAGGATAGAATTGGGACAAAAAATATCACAAATCATGACAATGATTAAAGTTTATGAGCTGGTGCTGACAAATTCTTGACAAGGAACTGATACTCCCTAGATTTATCTATTTTTTGAATAAGATATCTAATAGTGTCCATGGCATTTTTAGTTCTATTTCTATCCCTTGGTATGTGCTTAAACTAAATATTAGAAATTTTTTGTTTAAGAGTGTCAACCATGGCTTTATATGGAAGTGGCTTGTCATCTTTGGTCTAAAAATAATATGCGACCTAATTGATGATTAATTGAGAATCACCATAAACTTGGAGATGAGATATATTTCAATGCATTACTTGTCAAAGTCCTACAATGAGTGCTTCATACTTGGCCATTTTTTTATATAAGTAAAATTGATTCTAAATGATTTAAGGATTAGATCCCCCTATGGTGTAATAAACAATAGGCCTACCCCTAATCCATGTCAGTAAATGAACCATAAAAATATAGCTTCCAGGGTTACTCCTCAAGGGGTGTGTCAATGAAAGTCATGATAGATTCATCAAGAAATTAAAATGTGAGTGGTTGTGTGTCTATGAGAGGTGCTTCAACAAGTTGATCTATAAGAACTTGTCCCTTGATTGCCTTCTAATTGACATACTCTATGTCAAAATCATTGAGAAGCATGATCCATTTAGCCATTCTACCTTGCAAAGCTATTTTATATGGTAGATACTTGAGTGGATCTACTTTTGAAATGAACATGGTCTTATTATTCAACATGTAATGGCACAATTTTTGATCTATGAATACCATGGCCAGGCATGCTTTTTCAATAGGTATATAGTTATGTTCATATGTAAACAAGATATGGCTTGGGTATTATACACCATGCTCCTTTCTATTATCATCATGTTGAGCTAAGAGTACCCCTAAAGCATGGTTAGAAGCTGATAGGTATAATAAGAATGACTTTCTTGGCATATGAGGTAATAAAACAAGTAAATTCACAAGATAGTCTTTGAGTAGTTGAAAAGTTATTTGGTAGTGATCATCCTAGTGAAATAAAACTCCTTTCTTCAAAAGGTGTGTAAATAAATGACACTTATCCAATAACAAAGAGATGAAGCATCTAATGGACTGGATCTCACCCTGCAAACTACAGAGTTGATTCAAATTGGTTGGTGGTGGCATCTCGATTATAACATGGACTTTAGCTAGATCGACTTCAATACCTCTATGAGACATGATGAAGCTAAGTAATTTTCCTAAAGTTACAGCAAACACACATTTCTTTGGATTGAGTCTAACTTTTTACTCTCGTAATATTTTAAATATCTTATGTAGCACTGCTAGATGGTTAGCCTTGGTTTTGGATTTTCCTAATATATCATTGATATAGTCTTCAACAATATCATGTATCATATCATGGAATAAGATAGTCATGACCCTTTGATATGTAGCTCCAAAATTCTTAAGGTCAAATGGCATTAGCTGATAACAAAATGTTCCTCATGAAGTGGTGAATGTTGTTTTATGTTGGTCTTTTGGTGTTATTCTGATATGGTTGTATCCTGAAAAGCCATCCATGAGTGAAATAATTTCATAATCAACCATAAAGTCGACTATCATGTTGATATTAGGCAAAGGAAAATAATCTTTAGGACAAGCTTTATTGATATCTCAAACATATGTACAAATTCTAATCCCTTTAGGCTTTTTACTAATATGCACCACATTAGAGATCCATTCTGAGTAGTCAAGGGATCAATTACATTTTACTTCTAAGAGTTTTTCCAACTCTTTCTTTAATAATATAGCAATGTGAGGATGCATCTTACACAAATTTTATTTTTCCAGTTTGACATTAGGATTAACCATAAGATGGTTTAAAACCAAGGTAGGGTGTAAACCTATCATGTTAGAATAGGCCCATGAAAATATATCTACAAATTGTCTCAATAGAGCTATAAAAACATCACATTCTTCCTTAGTGAGGGACACACCTAATTTTATCCATTTCAAGTCTAATGGAGTCCTAATATTTACCTCTGTTGTAGCTTCAAATAGAAGGGTCAAACCATCTTTTAGGAGAGTAAGCAGTGACTTGAACTATTGAATTATGTTAGGCTCCTCCATTAGGACTTGTTCTTCAACGTCTCCTATGCATGATGAATCTGAGTCCCCTAATGGAAGATCTATCCATGTGACAAAAATAGATATAAATTCTTCAATAGTTTGATCAAATACTTGTTGTTTCTCAAAGATAAACTCTGATCCATAGGCAATTTCATCATTGGTGGTCTCCTAGTCTAAATTTAAAGAAGAATGAACACCCCCATCTAATGGCACCTAAAATAATTTTTCACCACTAGACTGGCCTTTATCTTTACTTTTTACCTAGTTAAAAAGTAACTCAAAGAGGCTTGCACTTTGGGACTTCAATGTTTTACTTATTTTTTTTTGGTTAAGGGTGTTCACTCGCTCTCCAAAATAGGCTATAGGATCTAATGTGATTAAGAACCCTGATTTGTGATCTCCCAATGGAACATTGTCTCTCAGGTCCAAAAATTCATAGAATGCCTCATCATTTTAGAACTCATCAATTGATAGACTGGATTCTTGTTGGTCTCAATCTATCAGTTAGGGATAATATAATGGAAAATTGTTGTGATGAATGGTGAAGGTAAGGGTACAAGTGGCATTGTTATCAAATAGGTTAGTTTTAGCTAGGTCATCAAAGGTGAGACTATGATTAGACTCTATTTCACTATCAACATCATCATCACTAGTCATTGGTGAGGGAGTTTGAATGAGATATGTGGGGTCACCCCTAGGTGGTTTAAATCCAATTCCATAAGGTATTTCATACTTAGTCATGGAAATTGGCTCAATGGTAACTTGTTGATTCAGTCTAAGGCCTTTTCCTTCATAATTGTGACGCTCCATGATCCTATTAAGCATAGGATAATTTGCACTTTTATAACAATCAAATTAGTTTTCATTGTATAACCATGATTCATCCCCTTCAAGAGGGTCAGGTCCTAGGCCATATGCTAGTACAAATGTGATAGGTCCCTTATCTTTGTTTTTTGTTACCAATGCATGTATGGGGTGACTTTAGGTCACCCAAAGGTCTTTAGATTTTGAGGAAGATTGGAAATATGAAATGTATCATGGGTCAGATAATCTCTCGATTCATTATCTAAAATGGGGAAATGATTAGAAGCTTTAAGAGGTGGTATGTGGGAAAGGGAATACAAGGTATTAGGATTTATGAAATTATCTAATGAAGGATCAATAAGTATAGCTTTTCATTTATCCTACTTGGAACTTGGATTCATATTGTACTGATAATTATAGCTTCAAAATTTGGCCTCAAGATGCTTGCAATTTTCATATGGGTGTAAATCTCTTAGAATATTCACTTCCATCCTTTAGTGGGAAAACTTGATACATTGGTGTAGCATTGACAAGACTACAAGAATATCATGTAACTAAGGCCTCCCTATAAGCATATTGTATGATAGCTCAAGATCAAGCACATGGCAAAGTGTATCATGGGTCAAAGGCCCAATGATAATTGGCAAACTAATGGTGCCTTGTGATTCTCTTTCTTGATTATCATAAGCTTTGATGGTTACTATTTCTAGTTGGAGATCTACCATTATGTACCCAAGAAGCTTGATGAGCTTTATAGACACTATGTTGAGGCCTGATCCATTGTCTATAAGGACACATTTCACTTTATGTCAATTTATATAAACTTATATGTATAATGGATTATTATGGAGCAGGCTAAGAGAAGAAATATTGCTTTGGTTTAATGTGACTTTTTGGGATAGAGCTAGGTGTCCAACCAAAGATTGAAAGTTATCAGGAGATATGTCACTAGCAATAATGGATTGGGTCAAAAACTCATTCAAGATGTTTTTGTGGATTATTGACATCCACAGCAAATCTAAAATAAAAATTTATGGTGTTTTTTTCAATTGTTCTACAATATCAAACTTCTTATCTTGGTCAGTAATGAATGGTTTATTCTAAGGCTAAATGGTTGGTTGGATGATAGGCAAAGTGGAAAATGGTTGTGTGCCTAGGATAGTAATCTTTGACCTCTGAGTTGTGATTACACAATCAGGATTAAATATTGGACCATTATTGCTAACCAATGTTGGGAATGGTGTGGGACCAGATAGGATAAGTCTCAATTGCTGATGCACTTGCATGTGGTCACATGGCAAGGATAAGTTATCAATATAAGGTCCAAAAGGGGAAGTCTTAATTTATTGGTTTGCCTATATGCATTCTTAGGTCAAAAAAAGATTATCCATGTAATTTGGCTACATGTTATTTAGAAATGCTTTAGACTAATTAGTGTTTGGTCTAGGATTAATGGAGATGGTATTAATGCTACCTCATGCAATATGACCTATAACCCTATTGTAGTCATGTACAACTGCATGGTAGGTTTGTTGGTTGTTACTGTTCTAACCTTGGTTTTGTCTATTATTCTATCATCGTAGGTTTCAGTATTGATTTTGTCAATTCTATTGGTTTGACCTTTGATTTTTCTACTGTATGGGTTGTTGTTGTTGTTGATTATTCTATTATTATTTATTTTTATGTTGAGGAAAGGGGTTTTGATATATCCCAAGAGTTTGATTAGAAGTGGAAGCACCATTATCTAATTTTAACTCCCCATTATCCAACATATTCTCAATTAAATAATTGATTTGGACACATCTTTTTAGATTATGCTCATTAACCTGATGATAGTCACAAAATTCATTTTCACGATACCAATTAGGATAAGGAATACATTATGGATAATGCTTTGGTATAGGCCAACTAATCATATTAGTGACAACAAGATTGTGAAATATAGACTCAATAGGTTCTCCTAGGTCACTAAAGACATAAAGTGTAGGCATGGTTCTTCTAGGAGGATGGGTTTGAAATGGTAATGGCTATTGTATTTATTGTGAAAGTTTTAGTTGTTGCACTAGTTAAGTAGGAGTAAGTTGAAAAGGTGATGCATATGATGTTTACACTATTTGCACATAATGGGATTTGGTTACACCATTTCCCACAACATTCTTATTGAGGTTGAATTGCTTCAGTCTTTCATGGTTATTAGCCTATGTCGGTTGTGATGCTTGTGCTTGGATGGGATGTTGATCATTTGATTTATTGGTATTTTTATTTTGATTAGTTTAATTAATCTTGATAAATCCTTTATTAATGAACACCCTTTCGATCAACAAACCTTTATCAATGATCTCCTTGAACGTATGTGCACATTATAGTTCCAAATGATAATCTATCTCACTATGCAATGTTTTGGTAAACACAGTGGCTAATTATTTATTTGGTAAACTATGGGTGAAATGCCTTGTAAGGGCTTTCCATCACTATAAATAAAAATTTGCAAAACTCTCACCAATTTTTTGCTTTGCTTACAATAAATCCACTAATGAAATCTCATGCTTGAGATTATAGGAAAAGTGCTACACAAACTTATCAAAAAGATCATCAAAATCCATTCCTAAATTTTTGGGTAACTTCAAAAACCACTCCAAGGCTTCTCCAACCAAGCTTATTGGAAATAAAAACAAAAGTATATGTCACTATATGCCATTGGTTGACATGCGACAAATAATTCAGTCAAATGAGCCTTAAGGTCACATTTTCCTTTGTATTTATCAAATTTTATTGGTTCATATCCTAGAGGAAATGGCATTTTTAAATACTCCATGTTTAATGGATAGGAACATATGTCATCCAATTTGAACGTTTTAGTTTGTTTACCAGCTTGAATGGTAGCAATTACATCCTTCATTTGTTATAATTCTTGGGATAGGAAACTAGATAGAATATTGGTATGAAGAAGAATTTGGGTTTGGATAGATGGTTGGGAGGTCACAAGTGGAACACTTTGACCAAGGTATGATAGAGTTACCTATTGGGGTACATTGGCTTGGTTTGGGAATGGACCAAGAATATGCATACGTGGATTAGGATGTACTTAAAATTTCACACTTAGTTGTGCGATATTCTAGTTTGGGTTGATGATAAAGGTTTGACAGAGAGGATTTTGTGGTTGGGATAGAGGGATATGATTATATTATGCCTATTGTTGTTGAAAATGGATACAATTTTGACTAATTAAACCTTGTTGTTGAGTGGGAACTTATGGACCAAGACCCTATCTCTATATTTGTGGCACATTTTGAACCAACAGTTTTCTAGTAGGTACTTGATAAACATGGGGAAATCTTTGTTGCATGAATCCCTATGAGGAAGTGAAAGTAGGTTGTAAATTTGGCATATGTTGTTGACCAATATTTTCACATTGTTGATTAGTCATTGTTTGGTTTTAGATTGCCATATTAGTCTGCGACTGAAGAGGTATGTTCATTGTTTCTTGGTGAGGTGGAACATTTATTATCCCTGATTGAGGTGGTAATGTATTTTTCTTCTATTGCATTAATACACTAGATTGTGGTTATTGTTTTGGAATACTACTACTTACTTTTTGAGGAGGAGTCGAATTCATCACATTTTGTCATTGAGATGTGATATTGGCCATTGTTTGATTACCTAATCCCATAGGTTATATATTTGAGGAAGCAATCTATTGAGGTTGGGGTGTAGAAAATCCCACTCCATGGTATGATGACCTATTCATAGGATTAACTATAGGCACATGTTTTTGGCTAGTTGTTTTTGCATTAGTACCACTTTGATCGGGATTGGACATTGTTTATACATTATCTACTATGTTTAGCTCACTATTCAATGTAGAGGCTAAAGACACTTCTTCAATAATGGACACATGCATCAAGTAATCTATTGAAATGGTTTGTACAAATGGGTCAAAATTTATAGTCTCTTGTCTAGTTAACTCTATCAATACTCCTATTGAAGGAAATAGGTCAATGAGAGGCTTACTTACCATGTTCATCTGATTGAATTCATGTGCTAGATTCATATATATTTGATATGCTATCTAAATTTGGTTAAAGTTATCTTCCATAATGTTTTTGACTCGATCAAATATATTAGGATCTTGGTATGTTTTTTAGATTAGAGCCATAGGATTCCTAGAAGAAGCCTATTGATCATCAATGATATTGTGGAGCACTCTTACTAAACTTGGTAAATTTTCATGGGGGAAGTCTTATGGAAACTTGGCCCCTACCTCGATGGCTCTAACCAAAATATCATCTTTGTTCTCTAAAAAATGTCACTCAAACAAAAATGGATCATACATGGAAGCTGCATTAGTATAATATGACATTTGAGGAACTAGCTCATCTACTAGGGGTATTGTAGCTAGGTATTGCACGGTTTTCTATTGGTCCTATTCTGAATAAGGTGGTATGTTAACTAGATATTTGGAAAATGGATCTTGGCTTTGTGCCCCTAATTGATTATTATAAGAGGGATAATAATCCATCTCATAAGCAATATTATCTACATAGGGGTCTTGCACCATTTCTTCCTATGTAACCACATTACTAATCCTTGGATTGTAGATGATTCCACTATGAGTGTAGGAATACATGTTGGGATCCATAGTCAATGCTTTTGGGATAAAAGATCAAAGATTTCTACAAACTCTAAAAAGGACAATGTCTAAAATAGATGATGTCCCAACTGTACAAACCTAAAATTGGCCACCAATAACCCCCAAATCAAGATTTTGACCAATTTCCACCCAAAATGTATAATTTGGTCTAAAAACACTAAAACACACTAAATAATGTGAAACTAACATATTCAAGTGCTGATTTTAGCCAGGGTATTCCTAAATGGGGTAATAAAATTTATGGGCTAGCTAACTTTGATCAGTTCATTTTGAGTCAAAATGCCAAATTTGCACTTGGATGCTCTAGATTGATCTTCCCTATCCAATGTTTTACACAAGACACGTGCCTTTGTTATTTATTTTTGGTAACATCCAAAATGATAATATAGTTCCAAGGCATTTGATAGTGATTTTCAATTCCAATCCAGTCAAATTTAAGACCAATAACAAGGCATTTTGATCAATCTAAGTAAATTATGCACACAGTGCTTAATCATGATTAAGAGCAAATCAACCCAAATCAATTCCTAATTGATAATTCCATGGAAAATTGTTGAACACTTGTTTTTATAAATGAATATTGAATATCTTCATCATTAGGTGACCTCATTTCTTGGGAAGGCATCCCTAGGCCATAAATGCCATAAAATATCAAGATTTATGCCCTCTATGCCTCATAAATGCCCTTCATGATGCCCTCCATGCCTCTTAATTTCCCCTTCTTACAATTTTATGATGAGGATAATTACAACATTAATTCTAAAAATTAAATTAATCCTCAACCACACATCTCAATCTTGAGATGGATAGTTCTGGTTGATTCTGATCAAATCCAAAAATCTATAAATAGGAGGCCTCACAACATCATTTCTAAGATTTTTTGATGTAAAGTTATAATGCCAAATTGGTTACAAAATCTTAAAGCAACTAGGGATACCATGATAAATTGATTCCAATCCAAGCCATAAGCCAAATGTGCCAAGGAGATATGGAGGTAGCGAAGCTTCCATTGCCAAGGAATTCATGAGCACAAGCTGAGCAAGCCACTACAACAAGAATTTTGGAGCATCCAAGGAAGGTAAAAGAGTTTTATTTTTCATTTTAGTTGTGTGTTTCATTGATCATTGTTATCTAAGCTCTCCCTAGTGTCTAGGCCTAGAGATGTTATGTTATTAGTGTGTTTATTTCACTTTGTTTTCATTTTGGAACTAACACCATACTAACCATCCTCTCTTGAGTCAAATTCCTAGATCACATTACGACACATCCAGTGGGAAAAGATGCATCCTAAACATGAAGGAGATCTTTTTTAAAATTTAAAATATTTATTTGAGCTCTTACAAATATTACAAATTGATTTTCTAACTTTATTTTTCCATTTTTGGTTGTCATGGTTTTTACTCAGTAACAAACGTCAACAGAAATGCTGACATCAATTACCTGGATTAACCAATGTCAATCAATAAAAATTGACATCATTTATATCTTGTTTGGACATAACTGACATTGGTGGTAATAACCAATCTCAGTCACTATGTTTTTCTAAAAACACAGACCTGAGACCTACTTTTTCAAATTTTGTTGTTTCAAACTCAAAAGAGCTTCAAAACTAAAGGACATGCTAACAATTTTGTTATAGTACCAAGTGATATATTTGATCAAAACATGTTTAAATCAATTTTTCATGCTTAAAATTTAATTAGGAACTTTTTTTTGGTTTTTAACAAAGAATATAGGTGTTTTTGGTAAATGTTTTTCAAAGTTTGCAACTAAGACCATGTGATCAAATGAACACCACCAAATATTTCATTTTGGGCTTAAAATTTAACACACTTGTCAATTCTTGTTTTCAATAGTTGTTTAATTATATTTTCTTTCAAAAAAAGAGGAATGTTACGTGTATGCTCTTCCATTTATCCCCTATAGAGAACCCTTGGAATCAAAAGTTCTATTCCTAATACAAGTAACCTAGTCTAAGGCTTAGAAAGAAAGTAGACTAAAGCACTCCCCAAAAACTCATCAAATTTTGGGTGACCTTGAAAAATGACCCTATATTCTTTCTACTTTCATGCTTTATTTTTTTTATGCATTTTGGCTTACGAGGGCAACTTCAACACCTCCCACAAGTTCTTTAGGGAAGATTTGACTTGGGGTTTCACCTCCCGACATTGAATTCATTTGGATCCTTTGGAGTTGCACATGGGATGTAGTGGCACTTTGGACATCACACTACATTGAGCAAATAGTAGGATGTAGTGGTTACAAAAAGGACTAGACATTTTTTCAACAAGCCAAGTGATAAAGACCCAAAATCTATGATTTTTTTAACATATTTTGGTGTGAAAGTCATTGTGAAATTGATTCCCCTAGATCATTCAAGAACTTGTTATATTTTATAAAAATCCCCACTTGACGTGGAAGTATTATTGGTGCAAGGTGTGCCTCAAGGTCCATGTCACAGTACTATTGTTTGAGAGAAGTGGGGTGTAAAAACCCTACTAGATAATGTGTATTTACTTTTGGATGAACACTTAAAATCCTTTCAAATGACATATATTAATGGATTCCAACAATACCAATCAACCTTGTTAGTTTAGGATCTAATAAATGGTTAATTAGTTGGTCTTGTCCTAGATTAAAGTATTGTTTAGAGTCAAAACTTACTGTAAAAAAAATAATCCAAAACCAAACATAGTCCAAATTATCTTTTGAACAAAGAGGTGTTATGTTATTCGCATGAGTCATCAATTTGCATTATTCAAAGTTAATCAAAATCTTGAGATTCATATCATCCAATTTAGCACAATTATTCTACCCAAGTGAATTTAGACCTTTACCAACATTGTTTAAGTCCACTTATAATCCCAATTCAGAATTACACCTTTACAAGTTCATAGGGTTAATGTGTTAAGTGGTTTCACCATTTGCACTAAACTTGAGGGAACTTAGGTTTAATTTCCAATTTGGGTTGAAGGTCGTTTAAGACTCATAATCATTATCATCACTTGATATAATTAATCCATTTTGTGCTAAACACTTGCACTTTAAGTCTATACACCACCATCTTTTGAGTTAAGAAAAGTAGTGTTATGTTGTCAGAATTGTGCAAAATGTCTTTGCCTTAGAGATTTTTGTAAACAAACTTTTTGTTACACCTTTTGGGTAGTGTAGCATCGTTACACTACCCAAGGTAGTGTAGCATCATTACACTACCCAAATCATTTTAAAAATTGTTTCATAGACCCTCTTACATAGAATTCCAAATTTGTTCCTACATTTTTTAGACCAATCTGAGTGTGCTTTTGTGATATTTTGTCTAAAATGGTTATATTTTTCACCTTTGTCTAGCATGTTTATCACAAGAACCAAGTTTTATACCATTATCTATCAAAAAATAAAATACTATTATATTTCCTTTTGTTTCAGACCTTATACCTAGTTGATCAAGTTCATGACCAAGAATTGAATGCCTAGTGTTTGTTAGAAGTGTTTCAAATCCATTAGATTAAAAATTTCATCTATTTTCAAAGTCTATATTTTTATGTCATTTGGCCAAGAGTCCTAGCACATTCTTTGTTTGAGCCTAGCTTTTGATGTTGCATTTGGCCAAAAGACCTAGCAATTTTTAAATTCCTAGATTAGACTGATTTGAAACACTTTGACCTTAGAGTTTGGAATTTTGATTTTTTGGTCCATTTACTTGATTATCTTTGTGTGAATAGTGAAATGTTAGATATTTTATGCTAGCTTGTTTCCTCATAAATCTTTGTATAAACCTTCTTGATCCTTTTGGAAAATCTAGACCAAGTTGAAGGCATCATTTGTTTTAAATTCTATCTTTTTTAGAGTTTGTATAACTCTTTGACCTTTTATCACAAAGCATTGACTATAGATCCCAACATGTATTCCTACACTCATAGTGGACTCATGTATAATCTAGGGATTAGTTATGTAGTTGCATAGGAAGAAATGGTGCAAGAACCCTATGCAGATAACATTGCTTATGAGATAGATTCTTATCCCTCTTATAATACTCAATCAGGGGCACAAAGCTAAGATCCATTGGCTAATTATTTGGTTAACACACCACCTTACATAGAATAGGACCAAGAGCAAATCACATAATACCTAGCTACAATACCTGCAATGGATGAGCTACAAGTTATATGATTCATTTTTGTTTGAGCGAAATTTTTTAGAGAACAAAGATAAGATTTTGGTTAGAGCCATCGAGGTAGGGGCCAAGTTTCTGGCAAACTTCCCCCATGAAAATTTACCAATTTTAGTAAGAATGCCCCATAATATCATTTACAATCAACAGGTTTCTTCTATAAATCCTATGACTCTAATTCAAAAAATGTATCAAGACCCTAATATATCCAATCAAGGTAAAAAAATAATGTAAGATCACTTTAACAAAATGCAAACAACATACCAAACCTACCTAAATTTAGCATATGATTTCAATCAGAAGAACATGGTGAGTAAGCTCCTCATTGACCTAGTACCTTTAATAAGAGTGTTGATGGAATTAACTAGACAATAAAGTCTAAGTTCTAACCTATTTATACAAACTACTTTGATAGATAACTTGATGCATATGCTAGTTATTGAAGAAGTGTCTTTGGCTTCTACACTGACTAGTGAGCCAAACATAGTGGACAATGTGTAAACAATGTCTAATCTTGATCAAAGTGGTACCAATGCACAAATAAATAGCAAACAACATGTGCCTATAGTTAATCACATGAAAAGATCATCATACAAAGGAATGGAAGTTTCTGTACCCCAACTTCAACCATCTGCTTCCTCAAGTGTACAACTATGGGATTCGGTAATCAAACAATGACCAATGTCACACCTCAATGATATAATGTAATGAATCCTACTCCTCCTCAACAAGTAATGAGTAGTATTCCACAATAATAGACACAACCTAGTATATCAACATAATAAAGGATAAATACATTTCCACCTTAATCAAGGGAAACTAATATTCCACCCTGCCAGGTAATGACAAACATACCTCTTCAGTCACAGACTAATATGCCAATTCAAAACCAAGGAATGACTAGTCAATAGCATGAAAATATTGGTCAATGATAGATGTTCAATATGCAACCTACTTTCACTTCCTCATAAGGGTTCATGCATCAAAAAGGTCCCCGTGTTTCTCATGTACCTATTAGACAACCATTGGTTCAAAATGTGCCACAAATCCAGAGACAGGGTATTAGTCCACAAGTTCCCACTCAATAGTAAGGTTAGATTAGTCCATAGCATGTCCCTTTTCAACCAAAATAGGCATAGTATAGTTATATCCCCCCATACCAACCATAAAATCCTCCAAGTCAAACCTTTATCACCAACCCAAACCATAATATTATGCAACCAAATGTGCAATTTCTAATACATCCTAATCCACGTATGCATATTCTTGATCCATTCCAAAACTAAGCCAATAAACCTCAATAGGTGTCTCCATCATACCCTGGTAAAAGTGTCCCACTTGTGACCTCTCATCCATTTACCCAAACCAACATTCTCCCTCAAACCAATATCCCTTCCAATTTCCTCTCCCAAGAATTGAAACAAATGAAGGATGTAATTATTGCTATTCAGGTAGGGAAGCAAACTAAAAAGTTTAAATTAGATGATGTATATTCCTATCTATTCAAAATGGAGTATTTTCATATACCTTTTCCTCTAGGATATGAACCACTAAAATATGATAAATACAAAGGGAAAGGTGACCCTAAGACTCATTTGACTAAATTCTTTGTCACATGTCAACCAGTGGCAAATAGTGGCATATACCTTTTGTTTTTTTTTTCAAGAAGCTTGGTTGGAAAAGGCTTAGAGTGGTTTTTAAAGTTTCCCAAGAATTTAGTAAAAAATTTTGATGATATTTATGATAAATTTTTGTAGCATTTTTTCTATAATCTCGAGTATGAGATTTCATTAGTGGACCTAACACAAGCAAAGCAGAAAGCTAGGGAGAGTTTTGCAAGTTATTTATAGTGATGAAGAGCCATTGCAATCCATTTCACCCACATTTTACCAAATAAATAATTAGTTGTTATGTTTAATAAAAATTTGCATAGTGAGATAGCCTATCATCTAGAATTATAATGTGTGCATATGTTCAAAGAGATCATTGATAAAGGTTTGTTGATCAAGAGGGAACTCATCAATAAGGGAGTCATCAATCTCAATTTAACTAATAAAAATTAAGGTATTAATCAGGTAAATGACCAAAATCCCAATCAAATGCAAACATCACAACCAACACAGGCTAATGATCAAGAAATATTGAAGTAATTTAACTAAAATAGGAATATTGTGGTAAATGGAGTAACTGAATCCCATCATGTGAAAACTATGAAAACCTCATTTGCACCACCTTTTCAGCTTACTCCTACCTAGAAACTTTTCCAACCAATGCTACAAGAACAACAACCAAAACCTACTCAAAAAATACAACCCTTACCATTGCAAACCCCTCCTCCTAAGAGAACCGTCCCTGCACATCATGTATTTAGTGACCTAAGAAAACCTATCGAATCTATATTTCACAAGCTTATTTCCATTAATCTTATTAGTTGGCCTATACCAAAGCATTATTTGCAAGGCATTCCTTATCCTGATTGGTATCATGAAAATTAATTTTATGACTATCATTGGGTCAATGGACATAATCTATGAAGATGTGTCCAAATCAAGCATTTAATTAAGAATATGCTGGAGAATGGAGAGATAACATTAGATAATGGTCCTTCCACTTCTAATCAAACTCTTGGGATTTATCACAACCCCTTTCCCTAACATAATAATCATCAACAAAAAAATAATCAACAACAACAATGGCCAATGTAGGAGCAAAATTAATAGTGTCAAAATCAAAGGCCGAACAAGCAGAATCAACAAAATCAACATCAAAATCCACAATGATAGAATAATGGACAAAAACAAGGTCAGAATAGTAATAACCAACAAACCTACCATACAGTTGTACATGACTACAATAGGGTTGTAGGTCATATTGTAGGGGGTAGCATTAATATCATCTTCATTAATCCTAGACCAAGAACTAATCAACCTAGACCATTTCTAAACAACAATATTTAGCTAAATAACATGGATAATCCTTCTTTAACCTATGAGTGCATACAATCAAACTAGAAAACTAGGACTTCCTCTTTTGTATCTTATAGTGACAACTCATTCTTTCCATGTGACCACATGTAAGTGCATCGGTAACTGAGACTCATCCTATCTAGTCCCACATCATTTTTAACATCAGTTAGCAATATTGGTCTAGTATTTAATCCTTATTGTGAAATTAGAACTCAGAGGTCAAATTTTACTATCCAGGCCCATAACCATTTTCTACTTTGCCTATCATCCAACCAACCATTCAGCCTCAAAGAAACCATTCACTACTGACCAAGATAAGAAGTTTGATATTGTGAAACAATTGTAGAAGACACCAATGCAAATTTATATCTTAGATTTACTATGAATGTCAATAATTCACAAGAACATCTTGAATGAGTTCTTGACCCAATCCACTATTTCTAGTGACATATCCCCTGATAAATTTCAAGCTTTAGTTGGACACCTAGCTCTAGCCCAACACATTCAACCAAAGTGATATGTCTTCCCTTGGTCCACTCTATAACAATCCATTATACATAGAATTTTATATAAGATGGCATAAAGTGAAACATGTCCTTATAGACAATGGATCCAACCTCAACATAGTGTCTCTCAAACTCATCAAGCTTCTTGGGTACACAATGATAGATCTCCATCCAGAAACAATAACTATCAAAGCTTTAAGAAAGAGAATCCCAAGGAACCATTAGTTTACCAATTATCATTGGGCCTTTGACCCATGATACACTTTGACATGTGCTTAATATAGAGTTATCATACAACATGATTTTAGGTAGGCCATGTTTACATGAGATTCATGCAGTCCCATCAACACTTCACCAATGTATCAAGTTTTCCCACTTAGGAATGGAGGTGAATATTCCAGGAGATTTACACCCATATGAACACTACAATCATCTTGAGGTCAAATTTCAAAGCTATAATTATCAGTATGGTATGAATCATAGTTCTAAGTAGGATAAAGGAAAAGCTATATTAATTGATCCTTCACCAGATAATTACATAGATCCTAATACCTTGGATTCCCTTTCCCACATGCCACCTCTTAAAGATTCTAATAATTTCACCATTTTAGATAATGTACTGAGTGAGTATGTGACTCATGATATATTTCATATTGTCAATCTTCCTCAGAATTTGAAAACCTTTGGGTGACCTAAAGTCATCCCACATATGCATTGGCAACAAAAGAACAAAGATAAGGGACCTATCACATTTGTACCAGCATATGGCCTAGGACTTGACCCTCTTGAAGGGGATGAATCATGGTTATACAATGATAACCAATCTGACTATTATAAAAATTTAAAGTATCTTATTCCTAATAGGATCATGGAGCATCACATTTATGAAGGAAGAGGCCTTAGACTGAATCAACAAGGAACCATTGAGAAAATTTCCATGACTAAGTATGAAAGACCTTATAGACTTGGATTTAAACCACCTGAGAGTGACCCCACATATATTATTCAAAATCCATCACTAATGACTAGTGATGATGATACTGATAGCGAAGTAGAGTCTGATCATAGCCTCACTTTTGATGACCTAGCTAAAACCAATCTATTTTATAACAATGCCATTTTTACCCTCACCTTGGCCATTCATTACAACCCATTACCATTATATTATCCCCAATTGATAGATTGGGACCAACAAAAATCTAGTTTGTCAATTGATGAGTTCCAAAATGATGAAGCATTCTATGACTTTTTAGGCTTTAGAGATGATGTTCCATTGGGAGATCACAAATCATAATTCTCAATCACATTGGATCCTGTAGCCTATTTTGGATAGAAGGTGAACAACCTTAGCCAAAATTAAAAAATTAAAAAATTGAGCTCCCAAAGTGAAAAACTCTTTGAGGCACTTTATGACCAAGGAAAAAGTAAAGATAAAGGCCATTCTAGTGGTGAAAACCTATTTCAGGTGCTATTAGATGGGGGGTGTTCATTCTTCTTCAAATTTAGACTAGGAAACCACCAATGATGAACTTACCTACGGATCAGAGTTTAGCTTTGAGAAATAAGTATTTGATCAAATACTTCAAGAATTTATAAATATTTTTGTCATATAACTAGATCTCCCATTAGGGGACTTAGATTCATAATGCCTAGGAGAAGTTGAAGAGCAAGTCATAACAGAGGATCCTGACATAGTTTAACACTTCAAGTCATTACCTACTATCCTAGAAGATGGTTGGACCCTTCTAATCAAAGATATAATAAAGGTAAAAATAAAGACTTCATCAGACCTAAAATGGATAAAATTAGGTGTGTCCTTCACTGAGGAGGAACATGACATCTTTGCTACTCTATTGAGAGAATTTCTAGATATCTTTACATGGATGTACTCTAACATGCCATGTTTAGACCCCTTGGTTCTACACCACCTTATGGTTAATCTTGATGCCAAATGAGTAAAACAAAAGATACATAAGATACATCCTCACATTTTTTTATTGGTAAATAAAAAGTTGGAAAAACTCTTATAAGCAGGATGTATCTGATCAATTGACTACTTAGAGTGGATCTCTAATGTGGTACTTGTTAGCAAAAAGCTTGAAGGGATCAAAATTTGTATTTATTTTCAAGACATCAATAAAGCTTTCCCTAAATATGATTTTTTATTTCCTAATATTGACATGATCATTGATTTCATGGTATGTTATGAAATTCTTTCACTCATGGATAGCTTTTCATGATATAATCAGATCAGAATAACACCAAAAGATCAGCATAAAACAACATTCACCACTCGGTGAGGAACTTTTTGCTATCAAGAGATGCCATTTGGCATTAAGAATGTAAGATATACATATCAAAGAGCCATTACTATCATATTCCATGATATGATGTATGATATTGTTGAAGACTATGTCGATGACATATTAAGAAAATCCAAGACTAGGGCCAACCATCCAACAGTACTACATAAGATATTTGAAATACTATGAGAGTAAAAAGTCAGACTCAATCTAAATAATTATGTGTTTAGTGTAAATTTAGTAAAATTACTTGGATTCATCATGTGTTATCAATGTATTGAAGTCAATTTGGCTAAAGTTCATGCTATAATCAAGATGACACCACCAGCCAATTTAAAGTAACCCCATAATTTGTAGGGTAAGATCCAGTCAATCCAACACTACATCTCTTAGTTAGTAGAAAACTACCATCCATTTACACACATTTTGAAGAAAGGAGTTACATTTCACTAGGATGATCACTACCAAATAGATTTTCAATAGCTCAAAGACTATCTTGTCAATTTGCCTATTTTATTACCTCCTATGCTAGGAAATCCATTCTTGGTATACCTATTAGCTATTGATTATGCCCTAGGGGAAATCTTGGCTCAACATGATGAGAATGGAAATGATAATTTTGTATAATACTTAAGTTTTACCTTGGTTACATATGAACGTAACTATGTGCCTATTAAAAAGCTTATCTAGCCATGGTTTTCCTAGCTCAAAAACTGCATCATTACATGTTGAATAATAAAATCATGGTCATTTTAAAGGTAGATCCACTCAATTATCTACTATATAAAATATCTTTGCAATGTATAATGGCTAAATGGATCATGCTTCCTAGTGATTTTGACATAGAGTATGTCAATTAGAAAGTAATCAAGGGACAAGTTCTTGCAAATCAACTTACTAAAACACCTCTCATGGACACACAACCACTCAAGTTTCAATTTTCTAATGAATGTGTTATGACCATTATTGATACACCTCTTGAGGATCAACCTTGGAAGTTTTAATTTGATGGTTCATTCACTACACATGGATTGGGGGTAGGCCTATTGTTTATTACACCACAGGGGGATCTAATCCCTAAATCCTTTAAAATCAACTTTCCTTATACAAACAACATGGCTGAGTATGGAGCACTTATTGCAGGACTCTGACAAGCAATGCAGTGGAATATATCTCATCTCCAAGTTTATGGTGATTCTCAGTTAATCATCAATCAGGTTACAAATCATTTTCAGACCAAAGATGACAAACTAGTTCCATATAAAGACATGGTTAACACTCTTAAACAAAAAATTGTCAACATTTAGTTTGAGCATATACCTAGGGCTTGTAAGAGAAATATAGATACTATGGCTAATATTCATTCTCTAATTATAAAAATAGATAAAACTAGATATTGTCAATTCCTCATCAAGAATTTATCAGCACCAACTCATGAATTGTTAATCATCACCATGATTTATGATATTATTGGTCCTAATTCTATCTTGTACTTAGACCTTTACAACTACCTTTATGACCAAATTCTACCACCTAACCTATATTGAAAACAAACCAAATCCTTCATTCATCATTCAGCTCATTATAAACTACTCGGATCCACTCTTTACCATCATAGTTTTGATAGAACTTTGCTTTATTGTTTAACTTCGATAGAGTCTACATTAGTGTTAAGAGAAGTTCATGGAGTATATAGAGCCCATTACAACAAGGTAGTCCTATCCAAAAAGATATTTAATTCCTTATTGGCCCATAATGGATGTATATGTCACTGTATATGTAAAAAAGTGTGATAAATGTCAATGGCATGCTAATCTAATTCATGCCCCTATAAAACCTTTGAAACTGATGTTAACACTATGGCCTTTTTCTACATGGAGACTTGACCTCATTGTAAATATTAACCCCACTTCATCTGACAACCATAAACATATCCTTACCACCATTGAATTTTTCACTAAGTGGGTTGAAGCTATACCCCTCACATGATTAGAAATCAAATTTACAAATTCATCTTCAACCACCTCATCTACTGCTACAGTATTCCCTCTAACATTATATCCGATAATAGAGGATCATTCAAGAACAAAGATGTAGACTAGTTATGTACTAAATACAACATCACACAACACTTTTCTATAGCATATTACCCTCAAGGTAATGGCCAGGTTGAGGCATCCAAATTATCGACATTCTCAAAAAGATTGTTAATGATGCTAGTCATGATTGGCACCTCCAGATATTCCCTACCCTTTGGGAATATTGTACCAATCATCATACCCCCATAAGAGCCACTCCATACTCATTTATGGTATTGAAACCATCCTTCCCATTGAGGTCAAATTGCCTTCACTATGCATCTCTTTTAAGCATGTTTTGGATGATCATGACTATCGAGTAGCTCACCTACAAGAGCTAGACCTACTTGATGAGAAATGCATGGTCATGCTCAAAAATCTTCAAGCATTTCAAAATCAACTCAAAGGCCACTATAATCATCATGTGAAGTATAGAACATTCAAACTTGATGATCTTGCTCTTAAAGAAAGCCAAAATAATACCATCGCTAAGAAGAAACATAAAGGGAAATTCAAACCAAACTGGATAGGACCTTTCATCATCACCATAAATTATGGATCAAGATCATATAGGCTTACCACACCAAATGGAGAGGAAATTCTAGAGATGATGAATATTATTCATCTCAAATGGTACTATGCTTAAATGCTAAGGTGTATTGTCTATAAGGACTATTTTAGTTATTCCTTTTTATCACTACTCTTTCATGTATAAATGCCATCCTTATCTATCCTCTTTACCATATCCACTTTCTACTTCTGACCTATCGACCTAGTATGTTCTAAAAAACCTATCTTATTTGACCTTGGTTTTTGTTATTCATTATGCAATTTTAGCATCAAGGTATCTGATCAATTCATCAATTTATTCAAGAACTTCATTTGTTATTCTTTCTTACCACTAGTCTTGCTGTTAAATTATAACCACCTTTGGATAAATTAGTACCTTTGATCTATGCTATTGTGTCCTATTTATACCTACCTATGTGTAAACTAGGGGAAACATTAAGCCTTGACATACCAACTTGCCCCTTCCTATACCACACTATGCCTTTACACTAGCTGTGCCTATTTTATTTGAATTGACTGCTACACTAGTTAAATTCCTCTACTATAATGGTGGAACTATAGTGACTTGAGGTCTTACTCTAGGATTATGTAGGCAATGCTCAATACTTATTGAGGTCAACTTAGTCACCCTAAGCCATGCTCTCACCATTTTGTGAGAAACCTAAGCCATGTTCTCACCATTTTGAAAGCAACCTAAGCCACGCTCTCATCATTTTTCAAGTAACCTAAGCAACACTCTCACCATTTTTCAAGAAACCTAAGCCATGATCTCAACATTTTTAGAGAAACCTAAGCCATACTCTCACCATTTTTTGATCAACCTAAGCCATGCTCTCATCATTTTGTGAGCAACTTAATCCATGCTCTCACTTTTTTGTGAGCAACCTAAGCCATACTCTCACCATTTTATGATCAACCTAAGCCACACTCTCACTATTTTGAAAGCAACCTTATTTAAACACTCTCATCATTTTGTGAGATTGAACCATTTAGTGTCTCATCATTCTTGATTAAGTTGAGACACTCCAAAAATTCCAAAAATATTTCAAAAATCATTAGAAAAGAATAAAAACATTGACCACTTCTTTCCCTTAAGGATTCTAGGAACCCTTAATAATTTACAAGAAAATCACTTGTCATTTAGTTTCCCCATCTTTTTTGGCCTTTTTTCTCTCATGCACTTGTTTTTTTTCAAGACCATTCCTATTACTCTCCCACATCCATTCTGTTTATTTTCATCAGTTATCATATTCTTCCCATTCCTTAGGAGAACTACATTTCACCTAAAAAAATTTATTGGATATTACATTTATGAAACCATATAGGTAGCATCCACTTTCCTAGTGCATATGGAGATAACTCATCCACCCCCTTATTTTTCTTATATTCCCCCATTTTGTTTTTTTGTTAAGTTGTCCCCTATTTTCTAGGGGAAATTTTCATAAGGTTTCCATTACAATGTTTGTTTATTTTTTCTTATTTTTATTTATTTATTTTCAGCACGGTTGCCTTGATTCAGTTCCTATGTGTTCATTAGATGATTCCTTATCCATACTTATACTTGAATCTACCCATATTTATATGTTTACATTGTCATCATGGTTTTTATCATTGGTGCATTATTTTCTATTGAGTATTAGATTATGGGAGTCAATCCTCATGCATATTTTGGCCAAATCTTCATGATGTTATACCATGATGCCTATCGACATGTATTATAACAAACCTCAACTTCATGAAGTCTATTTAGTAATGGTGGCATCTATTCACACTGACATCCTGATTCCCTCCTAATTATATCCTAAATAGAGTAATTAAACATGAAATAATTTCAATCTTTAATAGTTTAGATGAACATCTCCCTATTAGTAGGTTGTTTCAATTCATCATTACCCTATATGTTAAGTTATCATCATCCTCATCCAAGTTTATCATGTTTGCCACTATCAGGGTCCAATAATTATAAACACTTATGGACAAATAATTACACACCATCCCACATACATTTCTTGATGATTATAACCACCTTTGGGTAAATCATTATGTTATCACCACTTTACATTTACTACCCATATAAGGGCATGTTATTCTCTTGTTTGTCTATCCTAAGTGGGGCAACTCCATCTTCTCAATGATTATAACTATCTTTGGGCAAATTATTATGTTATCATATCACATTGCCACTATCGAGGTAAAATTATTATAAATTCCTTTGAGTAAACCATTGCATATCATCTCACTTGCATTCTCAATGATTTTTACTATTTTTTTCAATATCATTGTCTTTTCACCCCATCATCTTTCCTTTCTTTGGTCCCCTCACTTCACTTCTTTCCTTTAGAGGGACCATTTGCCGACCTACTTATGCCAATCATTCCTTTAAGGGGGAATCATATAGTTAGTTTATCATCTTACAGTTGTAGGTATATAGAACATTTTTATTCTTTGAGAAGACACTACTATGTTTATAGCTTGTAATGCCTTCATAAACAAGGGCAAATTGTAGGCACCTAAAACTGGCCACTGATAACCCCCAATCAGGATTTTGACTAATTTTCACCCAAAATGCATAATTTGGCCTAATAACATTAAAACACACTAAATAATATGAAACTAACATATTAAAGTGTTGATTTTGGCTAAGGTATCCCTAAATAGGGCAATGCAATTTATGGGCCAACTAACTTTGATTAGTTCATTTTGAGTCAAAATGCCAAATTTGCACCTAGATGCTCTAGATTGATCTTCCCTATCTAATATTTTTCACAAGACACATGACTTTGTTATTTGTTTTTGGTAACATCCTAAATGGAAATATGGTTTCAATGCATCTAACAATGACTTCTAATTCTAGTCCAGTCAAATTTAGGACCAATAACAAGGCATTCTGATCAATCTGAGTAATTTATGCACAAAGTACTAAATCATGCTTAAGAGATAGTTAACCCAAATCAAGGCCTAATTAATTATTCCATGGAAATTTTTTGAATACTTGTTTTTAGAAATGAATATTGAATATCTACATCATCAGGTGACCTCATTTCTTGAGAAGACATCTCTAGGCCATAAATGCCACAAATATCAAGATTCATGCCCTCCATGCCTCATAAATGCCCTATATGATGCCCTCCATGCTCCTTAATTTCCCCTTATTCTAATTTCATGATGAGGATAATTACAAACTTAATGTCAAAAATTGAATTAATCCTTAACCACACATCTCAATATTGAGATGGATGGTTTAGGTTGATTATGATCAAATCCAAAAATGTATAAATAGAAGGCCTCACAACATCATTTCTAAGAATTTTTTATGCAAATTTATAATTCTAAATTAGTTCCAAAAGCTTCAAGAAATTGGTGTTACCATGCCAAATTGATTCCAAGCCAAGCTAAGCCAATCCACAATCGAAAGGTGCCAAGGAGAGATGGAGGTAGCCAAGCTTCCATTGCCAAGGACTTTATGAGCACAATCCAAGAAAGTCACTATAAAAAGAATTTTAGAGCATCCAAGGAAGGTAAAAGAGTTATCTTTTGCATTTTAATTGTGTGTTTCATTCATGATTGTTAACTAAGCTCTCCTTAGTGTCTATGCATAGAGATGTTATGTTATTGGTGTGTTTATTTCACTTTGTTTTCATTTTAGAACTAACACCATACTAACCATCCTCTCTTGAGTCAAATTCTTAAATCAAGATAACATCAATAATCCATAAGAAGATCTTGATTGTGTTCTTAACCTAATCCATTATTACTAATGACATATCCTCTGATAAATTTCAAGCTTTGGTTAGACACCTAGCTCTAACCCAACAAGTCAGATTCAACCAAAGTGATATGTCTTCCCTTGGTCTACTCCATAATAATCCATTATACATAAAAGTTCATATAAGATGACATAAAGTGAAACATGCCCTTATAGACAATGGATCCAACCTCAACATCATGTGTCTCAAGCTCATCAAGCTTCTTGGGTACACAATGATAGATCTCCAATCATAAATAATAACTATCAAAGACTATGATAATCAAGAAAGAGAATCCCAAGGCACCATTAGTTTACCAGTTATCATGGGGCCTTTAACCCATGATACACTTTTCCATGTGTTTGATCTAGAGTTATCATACAACATACTTTTAGGAAGGCCATGGTTACATGAGATTTGTGCAGTCCCATCAACACTGCACCAATGTATCAAGTTTTCCCCCTCAGGGATGAAGGTGAATATTTTGGGAGATTTACACCTATATAAACACTACAAGCATCTTGAGGCTGAATTTAAAATATATAATTATTAGTATGGTATGAATATTAGTTCCAATTAGGATAAAGGAAAAGCTATATTTATTGATCCTTCACCAGATAATTACATAGATCTTAATACCTTGGATTCCCTTTCCCACATGCCACCTCCTGAAGCTTCTAATCATTTCACCATTTTGGATAATGGATTAGGAGAGTATGTGACTCATGATACATTTCATATCACCAATATTCCTCAAAATATGAAAACCTTTGGGTGACCTAAAGTCATCCCACATATGCATTGGCAATAAAATAAAAAAGATAAGGGCCCTGTCACATTTGTACCAGCATCTGGTCTAGGACCTGACCCTCTTGAAGGGGATGACTCATGGTTATAAAATGATAACCAAGTTTAATATTATAAAAAATCAAAGTATCATATTCCTAATAGGATCATGAAGCATCACAATTATGAAAGAAGAGGCCTCAGACTGAATTAACAAGGAACCATTGAGCCAATTTCCATGACTAAGTATGAAAGACCTTATAGACATGGATTTGAACCACCTGAGGGTGACTCCACATATCTTATTCATAATCCATCACCAATGACTAGTGATTATGATGTTGATAGTGAAACAAAGTCTGATCACAGCCTCACTTTTAATGACCTAGCTAAAACTAATCTATTTGATAACAATGCCATTTGTACCCTCACCTTGGCCATTCATCATAACCCATTGCCATTATATAATCCCCAATTGATAAATTGGGACCAACAAGAATCTATTCTATCAATTGATGAGTTCCATAATGATGAGGTATTCTATGAATTTTTAGGCCTTAGAGATGATGTTATGTTGGGAGATCACAAATTAGGATTCTCAATAACATTGGATCCTACAGCCTATTTTGGAGAGCCGGTGAACACCCTTAGCCAAAAAAAAAATTAAAACATTAAGGTCCCAAAATGAAAACTTCTTTGAGGCACTTTTTGAACAGGGAAAAAGTAAAGATAAAGGCTAGTCTAGTGGTGAAAACCTATCTCAAGCACCATTAGATGGGGGTGTTCATTCTTCTTCAAATTTAGACCAGGAGACCACCAACAACAAACTTGTTTGTGGATCTAAGTTTAGCTTTTATAAATAACAAGTATTTGACCAAATACTTCAATAATTTATGACTATTTTTGTCACATGCCCAGATCTCCCATTAGGGGACTTAGATTCATCATGCCTAAGAGAATTTAAAGAGCAAGTCCTAATAGAGGATCCTAACATAGTTTAACACTTCAAGTCATTACCTATTATTCTAGAAGATGGTTTGACCCTTCTAATCAAAGATATAATATAGGTAAACATTGGGACTTCATCAAACCTAAAATGGATAAAATTAGGCAAGTCCGTCACAGAGGAGGAATGTGATGTCTTTATAGCTCTGTTGAGAGAATTTGTAGATATCTTTGCATGGGTGTACTCTGACATACAAGGTTGAGACCCCACCTTGGCTTTGAACCACCTTGTGGTTAGTACTGATGCCAAAATAGTAAAATAAAAGTTATGTAAGATACATCCTTGCATTGTTGTATGGGTAAAGAAAGAGTTGGAAAAACTCTTAGAAGCAAGATGTATTTGATCAATTGACTACTCAAAATGGATCTCTAATGTGGTACCTATTAGCAAAAAGCTTGAAGGGATCATAATTTGTACTAATTTTTGGAACATCAACAAAGCTTTCCCTAAAGATGATTTTTCATTACCTAATATCGACACGATCATTGATTCCATAGTAGGTTATGAAATTCTTTCACTCATGGATGGATTTTAAGGATACAATCATATCAGAATAGCACTAAAAGATCAGCATAAAACAACATTCACCACTCCATGGGGAACATTTTTGCTATCAAGTGATACCATTTGGCCTTAAGAATGTGGAAGCTACGTATCAAAGATCCATGACCATCATATTCCATGATATGATGCATTATATTATTGAAGACTATGTTGATGACATATTAGAAAAATCCAAGACTAGGGTTGACCATCTAGTAGTGTTGTGTAAAATATTTGAAAGACTATGAGAGTACAAAGTTAGACTCAATACAAAGAAATGTGTATTTGGTGTAATTTTAGGCAAATTACTTGGCTTCATCATGTCTCATCAAGGTATTGAATTCAATTTGGCTAAAGTCCATGCTATAACTGAGATACCACCACTAACCAATTCAAAATAACTCCATAGTTTGTAGGGTAAGATCTAATCAATCTGAGACTTCATCTCTTAGTTAGCAGACAAGTGCAATTCATTTACACACCTTTTAAAAAAAGGAGTTGCATTTCACTAGGGTGATCACTGCCACATAGATTTTCAATAGCTCAAATACTATCTTATCAATCTACCTATTTTATTACCTCCTATGCTAGGAAAGCCATTATTGTTATACCTATTAGCTACTGATCATGCCATACGGGAACTCTTGGCTCAACATGATGATAATGGAAAGGAGCATGTTGTATACTAATTAAGCCATACCTTGGTTATATATGAACATAATTATGTGCCTATTGAAAAAGCTTATCAAGCCATAATTTTTATAGCTCAAAAACTACATCATTATATGTTGACTAATAAAACCATGGTCATTTCAAAGGTAGATCCACTCAAGTATCTACTATCTCAAATAGCTTTGCAAGGTAGAATGGCTAAACAGATCATGCTTCTTAGTGTATGTCAATTAGAAAGAAATCAAGGGATAAGTTCTTGTAGATCAACTTGTTAAAGCACCTCTCATGGACACACAACCACTCAAGTTCAAATTTTTTGATGAATCCATCAGGATCGTTATTGATACACCCCTTGAAGAGCAGCCTTAGAAGCTTTACTTTGATGGTTCATTAATTACACATGGATCAGGGGTAGGCCTATTGTTTATTTCACCACAGGGGGATCTAATCCCTAAATCCTTCAAAATTAGCTTTCCTTATAAAAACAACATGGTTGAGTATGAATCACTTGTTGTAGGACTTCAACAAGAATTATAGTGGATATATCTCATCTCTAAGTTTATGGTCAGTCTTAGTTAATCATCAATCAAGTTATAAATAATTTTTAAACTAAAGATGACAAGCTAATTCTATATAAAGACATGGTCGACACTTTTAAACAAAAAATTTTCAACATTCAGTTTCAGCATATACCCAGGGCTAGTAATAGAACTATAGATGTCATGTCTACTATTGGTTCTATGATTAGATAAATAGATTAATCTAGAGAGTATCAATTCACCATCAAGAATTTATTAGTGCTAACTCATGAATTGTCAATCACCACCATGATTTATGATATTATTGGTCGTAATTCTATCTAGTAATTAGACCTTTACAACTACCTTCATGACCAAATTCTACCACCTAACCTATCTTGAAAATAAACCAAAGCCTTCATTCATCATGTCACTAATTATACTCTACTTGGATCCACTCTTTACCATCATAGTTTAACTTTGACAGAGTCTACATTAACATTGAGAAAAGTTCATGAGGGAGTAAGTGGAGCCCATTCTAGTAGGGCAATCCTATCCATAAAGCTCTTGTGTACTAGTTATTATTAGCTCACAATGGATGCAGATGTCACTGCATATGTAAAAAAATGTGTCAAATATCAATGGCATGCTAATATGATTCATCCCCCAACAAAAATATAAAATTGATGTTGACACCATGGCCATTTTCTACATGGGGACTTACCTCATTAGGAAGATTAACCCCATTTCATCTGATAGCCATAAACATATCCTTAATACCACCAAATATTTCATTAAGTGGGTTGAAGCTATACCCCTCACTTACATGAATGGAAAGCAAATTTCCAAATTCACCTTAAACCACCTCATCTACCACTACAGTATTCCCTCTAAAATTATATCTGATAATGGAAGATCATTCAAAAATAAAGATGTAGACTAGTTATGTACTGAATACAACATCACACAACACTTTTCTATAACATATTACCCTCAAGGTAATTTCCAACCCAAGGCATCCAAAAAAACAATTATCAATATTCTCAAAAATATTATTAATGATGTTGGTCATGATTGGCACCTCTAGATATTCCATGCCTTTTGGCATATTGTACCAATCATTGTACCCCTACAAGAGCCACTCCATACTCACTTATTTATGGTACTAAAGCCATCCTTCCCATTAAGTTCAAATTTCCTTTACTATGCATCTCTTACAAGCATGTCCTATATGATCATGATATCAAGTAGCTCACATGTAAGAGATAAACCTAATTGATGATAAATGCATGGCCATGCTCAACAATCTTCAAGCATATCAGAATTGACTCAAAGGCCATTATAATAGACATGTGAAGTATAGAACATTTGAACTTGGTGATCTTTCTCTTAAATAAAACTAAAAGAATACCACAATTGAGAATAAACATAAAAGGAAATTCAAACCAAATTGGATAGGACCTTTCATCATCACTGAAAATTATGGATCAGGAGCATATAAGCTTATCACACCAAAAAAAGAAAAACTTCCAAAGCCGATGAATATTATTCATCTCAAACAATACTATGATTGAGCACTAAGGTGTATTATCTATAAGGACCATTTCAATTATGCCTTTTTGTCACCATTCTTCCATGTATAAATTCCATCCTTATCCATCCTCTTTGCCATATCCACTTTCCACTTCTGACCTATCGACCCAATGTGTTCTAAAAACCTAGGCCATTTGACCTTGGTTTTTCTCATTCATTACACAATTTCAGCATCAAGGTATCTAATTAGTTCATCAGTTTATTCAAGAACTTCAGATAGACATCATATTTAGGGATAGTGTGATAGATGTTTTGGCAGTTACATTCTTCATTTTTTATTCTTTCTTACCACTAGTTTTGTTGCTAATTTATAACCACCTTTGGGAAAATTAGTGCCTTTGATCTATGTCATTATATCTTAGTTATAATGACCTATAGGAAAACTAGGGGCAACATTAAACCTTGACATACCAACTTGCCACTTCCTTTACCATGTTGTGTCTTTATACTAACTATGCCTATTTTTTTGAATTGACTGCTGCACTAGTTGAATTCCTCTACTATAATGGTAGAACTATAGTGACTTGAGGTCCTACTCTAGGACTATGTAGACAACACTCAATACTTTTTGAGGTCAGCCTAGTTACCCTAAGCCATGCTCTTGCCATTTTTTGAGCATGATAAGCCATGATCTCATATTTTTGTGAGCAATCTAAGCCATGCTCTCACCATTTTATGAGCAACCTAAGCTATTATCTCACCATTTTGTAAGCAACCTAAGCCACGCTCTCACCATTTTTCAAGTAACCTAAGCCATTCTCTCACTATTTTGTGAGTAACCTTAGTTAAATGATCTCATCATTTTGTGAGCTTAAACCATTTAGTGTCTCATCATTCTCAATTGAGTTGAGACACTTCAAAAATTCCAATAACATTCCATAAATTGTTAAAAAAGAATAAAAAACATTGACCACTTCTTTTCCTTAAGGATTCTGGGAACCCTTACTAAGTTACAAGAAAAACACTTGTCATTTAGTTTCCCCATCTTTTTTGTCCTTTTTTCTCTCATGCACTTGTCATTTTTCAAGACCATTCCTATTCTTTTCCCACATCCATTCTATTTGTTTTCTTCAGTTATCACATTCTTTCCATTCCCTAAGAGAACTACATTTGGCCTGAAGTTTTTTATGAAATATTACATCTATGAAACTATGTAGGTAGCATCCACTTACCTAGTGTATATGGAGACATCTCGGCCACCCCCTTCTTTTTCTTTTGTTCCCCCATTTAGTTCATTTGTTAAGTTGTCACCTATTTTCTAGGGGCAATGTTCATAGGGTTTTTATTGTGTTGTTTGTTTGTTTATTTCTACTTGTTTTTGTTGTTTGTCTACCTGTTTGTTTGCTTTCAACACTGCTACCTTGATTCAATTTATGTGTGTTCATTGGGTTATTCCTTATCCATACTTACACTTTAATCCATCCCTATTCATATGTTTATATTGTCATCATGGTTTATATAATTAGTGTATTATTTTCTATTAAGTATTGGATTACGGGAGTTAGTCCTCATGCATATGTCATCCAAGTCTTCATGATGTTATACCATGATGCCTATCGACATGTGTTACAAAAAACCTTAGCTTCATAAGTCTATTCAACAATGGTAGCATCTCTTCGACACTGACATCCTGATTCACTCCCAATCATATCCTAAATAGAGAAATTAACCATGAAATAATTTCAACCTTTATTAGTTTATATGAGCATCTCCTTACTAGTAGGTTATTCCAATTCATCATTACCCTCTGTGTTAAGTTATCATCATCCTTAGCCAAGTTTATCATGTTTTTCATAATAAAGGTGCAATGATTATAACCACCTATAGGCAAATCATTGCACACCATCCCACCTACATTTCATGATGATTATAACCACCTTTTGGAAAATCATTATATTGTCACCACTTTAATTTTTTTTCCATACAGGGGCATGTTATTCTCTTGTTTGTCTATCCTAATTGGGGAAGCTCCATATTCTCAATGATTATAGTTGCCTTTGGGAAAATCAATGTGTTATCATACCACAATGCCACTATCAAGGTATAATGCTTATAACTACCTTTGGGAAAACCATTGTGCACCATCCCACTTGGATTTTCAATGATTTTTGACTACTTTTTCAATATCATTGTGTTTTCACACCATCATATTTCCTTTCTTTGGTCCCCTTGTGTCACTTGATTATTTTCAAGGGACCATTTGTTGATCTCCTTGTGCCAACCATTCCATCGAGAGGGCATCATATAATTAGTTTATCATCATTACAGTTGTAGGCATACAAGACCTTTTCATTCTTTGAAAAGTCATTACTATGCTTATAGCTTGTAATGCCTTCCCAAATAAGGAAAAATTGTAGACACCTAAAATTGGCCACCGATAACTCCTAATTAGGCTTTTGACCAATTTCCACCCAAAATACATAATTTGGCCTAAGAACACTAAAAAATGCTAAAAGATGTGAAACTAAAATATTCAAGTGCTGATTTTGGCTAGGGTATCCCTAAATGGGGAAATGAAATTTATGGGCCAGTGAACTTTGATTAGATTATTCTGAGTCAAAATCCCAATTTTATACCTAGGTGTTCTGGATTGATCTTTCCTATTAAATCTCTTTCATAAGACACATGCCTTTGTTATTTTTTTTTGGTAACCTCCTAAATGGGATGATAGATCCAATTCATCTAACATTGCCTTCTAATTTCAATCCAATCAAATTTAGGACCAATAATAAGGTATTCTGATCACTTTATGTAATTTGTGCACAAAATTCTTAAACATGATTAAGATCTAATTAAACCAAATCAAGGCCTAACTGATAATTCAATGAAAACTTGTTGAATACTTGTTTTTAAAAATAAATATTGAATATCTACATCATCAGGTGACCTTATTTCTTGGGAAGACATCCCTAGCCAATAAATGCCACAAATATCAATATTCATGCCTCTCATGCCTCATCAATACCTTCCATGATACCCTTCATGCTTCTTAATTTCCCCTTTTTCTAATGCCATGATGAGGATAATTACAAATTTAATTCAAAAAATTGAATTAATCCTCAAACACACATCTTAATCTTGAGATGGATGGTTTAGATTGATTCTGATCAAATCTAAAAATCTATAAATAGGAGGCCTCACAACACCATTTTTAATCTTAAGTAGTGCAAATTTATAATTCAATATTAGTTCCAAAAGCTTCAAGAAAATAGTGTTATAATTCCAAATTGATTCCAAGCCAAGCCAAGCCACAAGCTAAAGGTGCCAAGGAGAAGAGGACATGGCGAAGCCACTATTACAAAGGCATTTGGAGCATCCAAAGAAGGTGAAGGGATTCTTGTATTTTCATTTATTTCTCTTTAGTTCTGCTTGTCATTTTCTTTTATTAACTAAGCTCTTTGTAGTGTCTAGGCCTAGAGATGTTATGCTATTAGTGTGTTTATTTCGCTTTGTTTTCATTTTGAAACTAACACCATGTTAACCATCCTCTCTTGACTCAAATTCCTAGATCACATTATTCCTAACTTGGTCTAGATTTGTCAAAATAATTAAAAGGTTTATGCAAAGTTTTGTGAGGAAACAAGCTAGCGTGAAGTATCTAACATTTCACTACTCACACAAAGATAAGTAAGTAAATGGTCCTAAAAATAAAAATGCCAAACTCTAAGGTTAAAGTGTTTCAAATTAGTCTAATCTTAGAATTTAAAAGTTGCTAGGTCTTTTCACCAAATTCAAAATCAAAATCTACGCTCAAACAAGGCAAGTGTTAGGACTCTTGGCCAAACAATGTCAAAAGATAGACTTTGAAATAGATGAAATTTTTTAATCTAATAGATTTAAAACACTTATAAAAAACACTAAACATTTTATTCTTAGACATGAACTTGATCAACTAGGTATAAGGTATGAAATAAAAGACACTTTAGTAATAGTTTATTTTCTCATAAAAAATGGTATAAAACTGGATTCTTTTGATAAACAAGCTAGACAAAAGTGAACAGTATAACCATTTTAGATAAAAAATCATAAAAGTACACTTGGATTGGTCTAAAAATGTAGGAACAAATTTGAACCCTATGTAAGAAGGTCTATGAAACAATATTAAAAAAAATTAGGTAGCGTAACAATGTTGTACTACCTAAAAAAGTGTGATAAAAATGTTTGTTTCAAAAACTCTCTAAGGTAAAGATGCCTTCCTACAATTTTGACAACATAACCCTACTTTTCTTGACTTAGAATATTGTGGTGCATAGACTCAAAGTGCAAGTGTTTAGCACAAAATGGCTTAAGTCTATAAAATTATGAGAATGATTATGAGTCTTAAATGACCTTCAACCTAAATTAGAAATTAAACCTAAGTTCCCTCAAGTTTAGTGCAAATGGCAAACCCACTTAAAATATTAACCCTATGAACTTGTAAAGGTGTCATTCTAAATTTAGATTATAAATGGACTTAAATAAATCTGGTAAAGGTTTAGACTCAATTGGGCATCATAACTACACCAAAGTGGATGATATGACTCTTAATATTTTGATGAACTTTTGAACAAGGCAAATTGATGATCTCACGTTGTTTGGTTTGGATTATTTGTTTACACCAAGTTTTGACTCTAAACAAGACTTTAAACTAGGACAAGACTAACTAATTAATCACTCTTAGATCCTAAACTGACAATGTTTCTTGGTATTGTTGGAATCCATCAATATATGTCATTTGAGAAGATTTTAAGTGTTCATCCAAAAGTAAATGTGTATTATATAGTAGGGTTTTTACACCCCTACTTCTCTCAAATGATAGTACTATGGCATGGACCTTGAGGCACACCTTGCATCAACAATAATTCCATGGCAAGTCCGGATTTGTCTAAGATATAATAAGTTTTTGAATGATCTAGGGGAATCAATTGCACAATGACTTTCACACCAAATAATTCAAAAGAAAATCATAGATTTTGGGTTTGTATCACTTGGCTTGTTACAAAAAGGTCTAGTCCTTTTTTCAACCACTACATCCTAGTATTTTCTCAGTATAGTGTGATGTCCAAAGTGCCACTACATCTCGTGTGTAACTCTAAAGGATCCAAATGAATTCAATGCCAGGAGATGAAACCCTAGGTCAAAGCTTCCCTAAAGAACTTATGAGAGGTGATAAATTCCCCCTCACAAGACAAGATGTAATGAAATAAAAGACATAAAAAGAAATACTTTAGGGTTATTTTCAAGGTTACCCAAACTTTGATGATTTTTTTGTAAGTGATTTAGATGACATTCTTTCTAAGCCTTGGACTAGGCTTTGTGTAATAAGAATGGTGCTTTTGATTCCAAGGGTTCCCTATAAGGGACAAATGGAAGAGTATACATGCAACATTCCTCTTTTTGCCAAAAAAAAATTGATTGAACAACTATTGCAAACAATAATTGAAAATTATGTTTGATTTTAAACCCAATATGAAAGATTTAGTGGTTTTCATTTGACCCCTTGGTCTTAGTTGAAAACTTTAAAAACATTCACCAAAACATCTAAGTGCTTTGTTAAACACCAAAACAAGGTTCCTAATTTATTTTTTAAGCATGCAAAAGGTGATTTAAACATGTTTTGAGCAAATATCAAGCTTGATCCTATAGCAAAATTTTTAGCATGTCCTTTAGCTTTGAAGCTCTTTTTAGCTTGAAATAATGAACTTTGAAAAAGTAGCTCTCAGGTCTATTTTTTAGAAAAAAATAGTGATCAACATCGGTTATTACCACTGATGTCATTTATTTTATCTAACTAAGATCTAATTGATGTCAGTTTTGCTAACCAACATCGGTTAATCTATCTAACCAATGTCGATCTTACTTGCCGACTTGAACTACTGTGTAAAATTGTGGAAACCAAAAATGGCAAAATAAAGTTAGAAAATCAATTTGCAAGAGTTTTAAGTTCCCAAATAAATATTTTAGAGTTTCAAAAGTATCTCCCTAGGTGTGAGATGCATCTAGTCCCAATGGGCATGCTATATGTGATCTAAGAATTTGACTCAAGAGAGGATGGTTAATATTATGTTAGTTCTAAAATGCAAATAAAATGAAATAAACACACTAATATCATAACATCTCTAGGCCTAGACACTAGGGAGAGCTTAGTTAATAAACATAAATGATAAACACAGCTAAAAAGTAAGGAATGAAAACACAATAATTCATTCACCTTCTTTGGATGCTCCAAATGCCTTTGTAGTGGTGGCTTGCTTGGCTTATGCTCATGAAGTCTTCATCAAAGGAGGCTTAGCTATCTCCTATTCTTCTTTGCACCTTGTGGCTTTGGCTTGGCTTGGCTTGGAATCAATTTAGCATTATAACATTGCATGATCAAGTCCTTGAAGATATTTAAGCATAATAACTTTGCATCAAAATATCTTAGAAATTATGTTCATGGCCTTTCTATTTATAGATTTTTGGATTTGATCAGGATCAACCTAAACCATCCATCTCAAGATTGAGATGTGTGGTTGAGGATTAATTCAATTTTTGTAATTAAGTTTGTAATTATTCTCATCATGACATTAGAAGAAGGGGCAATTAAGAGGCATAGAGGGCATCATGGAAGGCATTGATGAGGCATGGAGGGCATGAATCTTGATATTTGTAGCATTTATGGCATAGGGATGTCTTCCTAAAAAATGAGGTCACCTAATGGTGTAGATATTCAATATTCATTTCCAAAAATAAGTATTCAACAAGTTTCCATGGAATTATTGATTAGGCCTTGATTTGGGTTAATTATCTCTTAAGCATGCTTAAGCACTTTATGTACTAATTACTTAATTTGATCAAAATTCCTTATTATTGGTCTAAAATTCAACTAGATTAGAATTGGAAGCTGCTATCAGATGCATTGGAACCATATTCCCATTTAGGAAGTTACCAATAGCAAATAACAAAGGTATGCATCTTGTACAGAAGATTTGATAGGAAAGAACAATCCAAAGCACCCATGTGTAAAATTAACATTCTAACTTAGAATGATCTGATCAAATTTAGTTGGCCCATAAATTACATTACCCCATTTAGGGATACCCTAGCCAAAATCAGCACTTGAATATGTTAGTTTCACATCATTTAGCATGTTTTAGTGTTTTTAGGCCAAATTGTGCATTTTGGGTGTAAATTGGCCAAAATCCTAATTAGAGGTTATCGATGACCAGATTTAGGTGTCTACACCTATCACAAACTTCCATGTAAAATCTGAGACCTTGAGACCATGTGGAAGTGATAAATATGAACTGGTCTTGAAACCTAGTCTCTTTTGGAGCCTATTAAAGACTACCTTGAAAAATGAGCTTTATTTTATCACTTCCAAGATGTCCTTTACATATTTTTATACTTTAATATGTGTAAAACATCCTAAATGACTGATTTAAGAGGATACACATACACTCTGAGATATAAGTTATCAAATTGCATAATGATCGTTGGCATGACGTAGAGCTCATCAAGAGATTTTTAGAACAATTTGAATGGGTCAATTTTGAGATCATATGCACAAGATAATTGATCTAAAAGGATCCACATACACTTTGAAATATAAGTTTTCAAATTATAGATTGATCATTGGCATGATGTAGAGCTCGTTAAGAGCTTTCTAGCACAATTTTAATGAGTTGATTTTGAGCCCGTATGTGCAAGATATCGTAGATAGAAGTTTCCAGATCAACAAGGCAAAAAGTAGCATAAGGTGATGTGGCATAATCCTAGCTAATAAAATTAACCAATTTTTTTACAACACATGGCAATGAGTTTGTGTGGGAAAAAATATTAGTCTATATACTTCATATTTATTAGGCATATATAGACAGTGTAAAACAAATAGGTTGGCTACAGGGCCGTAGCCAATGGAGTACACTTTTGTCTCAGAAGGGGACCATGCCATTGAAATGGCTATGGAGAATCCAACTAGTTAGATTTTGACAAGTATAAAATTTTGAATGGTCCACATGGTGGGTCCTCAAGCCACCACATGCCTTGCCACCATTTCATTTCTCCATAGTCAAAAAATTTGTCTACAGCTCAATGTCAACTCGAGCCCAAGTTGGGATGGTGACTCAAGTTGGAGTATCAAGCCTGAGCCAGACAACCTAGATGGGAACCCAACTTAACTCAAATGAAATGAGCCTAAGTGGGATACAAGTGTCACAGGAACATGATTTAGGTTCCATATTTTAACTTGAATGGGTCAAATGGAGCACAATGATCTGGGTTTTATATTTAACATAGATGGGTTTCCAATTTAGCATGAACTTGAGTTCCACCATGTTACAATTATTCCCAACTAAATGCCATGATGGTCTATGATCAAGTTTATCATGGTTCAAGAACATTCCAAGATCAATTAACACAATGAGGATTAACATGCCAGTTAAAGGTTCCATCAATAGATCCACATCAACATGCCAAGTTTCGCACGTTGACTATGTCACATCTAAGCCAAGCTTATCAAAATTGCCATAGAGAGGCGAAAATGGTCTGAAGACCATATAACAATCAAAATAGAGGTCTATTTAAAGACTTTCTATGATGTTCCATGGGTAATGTGGGATTAAACCAAATCCTAAAGTATAATTTCCAAGTTGGGTTTCAAACTCCTAACCTATCTATTAACAAGATAGATACCCGACTAGTGGATCTAAGGGTCTAAATGGCTATATAAAGTTGAGACTTTGTAATTGAAAGGCATCAGATTTAGCCAAAGAGCTAAGGCAAACTCTTGGTATAAACTAGGGAAATGTTATAAACTCCAAGATGATTTCAATGATATGTTGAAGAACCTATTTTGGATTTATTAAGGCCATTTTATAAGTCCATTTTCAAGACTTTTGGCATAAAATCCATAAGATTGTGAGATTACATTGATGACAGTAAGGTGGAAGGTCTATCTATGGGTTTTGAGACTTTCTAAAGGTCTATTGTTCATTTTTATATAGACTTAGAGTATCCATTTGATAATTGTGAGGGTTGCCTGTGTACTCACTTTTCAATTAAATGGATTGGTTTGCACTATAAGAGAATCTAGAGATGTAGGTATTGCTAAACTTTGTTATCAAGTGCTTGTCATGCATTGATTTTATTTGTGCATTCTTTTTCTACAATTTTGATTAATTTAGTTTATTGATAATTATTGAATGCATAATTAGTAAAATGTGGCATATTAATATAAATTTGAGAACTTTGGGCTTTGAGATAAATATTTTTTAAAAGGTCAAATTTAGTTTCATTTTCCTTGAGTGTTTTAGGAAATTGTGTGATTTGACTAAAGGATCCAAGGTAAACAATTTTTACATAGAAAGAAGTGCTAGTTTATGGATCAAGTTTGGTATTAGAATGGTTCTTACCTATAATTCATATCTTTTTTGTAGTGTTTTTGGATATTTGGGCCCTGATTAAAGCCATGGATTTGTACTTGTGGATGCATTTTCCCATGATGTTTTTGATATTGTGCATGATGATATAAATGATTATGTCATGCCAAATAAAATAAACAAATGGATGGTAAAACTAAATATGATGGTGGTGAATATGAGTGTACATCAGTGCACATAGGATCAATGGATCATCAAAATTCAACAAAAAATTGATTTTCTTTATGATCAGTTAGTAGAAGAATCAAGATAGAGAAAATGCCATCAAGATGATCCTACTATTTTAGCTAGTCCAATCTATAGTCTTTTTCAAGACATAGACATGTGGTAGAACATTGTTGGTTATGACATCTTGATTGTGCACCGTAGTGGTTTCAATAAAAGAACATAGGCAAAAGAAAGACTCATACTATCCAAAGTACCATTCATCATTCATAATCCTTAGTTTGACAAAGGACACCATCTAAACCTCTAGATATTATCTTATGATCTATAAGAGCCTCTAGACAGAGTATTCCTATCATTTTAGAGGGATGTGTCATTAGACTTATTTTTTATGGAGACATCAGAATAGGTTATATGACCACTGATGTAGTAAATTGATTAGGCTTTCCAACATTACCACTATTGCATGCTAAAATAGTTGGCATATGGAATGGTATTATTTGAGGTATGGAAACATGTTGTTGTACCTTGTGATTTGTAGTTGGGAGATAGTTCTTAGACATGGTGACTCTTAATATCATTTTATTGGAGATAGATGAGATGGTTTTGGAAAATTTATATCTCTTCACTCGACAAGAATCCTTAAAATATGATGGTATAGATATTTTATTGTTTAGATTCTACAATTTCAGGTAGGATAGGTCTCTAGACCCAATCACGATGATTCTAGTCAGACATCAAAATCATATGTACTAGGTGACCATCAGGTTCTAAAGGTCATCCACATGATGATCCATAGAGTGACTACTGAAGGAGTTAGACCCACACTAGGATTCCATAGTTGGTAAAAAATCTTAGGTGAATTTTGGTTTATCCATTTGTATATACTTATAAAACCAACATAAATAATGTGTTAGTTAGGATGTATGAATAAGACCCATATAGGTAATATTATGACATACATCATGAATAGTTGTTAAAAGACCCAAAGGGCACTATTTGTATTTATATATAAATTCATTATAAAAATTGTAGTTTTTTTTGTTGTGAAAGTCACCTATAGAGAAGAATTGAGTGACAGGTTTATCATACTCAAGTTGTCTTTTCACATTTTGGTAGAGGTTTTCCATTAACAATGGTATATACAGATTAGGGTATACTTGTTTTTATTAAGTATTATTCTATAGAGAACAATTTAGCAAACCTTAGAAGCACTAGATCTACATATGTACTTCTATATAGAGGCCATTAAGGCTATGTAGTGGAAGAGGACGTTGATGGACGTTCTATTATCCATGAGTAAAGGTAGTTGAAGCCATGGAAAAAAATAGGATGTGGATACACACATAATCATAATTTTGTGAAGAGGCTCATTATAGCCATATATTAGTAGAGGGTTTGTGAAATATTTGATTAATCAGTTGTTTCAAGCAATGTAGGGTAGTTGCATAATTTGAGTAGACTAATAAAGACCCATTAGAATTCTTCAAAACCAACTAGAATTTTAGAGAATCAAGTTGGGTACTAGCTTTTGGTAGACCAAAATCCCCATTAGTAAGGAGGATTGATTTAGGAGGATCCACATACACTCTAAGATAGAAGTTATCAAATTGTAGATTGATCATTAGCACGACATAGATATCATCAAGAGATTTTTGGTGCAATTTGAATGGATTAATTTTAAGCCCATATGAACAAGATATCATGTAAAGAAGTTTCTAGATCAACAGGGCAAAAGGTGACATAAGGTGATGTGGCATAATCTTAGCTCACCAAATGAACTAGTTATGTTATGACATATGGCACTAAGTTTGTGCAGGAAAAAATATTGGTCTCTATACTTCATCTTTGTTAAGTGTATATAGATGGTATAAAACAAATAGGTTGGCTAGAGGGACCATAGCTAATAGAGTTCACTTTTATATTGGAAGGGGGCCCTACCACGAAAATAGATATGGAGCATCCAACCAGTTGGATGTTAATAAGTGTTGAATTTTGAATGGTCCACTTGGTGGATCCTCAAGCCACCATGTGGCTTACCACCACTTCATTTCTCCATAGTTAAAAAATTTGTTTACTACTCAATGTCAACTCAAGCTCAAGTTGGGATGCTGAATCCAGTTGGAATGTCGATCCCAAGCTAGCCAACCTAGATGGGAACCCAACTTAACTTTAACAAAATCATCCAAAATGGGATACAAGTGTCATGGAATATGATTTAATTCTATATTTTAACCTAAATGGGTCAAATGGAGCATGATAATCCAAGTTTTATATTTAACATGGATGGGTTTCTAATTTAACAAAAACCCAAGTTACACCATGTTACCATTGTTCCCAACTAGATTCCATAATGGTCTGAGATCAAGTTTATCATGGTTTGAGAACATTATAGGCTCCATTAACATGGTGAGGATTAACACTCCAATCAAAATTTCCATCAATGAATCCACATCAGCATGCCAAGTTTGGCACATCAACCATGCCACATCTAAGCCAATCTTATCAACATTTCCATAGAGAGGCCAAAACATTTCGAAGACCATGTAACAATGGTAATATAAGTATATTTAAATACTTTCTATGGTGTTTCATAGACAATGTGGGATTAAACCAAATCCCAACATATAATTGCCAAGTCAAGTTTTGAACATAGACCTATCTTTTAAAAGGATAGAGACCTGAATGGTAGATCTAAGGGTCTAAACAACTATATAAAGTCAAGAATTGGTAATTGAAAGTCATCATATTCAGCCAAAGAGCTAAGGTAAACAAGACTAGTTTGTGTTTTCCCTCATCTTTAAGGCTTTTGGAGGCATTATTATCTCTTGGTGTAAACTAGGTAAATGTCCTAGATTCCAAGACAATTTCAATGGTATGTTGAAGACCTATTTTGGACTTGTTAAGGCCATTTTATAATTCCATTTTTGAGACTTTTGCTGGAAAATCTATAGGATTTCAAGATTGGATTGATGATAGTAAGGTGGAAGGTCTATCCATGGGTTCTGAGACTTTTTAAAGGTTTGTTGCCAATTTGTTGAAGTATTAGAGTATATATTTGAAAATTTTGAGGGTTGTATGTGTACTCAATTTTTAAGGAAATGGATCGGTTCGTACTAGAAGTGAATTCGGAGATGTAGGCATTGTCGAACTCTATTATCTAGTGCTTGTTGTGAGTTAATTTTATTCATGCATTATTTTTCCATAATTTTGATTAATTTAGTTTATTAATCATTATTTAATGCATAATTATTCAAATATTACATATTAACATAAATTTGAGCACTTCGAGGTTTGAGATAAATATGTTTGAAAAGGTCAAATTTAGTTTCATTTTCCTTGAGTGTTTCAAGAAATTGTGTGATTTGACTAAAGGATCCAAGGTAAAAAAAATTAACATGGAAATATTTGCCAGTTTACAGATCAATGACCTCCTCCAATAGTTTTTAATTTATTCATTACTCAAAACCCTATAAAACACCTAAAATTTTTGTAAAATAGTGCATTTAATGTAGTTCATACAACTACAAGTAAAGACAAAATACACCTTAAGAATATAATTATAATATTGAATAATGTTTAGGAGGTTAGAGGATATAATCAAGTCATCTAATGTGATTTTGAGATTCATCTTCTACATCAGGTCTTTACTAGGGTTGTAGGAGGGTTTAAAGTGACTTAGGTTCTTAATGATTTTTCATAAACCCTAGGCCTTCAAAACCTAAACAATGCCACAAATATCAAGTAAAATATACCCATAAATTATTTATATTATATTAGGTTCCCATGCATTTTTTACATATAGTACTGAGTGCAATAAGTTGGTCTTTAGGTTTTAAATAGCCCATTGGAGAGTGGTTGAGAGCATTAGTCATTATTCATGCATTTGATGGGTATAATCCAATAACTAAAAAATAAAATATTTAAGTGTAGGTACCTCATTACCATCATTGAAAACCACTAGGTTCCATGTCTAGGTTCATGGCCTTACCAAGCCAAAGAAAGTTGTGTTTTGTGTTTCAGTCTTACCTTAAGAGAAGCTTGAGGTGGTCTCAAAGGTTAAATTATACTGTTTATTGCATTTTATCTATTTTTGATGACTCTTGGAGTTATATAATATCATAGTACACCTTTAAATACCCTTATCTCTTCATGTTACCACAAAAAATACCACTTATTCATGATTGTTCATAGGGTCTACCTATGTATGAGTTAGGATTTATAGGCCTAAATAGGGTCTTCAATGTTTGTTTCACTTTAGATGAGTCTAAGAGTTATATGGAGTTATATCATCACTTTGAACCATTATCAAGATATTTTCCTTCCCTCAAACCTCCTCTTTTCATTATAGAAAAGCAGCTTTCACCTAACAAGGCAAGCAGACCTATGAGCCTCACTGGTTGTGTATAGAGGCTTGGAGTGAGTCCTATAGAGATTAAATATTCTCCTTAACCTCTCTTTAGGTCCATTGAGTTATTTAACCTCATATGGTTTAATTAATTTTTCATGATCTCATTCAAAGTCCTCTCTCACTAAATGTGTATGACATTTTCTTCTTAAGCTTTAAAAATGGCCTATCTTACTTAGCAACCTATAAATGCTCATTTAAGTGCTTGAATATATCTTAGGCTTTAGGGATTTTAAATCTAAGTCATTGAATATCCAAATGAATTTTTTTTACATTTTTAAGGACCTAAACCTATTTTTAAACTCTACCACCTTTCCAAAATCTTACACTTTTGCTTGCATATAGTTTACCTCTCATGCCTAATTAAATTATGGTTGTAGGTGGCTATTTTAGGGTCTTGACTGAATTTTGAGTTTCAAGGTCTTAGATTTCTAATCAGTAAACACATTAATTACTTTATTATTATTGATAATTTATATCCTTTTCAAGTTTCCCAAAACCCTTCACTTCATAAACACACACATGTTTAGGACTGCCTTCTCAAATTGCAATTTTAGGTGGTCATTAGAGAAAGTTTGACATGAGATTAAGAATTGGTCTTCCCACTCCATCATGGAAGCTTGAAAGCATTAAAACCTCATTGAAATTTTTATTCCACTATCTCACAAATTTCATTGACTTTTCCTTAGCATTTTACAAACCTTTACCTTCTCTTGAAGCTCAGACTTGTGTATGAGTATTAGGTTTGTGAACTCCACTAGTGAGTATGACACTAGTCACCTCAACCCTTCATGACTCTAAAATGTTATAGATGTATTCATTTTCTTATTTATTATTTCATTTATACATGGAATCATGTTTCCACATCTTCCTTCCTTTCAAGACAATTGGTTTTAGTCTAAAATGAGGACCTATAGGTTTATTAACAGTAGGTATTCATTTTGATTGCATAGGCTACTAAGATAAATTATTAAACCCTTTGAAACTTTGATTTTTGTATCAAATATTTTCATATTTATTAGCACCCTCTCCATAAGCTTATATACTTCTAACCAAATATTTTATCATCTCAAACTTTGTTCCTTTGTATGTACAGGCTTGTGTATACAATCAGTTCCTATGTAAGTTTATACATGGAAGTTAGATTTTTTTCACTCATTAGTATTTATTAATGATCTTAAATATATTAATTCATTACCAAATGAGTTTCTCTGAGTTTATTCTCATCTATCCACTAACAAAATAATGTCAAAATAAACCTAGGTCTATGGATATCCACTTACAGGTCTATAGATCTATGGGTGGTTTTAAACTTATCTAAGTACTTATTGGAGAGTGAATTGAGATTCATGTTCCTTAATTTTATCTTCTAATCATGTTCAATATTTTTTTATCATGCATGTAGTTTATTTCTCATTTCCACTTGGGCCAAACACAGCATTCAGTCTTGTAGCAGACCATTTATGATAGACCATGTTCCTAAAGAGTGCAAAACATGATGTCTCTTAAAAGGATATTTGTAAAGAGATACTTCTAAAAATATAACACATTAATAAATGGATATTTAATATATTTTACATGAATGATGAAGTGCCTAAAAACCTTTGAAGGTAATAACACTTCAAACCAACCAAAAATACTTACAGATGGGGTGATATGTTTCTCATGTTTAAGGCACTTTTTTCTTTGATGAAGACACCTCATGAGATTTAATTGGCTGATTAAAATAGAATTAAATTAATATTTTTACCTTTTAAAACATTCCACAAAACCATTCTCCTCCATCAAATTCTAGGATGAAGAAACATGAGCAAAAGTAGACCTTGTTTGAATGGACAAGGCATAGTGACTTGTTGTCACTCTTAAAAATTGTTCATAAATTAGGGGCCATGAATATTAAAAACAATTAAAACAAATTTAATCTCATTAGGACAAATAACATTTCCCAAATTTTCAAATTCAATCCTTCTTTTTCCTGGTCATATCATGCATTTAAATTTTGTCTTTCTAAGCTTGTGAAGGTAGCGATGGAAGAGAGAGAGTTATTTACATAGGTGGACCTAAAACTTAATTAAAATTTTGAAACTAACCTTTTTAAGTCCAATATACTCTTGAAAACCATTTCCATCTGCAATTTGATCTCATAAGGTCATATAAGTGCCCAAAAGTGCTTGTAAAGGAGTATTTTTCTCATTTTAGGCATTAAACTTCAATTTTTTTAGGTTCTAAAAATTATATGACTTATTTATGACATAAATTAAATTATTAGGCTTATTTAAATATTTTACCTTTATATTTGTACATAAATATCCTCCAAATTAGCCAAAAAGGTGACTAAAATGTCTTTATGGTGTATATCAACATTACAAGAAGTTAATACATGACAATCTGACTTTTGAGACACATTAAGAACCTTGTATAATGAATAATTACCATTATAAAACTTTTAACACACTGAAATCATAGTTGACTCATAAATGAACCCTAGGACTAAACAAGTACATATGAGACCAAACTTTCAACAAAACTAGTCAAAGACCAATGTGACCACATGAAGACCATTATAATACCATTACAAGACCATATACAAGTTTTAATAACCCTATAAAAAGTTTCAACCTATAGCGGTTGATCATTTTGACTTGGGGGTCAAAATTGGTCAACACTACTCTATCCCAAGCTCAAGAATACCCCCATACCCAACAATTGGGATCTTTTGTCCATCTAGAGAGGATTGATAATATATGTTACTTTGGATTGAATTAACATCTATTTCTTCATCCTGAATCATGCTATTATTACTAGAATCTACCATTTATTGTTCTTATTTAAATTATTATAAAGACACATGGAGAATGTCTAATAGTTTCTCCTTGTTATTAACCATACCTTCTTTTCCACTTGCCTTAGACTGTACACCCATTAAATTTGAGTTTGAATCGATGGCCTACTCAAAGTAATAATATTTTATCAACTCCCATTTAGTTTTTGAGATGTTCACCTCCATAAAATAAGAGTGAAGTGTTTTCTAATGTGGTAAGGGGTTGTGTCTAGGGTATCATTCAGTATAAATTAATAAATTTGAAGTAATTTTCATCATTCTTGTTTTTAGTAAATTGTCCTTCTCACTTTGAGGCACCTTGAGTTTTAATAAAGTATGAACATCGATAATACATAGAATAACTTCTCTATAGAATTTAGTAATCGTCATGTTGTTAAAAAAAAATGTATAGGTTCCTTTGCTTCCATATAAACTAAAAAATATTGCTAGAAAAAATAAGGCATAAATTTTTTAAAAACAAATTCAATTAATTTTTAGAATAGACATAACCAAAAATGACATTATTCCAATAAATATATCACAAGAAAAGAGTCTAAACCAAGACTTAAAATAATTTTTCCACATAGTATTAAGGAAAAAACATGATCAATGGGTTTTAATTCCCTACATAAATTCAAAAACAATTTATTAATCCCATACTTAGTAAGAACATCACCAACAACAATTTTTCTATGAATCAATAACCACCTAAAACATGATTTATCTTGTTCAAGCTAGGAAGACAATATGAAAACAAATTTATACTTTCATTTATAGAATGGATCATATAAATACCACTTATAATTTAAATCAAATAAATATCATTTGTGAAAATGAGAGTTTAAGGTGTAATTTATTATTAGTAATATCCCCTAACTAAGTTCATTTTAACCATTTAGTAAAATTCTATAAGTCATCCTCATCTTCCAAAATTAGGGTAACAAAAGAAGCATAAATAGCTTTAGTGATCATAATATAAGTTTTTAGGTGTGTCAAAGGGAGCATATATTTAGACCTCAACTCCATCCAAGTTAGCTAGAAACCAAAATATTGAACAAACTTAAAGGATTTATTTCCATTAGAAAATTAATAAAAGGTAAATAAACATATTGTTAATACAAGAGGAATATTTTTGTGTTTCTAATTCCACCATACTGACCTATAACCCTACCATATGAACCTAAAACCATTGTATATAAGATTGATAATCACAAATTTTTCATCATCTCCTAAGCCTTCCATAAAGAAATGAAAATGGGGGAGCCTGATAGCCTTACTAAGAAGGAGATTGTAAAAAGTCTAGAGATATGCAAACCATTCCATTATGGCTTCCATTATGGAAACCACATTAGAATGTTATTTATAATAAGAAATTTCCAAGGCTCAATATTTTTTATGACACTAATAATCCATTTAACCATAAGATAAATACATTATATTTTCATATTATTAATCCTTAGTCCACCCAATATCTTAGCTTTGTGCAAACACTCCACCTTCATCACTTCCATGTCAAAATTGAAAATTGGAACAATTTTTTTTAATAATTCCCAAATCAAGTTAGAAATCATTAAAACACTCAAATTCATTCTCACACTTTACATGAATATTCTAAAACACATTGATACATCCCTGATTGGGATAACACAATGTATCTAATCATTATCCACATTAATTCATCTAGTCAATTTTTTGGTTTGCAAGTGAGATTTTGGATAAATTAAATTAAAAAAATTATTTAATTTTCAACATTGTATAAGTCATGCAAAATCAATCTAGGATTCATTATATAATTAAATGAAATCAAATGGCTAATCTCCCTGGAAGCAAAAACTCAATAGCTTTTTGCAATATCCACATTCAAATAAATCTTTAAATATAATTATGCTTCACATTATGACATTACTTAGTAAGTGGTTGTTTAATCTTGATTGAATTGAGACAAGGGTAAAAGCTTACAAATATCAATAGAAATTCAACCAAATATTAGTTTAAATACAACCCATACTCCAAAAGTGAAACCCATGCCTGGATAAATGCAAACTCAACCCCACATATTAATGGCACAAACTTGTTTAACCCTAAAATTAGGGGTATAGATAGGTTGGGGTTACATATACCCTTATTAAAGGGGTATACATAAATGGCAATGCATAAGGGTGATAATTAAATCTATAGCATGCTAATTAGGTTTTAAACTTAGATATAAACATACACTAAATTTCTTATGCTAAGAATAGGATAAATAAAGAAAGTAAAACTAAGATATGTATGAAAATGATAAAGAAGTAATATATTTAACTAGTTCTGATTCTAACACAATGTTTAATATAAAGTAGGTAAGAAACAGACTAGAATACAGTTTTGGAATAGTCATCAAATTATGGTTTTGATACTTCTAAAAATGTGAGTAGTTGTGTCAACTGGGATGGTTGCATCGATTCTACTATCTGGGTCTGACAAAATCGTCATGTATAAAATACCTAATAGAATAGGAGATGACCACTTGGATGCTTCTAGGTTTGTATTCACCTTTACTCTGGTTTATTTAGATCTAGGTCATAGATTTTCAGTCCTCATAAAACATCAAAACCCTAGCTTTTCATCTTCATGGTGACCTTGGGGAAAAAGTTTTAGTAGGAACATGGTGTTAAACTAACCAAAAATACCCCTCTATAAATGTACATTGCCTATATAGCCAATAATATGAATAGGGCCTCAAAATAATGTAGTTCTCCCCTGCATATTGGCTTGTATGCGAATCATGCAATATGTGTAAAGCAAGTACAATAGTGACCTAGCTTGTAACTTAGAAAATTAGGCTCTTTGGATACTCCTTTAATAATTTATACCTATGTATGTGTTTTTCCTATGACTGATATGAGAATAAGATAAAATAATAAATATTTACTTTATTAAGTTCTTGATTGAATGCTTTTGATAGGTTATATTGATCTATGCTAGGCCTTTTCTAGATGAGGAATAACCCCACATATTAATGGCACAAACTTGTTTAACCCTAAAATTAGGGGTATAGATAGGTTGGGGTTACATATACCCTTATTAAAGGGGTATACATAAATGGCAATGCATAAGGGTGATAATTAAATCTATAGCATGCTAATTAGGTTTTAAACTTAGATATAAACATACACTAAATTTATTATGCTAAGAATAGGATAAATAAAGAAAGTAAAACTAAGATATGTATGGAAATGATAAAGAAGTAATATATTTAACTAGTTCTGATTCTAACACAATGTTTAATCTAAAGTAGGTAAGAAACAGACTAGAATACAGTTCTAGAATAGTCATCAAATTATGGTTTTGATACTTTTAAAAATGTGAGTAGTTGTGTCAACTGGGATGGTTGCATCGATTCTACTATCTGGGTCTGACAAAAGTGTCATGTATAAAATACCTAATAGAATAGGAGATGACCACTTGGATGCTTCTAGGTTTGTATTCACCTTTACTCTAGTTTATTTAGATCTAGGTCATAGATTTTCAGTCCTCATAAAACATCAAAACCCTAGCTTTTCATCTTCATGGTGACCTTGGGGAAAAAGTTTTAGTAGGAACATGGTGTTAAACTAACCAAAAATACCCCTCTATAAATGTACATTGCCTATATAGCCAATAATATGAATAGGGCCTCAAAATAATGTAGTTCTCCCCTGCATATTGGCTTGTATGTGAATCATGCAATATGTGTAAAGCAAGTACAATAGTGACCTAGCTTGTAACTTAGAAAATTAGGCTCTTTGGATACTCCTTTAATAATTTATACCTATGTATGTGTTTTTCCTATGACTGATATGAGAATAAGATAAAATAATAAATATTTACTTTATTAAGTTCTTGATTGAATGCTTTTGATAGGTTACATTGATCTATGCTAGGCCTTTTCTAGGTGAGGAATGAATGAAGGTTGATCTTGTATTTATTTCAATCCCTTTGAATAATTAACTCAAATTAAATAAATTATACCAACCATTATGATACTTTTAATTTTCAAAATAGATGATTTTATAACACTGGAAACTTTCATTGGGTTAGGACACTAGCATTAATGCAAGTGTATATCCCATACGTTAGTGTCTAAAGAGTAAAAAAGTAGGTACAAATTTAGAACTTGTAGATATGGAAGATAAGTACATTTTAAGAATTCTAGGCAAGATAGAAGGCTTATATCATCAACATAAGACTAGTTGGACTAAGAGATAGGCCAAGGGGTATAAGATGGAGTAGATGTAAGATGTGCATAAGTGATAAAGGTCCAAAACTAAGAGGAATAACCAAGGTCTGAGTTTTATAAGTGTCAAAGACTAAGGTTCTATATAATCCATAAATATTGTCTACATTTTTTCCTTTCAATCTATTAATGAAATTACCAAGTTAAAGTAAAAGAATGTGTATCTAGATGTGTATAACACATATTATCTTTGCATGTTCCCAATTTGAGTGACTTGTTGGGGATTGAACTAAAACCAAGAGCATGTTGCAGTATATAATTAATGCATATAATCTAAAATTGAAAGTAATTGAAATAGATTTAAATTAAAAGAGCAAGGTTTAGGAGTACACCTATGTGTCTATGTAACTACCTTACCTACTGACAAGTTGATTTTAAAAATATGTATTATTTTAAGGCTCTAAAATTGAGATCAGGACAAATATAGATGATTATTTAAATTTCATTTCTAAAGAGATAGAGAGATATATTTGAAGGCACATGCCCCTAACCTTGGGTAAATGTGAGTTTCCACCTAATGGTTGAGATTAGTTCAAATATGCAACCTAATAATACTTATAACTTGGTGATAATAGATGATAAAATAAAGTCCAACCTAATAACTTGGCAAGATTTATTTATTTTTTCACATTAACCATGATAAAAATTGAACCAACTACTATAGTATATTGGCTCAATAAAGTTTGTAAAAGTTTAACCAAAGTATCAGTACATAAAAGTTTATGATGTGGTAGTAGTCCATAATAGAGTTTTGGAATCTAAAACTAATTTGGATTTTTAAATATTATAAAAAAATTACATATCATATGAACCTTAGATATGTCTCATGTTGAAACTGTGTATAACAATGGTACCAATGTATAGAATTTTTCCACAACTATGAATTTGAATTATATAACTGTATGCTTTGGCCAATTCATAAAATTGTGTAAGTGTGGAGAACATGCTTCCAAATAATCACCATAGTATATATGGATAAATCTAAAAACTAATATAATTACCAATGTGGAGAAAATGTTTCCAAAACATACCTTCATTGTAATATGGAAAAACTGGATACTGAATAAGTGTGAAGAACATGCTTCCAAATCATGCCCCCAATGAATTTAAAAACTATGCCAAGTGGGGAGAAAATGATTCTATGATGTGAAATCACTAATATTCCCCACTTTGAGATCAGGGAAAGATATAAAATATTAGTTACCTCACCTAAAAAAGGATAAGATAACTATATAATCTATGAATGGAACCCTCTAGCATATAGAAGAAACATGTCTAGGTAAATATACCATTGAAGCACATAGAACTAAAATGATCACAAGAAGGGATAATATGAATGATAATGATCATGGAAATGTCTATATAATAATATTACAAGCTCAACATGTAAATAATCACACACAAGCACACTCAAAAGTAATTTAAAAGGAAATGGTCCAAAGAGATCACAAATAAGGAGTATGTTCAAATTCTATACAATCGAAGGGACATGAATTTGTCAAAAATACACAAAAGTAAGTATGATATATTCAAATTTCCATGCATCAAATAATGACATATGTAAATTTCAAATTAATCATACATAGGCATAAGGGATGTAAGCAAAGGAGCATATTCAAATGATCGAACAAATAATACAATAGCAAGGCAAGACACTTAAGGAAGTGTATAAAGTAAAACATAAGAAACCAACATAAATATGTCATACTAACCCATGGATCAAATGTGTTAGTAAAAAATTTAATTCTATATCATATCAACTACACCGTGTAAGATATAACTATGGATAAAGGCATGTGTAAGTACATATGTAAGCTTAAACATGATATGAAATTTGATCATCGAACCATATAACCTGTATGTATCAAGATCAAGGAATTATGTCCCCAATGTTTGCATGACATGAGTAGAGATAAGGCCCAACATCCAAAATAGAAATAGATCATTTATTTGTGTATGCCTATATCATACTCAAATAGAAGTGTGACAAATGTGTGTGTATATAGAAGTATGTAACAACCCCACTGGGTTTGACACATAAATACATGATTTCATTTTTTAAACAATGTATTCTTTTATTATACTTCACCACGAGAATATAATTAGTGGTTCAAATAAAACATGAAACATAAGCCAAGCATAAAATAATAAAGTGATATATATCCGTCATTGATCACTACCATCATGTGAAACACATCATAATTGAATATAGAAATTAATTACAAATATCCAGTCATGGATGGTACAAACATGAATCCACTACTATCATGCTAAAATAAATAATAATTACATCTCCTAGAATAATGTCTCAATAATAATAAATACAACATAATTTACAAGATACAAATTTCCACAAAGCATGAGTTCTCTGAACTTAAGTATCTATGGCAATCTCAAGTGTCATATCCAAATAAGTAATATTGTAGGGAGGGAGAGAATCATCTGAGCACTTTTCCACATCAACCATAGAACATCAATCCCTTGCATAATCACCCATTATGGAATGGACCTCCCTTCATGGATGACTAGATAGTGACGATGTAGGAATCTAGATAGACAATCTAGTACCCATATACAATATGATTTCTAAGAACACACAATATAAAATAAATAAATATATTCTAACATGATATCACATAAACATTCAAATCATACATATGAAATTATAATTTTTAACTTAACATTACTTTGGCCAAAAATTTTAATAGTTATTGATCTCTAAAATCAGTCATTTTCAAACACACCAGTTGATCAGATTACCTTCATCTAGCAATGGTGATGATATCAAGATTGTAAAATCCATCTCACTATATACTTAGTATCAATAATATGATATTTGATTGATAAACATATAACCAACATATTCATACAAATTACTTTCTACTCATAATCATAAAACATGCTAAGCACAAGAATAATCAAATGCATACATTTAGTTCATCAAATGTATGCATGAATCACCACTATGTTACTTACCACATAATAATAAACATCAACTAAAATTTATACCAATAGGGTATAATCTATGCTCAAACTTCATACTACTAATTTCTATAGGTAGATTCAAATATAGTACATTTTATGGCAAACACTAATATCATAGTCCATCATTTTTTTGTACACACTACTCAATTTCAAATAGCCAGTGATAATTCTCATGAGAAAATAATATTTTGTTTAAATAATTTGTTATAAATTAGGAGCTGTATGCATATATAAATGGTTTTTCCATTCCTTTTGAATATATAACTTAGTCTTTACCAATCAAAAGAACTATGACTTATATACACACATCACGATGCACTAATATATGATATATATGTATAAGCATTTATACCTATTAATATACTCATAGTATGTACCACACATAATTTTTTAATATTATATGTATATATACCAAAGTTAGTCATAATACTTTCAAAGAACTAGATAACTCATAACCAAGTTATACCTCGTATGAACATAATTCAAACAATTTATCACATTTCTAAGATATTGTATTCATATTGTGTATTGCATACAAGTAGCCAAAAATATAGAAATAATGTAGACATAAATAGTCATCTAGAATTTTAGACAATGATTTCATATGATTTCAACAACCATTATAACTTTCCCTTTCATAAGATATGTTGACGATCTTTTACAAGATAAGGGATTCAACAATATAATACTACTCTAGAATTATTATCTATAACTAAATATATTTTCATCCTAATATATTCATAAATTATATAACTCTATAATCTTTATCACATTAATTCACATATAATTGATAGGTTATATTTAGTTATAACGTCATGCCAATGGTTTACTTTAATACCACATCATAAAGATTATCTTAATATACTAAATTAATAGTATAATTTTCCTATGGAAATCATATCTCATAGATAATATAAATCCAATACAATGAATTAATAATATTATCTTTATGAATATTATATGGCTAAACTCTCATTATATTTTTATATTATCACCATGGCTTAAGTATTGGCTCTAAGGGCAATAATACCTGAATAAAATTCAATATAACTTAAGTATACATTGAGTATCAGCTCTATGGTTCATATGTAAAGACAACCAAATATATTAGAGATGTATGTATATATATATATATATATATATATATATATATATATATATATATATATATATATATATATATATATATCATGTAATATTCCTACATCTAACACTATACCAGATGTAAATAGATTTTACTATTCACTAGTAAGTAGTGAGATGTACAACATATTATCTATAGATAATATTCTTATTATAGTTAGAATGTGGTATATTCAATATATATATATATATATATATATATATATATATATATATATTAAGTAGGGTTGTTACTATAGATCATATTCGTTGCATATTCTATCTTAGAATATTTAGCGATTAAGGATTATTAATTGATTTAACATTCATATCAGATTAAGGACTATATTTAGTATTTATATTTTGTATAAATCCTAAAATACTTATTGATTACTATGTTATATATATTCTCAATGCCATATGCTCATATTCATAATCACCCTATATACAGTACTCACATAACATAAATGTAATGAAATTAGCTTAGGTTGTAAACACAACTAAATCTTGTACTCTATATCAATACCATTTCTAATATTATAATTCCTTAGATCATACTTATGTATGCTTCACTGATCATGATTCCAATTAGATCGATGTTTACTTATACTCATCACTGAATATATATATCATTGGATTTACATAGGTATAGGTCGTTGGATTTATCACATGTATAGATTAGTGAGAATTACTTGAGTAAATCACCACATCTGCATACATCTTACATACCATAAAATTAATTACACTCAAAGGAAAATCACATGTATCTACTCCATAATAAATAGTAGGCAATGGTATCTATGTTAAATGATTAACTATACAACTTGGAATATTAAACATTTCACGTAACATTACATCAGTATGATCTAGTGCACTAACAATAGCTGTAAACTCCTAACTATGATTAATATGATTCATAATAGCATATTATATAGATAAATATAATGGTTGTATAATATACATAACACTATCAGAGCCATCATTAAAATAAGTATGAGTTTACTAGAGATTAGATAGCTAACCCCATTAGGATCAAACTAATTAGTCTAATATCATGTAATTACTAGGGTTATCATACTATACATAATATGATATTATAGGCTATGTAATGAACCATTATATACATATGTTGGGATACATAATATGATATTATATACAAAAATTTTATATGATAAACATAGTTGTTATGATTTATACAACAGTCTAAGACTCATTAGTTAAATCTTAACTATCATAGCTCTGATTTATGCTATTATATCATATGTAGAATTATGTATGATTTATATATATATATGTATAGTTATGGAAGACATCCCCACTATATGTTTATGGAATAATTATTTTATATCTAATTGTAGACACTAGAAAACCATACACATAGTCTTAGTCATCGTAATATCTTTGGTTTCTCTTGAACCTCCATCAACTACACCTATAAGTTTGATAAACCTACCTAGCCTAACCTACTTACCTAATCTAGAGTCAAGTTAGTCACTTGTCTAGCTTAACTCATATTTTCACCCATTTTTAGCTATCTTTTTCCTAGGTCCTTGACTAGCAATGGTCAGAGTGATTGGTGATGGTCACCCTAACTGATGACAGTCAGGTTTGATAGCCTAGACTCAGCATGAAACCTACATGCAAACCACTACCTTATTTTTATAAATACAATAGTCTAAATATAGTTATGATCCCTTTTCATGGATTAATTATATTTAGAATCCTTTTTTAAGTCTATTTTTGACAACCACTTCCACCTTTTTCTTGTGCCTATAAGAAAGAGAGGCCTAGGAGGTCAAACCATCTATAATTGTTATCAAGATCTCTTTGTATCTAAAATATCTTTTTATAGGTCAATCAGGTCAATCCACATTATCAAGTGGTATCAACCATCACATAAGGATCCTACTTGTCATCGACCCTCCATTAAGCTCCCAAGTACCATTACACTAATGGAGTCAACCAAAATTCCACCAATAGGCAAATCCACATCAACTACCCACCAACTAATTTGTGTGCTTTCTTATCTGTAGGTATTCCTCCCAAGACAAAGAGGAGCTATTCACATCTTGTAATTCAACAAATGCACAACCAAATAGGTTTTTTTAATCACACCCATATTGAGTTTCTTTTCTCTCTTCCCTAGAACTTAAAGTGATAATTTACATGAAACATTTTGGCATGCCCGGTGGGACCTAGAGTCTTTACTCACATTTTCTTTGCATTTGTATACTCTCCTCTCTATTTGTGCTCATAATTGAAACTAAAATTTATTTTGGGATTAAAATCAATTATATCCATTGCCTATTTTTAAACATTATTTCACTTTGAATTAATCCACATTAATTTTATTATAGCACCACTTTTTTTTTACACATTAGACAAACCACTTTCATCAAACAAACATCAAAACAATTTGAGACAAGACCCAACTAGGATTTCATTACCTAGTGGTCACCTTACCCATTCATAATGATCCTACTTGGAGGTTATTACCAAGAGAAGGATGAACTTAGCTCTCTAGTTGAGTATAAACTCTCTCTCTCTCTCTCTCTATATATATATATATATATATATATATATATATATATATATATATAGGCTAAGCACCTAACACTCTTATCATTGTAGGGCCATGAAGTTAGGGGGTAGGCCCCAATACCAAGCCATATATTGATTCCAATATAGATTATTTTGAGCACCTAAATAACCCAAAACCAACCATAGATTGATTCTATAGTACCTAATCTACAAGCCAACTTCGGTCACACATTCTCATAAACTAAGGATAATCCAAAAGAAATATTAAAACTAACTTCTAGGCTTAACATAATTTCTAGTGTTTGTATTGATTTCCTTGATTATTTTCTTCTTTGAGTGGTGAGATTGTTCTTGATTTCTCTCCCCTTTTTCTTCTATGGTTCTCACTCGTCAGTAGCAAAGAGACCTAGCAAAACAAAACCTGTCACTTAAATCAACCTCTTCTACCTCCTCATCTATGGAGTATGTCTCTCAGGTACAAGATTCACCTCATCCATTGGGAATCCCTACTTTCCCTCAAGTTTTTCCCTAAGGAGACATGGATTTTACCACCTTTCTAGATAACAATCTAGTGACCCTTTAGCACTATCTTAAAACCTCTTCTTACCATATCTTGGTTTAAAATTTAACTAAAGATTTTCTTTATGGCATGCCATTCTACCTTATGAAGGGCATCCCTATTGTCACAATCACAACCCAACCTTCAACCACCCAGCCATATTTGTCTACTAACCCTTTTGACTATATGATTAAGAACCAACCTATCCAACTAACCATTACCCTTACACCTTTCACCCTTACTAATAACTCATATACCTTAGGGACAACCCAAACATTGACCCATCATGTCCCACTTGTAGTTGGAGTACCCACCATTGATATTACCAACCTCCCCTCTATCAAACCTTACCCATCAATTAATACCCCTTTACCAATCTTTGGGGTATCTATCCATTATACCTCACTACCTATTAGCACAAAGGTCACTACCTCCCCTCTGATCACCAACCCAACTACCACCCATACCCAATCCATAGGGACTTCTTAGTAATTACCTATTTCACCCAATCTAGGATACATCCCTAACCCAAAAGGGTATGTACCCATTACCCAACCACCACCAACCACCTACCCTACCCAACCTCTAGCATCCACATTCCAATATATGGCAACCTCTCAACCACCAAACAACTACCAATTTGTTTCCCAACCTCAACCACAATATCAACCTTACAATCCTTTTAGTGCACCACCTCAAACCAACCTAATGAAAATGCTCATGGACAAGATGACCAACCTTGAGTCATCTATTTCAAGAGCTCATAACATCCTATCCTATGATCAGATTTGTAATTAACATATTCATCCTTCTTTTCCTATTAGACCTTACCTTCCTTAGTGGGAATTTCCCAAATTTACCAAATTTCAAAGCAAGGAGGACCCCTAGTAGCACCTTAGGGATTTTAGGCATGCATGCTACATGATTTATTATGATGATTCCCTTCTCCTTTGGACTTTACCCATGTCTTTATCCACCCCAACACTTGACTGGTATAGTGCCCTCACCAAGCATTTCATATTTTCTTTCACTCAACTAACACAAGTCTTCTTGGATCACTTTTTCATTAACATTTCCAAGAAGGTCTCTATCATAGATCTCTAATCTATCAAGCAATTTTATGATGAGTCTATTACCAATTTTATTTCCCATTAGAGAAGCTTGATTAATTAGCTTTCATTTTCCCTACCTCAACTTGAACTTATAGAACTTTTCAATTGAGCTTGCACCAAACATATATATTATACACTTCATGTATATACCTTTAGAAACTTTGATGAGGCTTTTACCATGGCACTTAAGTTGTAAAACTAATCCATAGATGAGGGTAAAATGAAGTTATAAAATAATAATTCTACCTTCAAGACCTTCCTCCAAACCAGGCAACCAAGCCAATACCAAAACCAAGACTAAGGGAACCAATAATGTCATCATCCTTAAAACCACCCCTCCACCCAATGTCAACCAAAAAAATTATCCCATTACCTCCAAACCAAATGCAAGGAACCCAAAATGAAATAACAAAAAATGATTCACTCCACTTGGATAATCTTACACCTTAGTTCTAGAGAAGCTACTAAAAGCTAACCTTATACAACTTCCACCTATCAAACCTCCCCAATAATTTGATTCTTCTCATCCAAAACCTACTTGGTACAATGAGAATTACCTCTATGCTTTTCATTTGGTAATTGGGCATGACATCAACCAATGTAATACTTTCAAGAATGTTATTTAGAGTTTTATTAACAAGGGAGAACTCATGTTGGATAATCCCAATGCCCCTCAAAATCAAGCTCTTGACATTTTTAGGAAACCTTTTCCCAACCATGTCCCTATCAAAATCAAGGATGCATAAGCTAAATTCTCTCATAATGCCTATAAAGTCAACATGGTTTGTGATACACTTATCCATGAGGACTCAATAAACTAATCTACCCATTCCTCCCCCACCTCACTTGCTGAGGTAATGGAGTCACCTTCCCATCCTTTGGATAGCCAAACCAAATAAGTTTCTTTAACCCTAGATACCCTCATAAAATATTTGGAATCATCACATACTACCTCAAATAACACATCTGGATAAATAAACATTCTTGATTCACCACCTTCACCAACTACCCAATAAACCACTAATCCTATAGATATTGTTCCTAAAGGAGAATCATTTCTATCAATACCTCCCATGGATGAGCCATTTATCTCAACCTTACTTCCCTCACCTTGGGAAATCAACCAACCTACTAACCATCCTCCCAAACTACAAGTCTATCTATCATATCCACTACCCATAGATCAAGACTAGTACACAAACCTTTTTCCACATTATTATATAAATTAGAATTTTCATTAAAACTAAACATGGATAAAACAAATTTGCGATAGTTAGGGTTTCCCTCTATTAACAAAACTGAACCTTTTATCACACCTCTAACTAACCAATCCATCATCTCTCCACTACCTCTTAAACCAATCCAAACCTCTAACAACCCCTCAACTTCTCAGTCAGCCAAAAAAGCCACCACCTTACCAACCAAACCTTTCAAAACTCTTGGTGCATTCCCTACTCAGAGTTTGGTTCACCCATCCTTGAAAGTAGACTTAACTTCACCCAATCTTGTATTTAGATCTCGACCCATACCAACCAAGAGGATAAAAGCATTGAAATGACACATGATTAAGCCTCTACCTCCATCTACCTTTCCCTCTATCTTAGGGCCTCACCCTTCCACTTTTCTTAAAAATTAAACCCCTTTCAACATATGTTACCCACTACTATTGATTACACCAACACATTTATTAGCTGGCATGTCAATCCTTCCTAGATCATAACCAATCAGACCACCAAATTTGGTTGCCTAAACTACCAACATACCTAGGCCAAAACCATCCACCTAAACCACCTTAACCAATCTATCTGTCATCCAACCTATTACAACCCACACACCCATCTTATCAGCCAAAACCATAAGCCCAAAACCTTCCTTAATTCTAATAGAATCCTATATAACCATTCTTTAAAGGTTAGTGAAAACCTCTTGCCTCACATTACCTCCCATAAGACCTTTTTATGCTCTTGGTTTAAAACTAACCTAGTATAATGACCATCAAATCTACTCATATCATAAGACACCTAAGCATGACATAGAGAATTATAAGGCTCTCCAGTCTATTATCCATGAACTCTATGACAAGGATGACCTTTTGGTAGATGACCTTTAACCAATTTCTCTACCATTGAAACCAATAACCAACCATCAACACATTAATAATCCCCCACTCTCACCTCAAAGTGAGAGAGAATCTACCCAACCCCCCATCACACCTTACCCCTTTATCCACACCATTAATGTGGTCACACGATCATGACAAAAGGATAAAGGTAAGGCCAAAGTGTCTATTCCATAGACATACCCACAAACTCACCATATACCAAACTAGATCCAAACCTCTATGACTATAGCTAAGCCTAAAGTCACCATTTTAGGCACTTTAAAGGCTAACACCCCTAAATCCATTACGAGGGTCATCCTTAAACAACTCCATCAGACCCCTACTAAAATGAGCCTCTATGAGATAATTTCCACCTCCCCTCACCATAATCAAGCCAGTGAGGTTAGACCAAGAGACTCCCAACCTATAAAGGCATTCACTAGTGCACTCTAACTCTCTACCCTTATTACCTTAAATAACTTAGAGATACCCTCTATCCACTCTAAAGACCCAAATCCCCCTCTCTTTATCACTATCCACATCAACTAAACCCACATCAAATAGGTTATGATCGATGGGGGAGCCAATATCAACATCATCTCTTCATATGCCTATGAGCAACTCAAGCTATCGAATAATGTCATCTCTAAAACTTTAGTTGTCCTTGGATATTTTAATGACACTATGACCACTACCTTGGGAGCCATCATCCTTCATATTTTTCTAGTACCTTGCATGCTCCTCAAACTCTTTTATGTAGTCAAAGGTGAATTCTAGTATAATATTTTTCTAAGGATACCTTAGATCTAGGCCATGGGATGTGTACCTTTAACCCTGAATCATTGTGTCAATTTTAAATATGACAGTCATGTTGTTACCATACAAGCTAAACCTAACCCTTTTATAGCATGTAACATGACCTACCAGCCTAATGATGATCTTTTGCCTCAATCTAAAGCACTATAAATAACCACCATCAAGCCCTCACCCATGGAAGTCAAATCCATTACTCCTTCCTCTTCCACTAAGCCATCTATGAGCTCATATATCTCTATAGACTAGATACCCATCACTAATCTTTTGGAACTTACCTTCCAATTCCTTACCTTTGGACAATACCATCTCCTTACCCTTGATGTCCTCCTTACTTCCTAAGAATATAGGAAACTCAACCACCAATCAAGTTATGACCCAAACATTAGATCCATTACCCACTTTGGGCCTTCAAGATATCAAACCCACTTTATCTATGGGGGGATTGACAAGACACTTAATGCTGTCATCACTCCCTCTCCATCTCAACCATTCACCTCCACCTTCTCTTATTTGTATAACCTAGACTTTGCCAAACTATACCTTCATAGATATGCTTGGAAGGGATTTGGTTTGGGATGATATGATCATGGCCCACACACATTGACCTTTATTGAGAATCTAAAGCCTCATGAGAATCATGGCCTTGATTTCATTCTACCTAATTAGAAGAAATCCAAACAAACTACCCCTACCATTGTTGTAGAAGAAACCCATTCCTCACTAACACCCCCTCCACCTGTAGGTGAGGATGAGGACATCATCCCACCCAATTTTTTTCATAAACATAATTACCCTCAGCCCCCTAACTTATCAAAAGGAAGGGGCATCTATATCCATCCCTTTGACCCATCCTAAACTCATGGGAGAAGATTCTCCTACCATTAACACTATTTAGTGTTAGGATGATGATGTTATTCTCACCTACCTTGGTACACCTAATTCTTCCATCTATAGATCCCTACCTCTAAAATCCTCAACCATGTTAAATGAACCCACTATCGATATTGACATAGACAGTCCAAATAACCCCCATGTCATCAAACTTGGCTAAACTCTCAACCCTGAGGAGCTTCATGACTACTCAACCTTCCTCCAAGACTGTAGCATTGCATTCACTTGGTCATATGTTGATATGCTTGGTATTGACCTAACCATTGCCACTTAAAATATTGTAACCAATCATGATGCCAAACCTATTAGACAAAAACTTCACTAAATACACTCTTGCATAGCTCTCCTAATCAAAGAAGAGCTTCAACACCTCATTTCTATCAACTTTATTCAACCCATCGATTATCCCCAATGGGTTTCAAACATCATTCCTATCACTAAAGCCACAAGGGGACTACATATCTATGTGGACTTTTGTGACTTCAACCTTGCCTACCTAAAGGATGACTTTCCTCTACCTAGCATTGACTAACTTATTGATCTTACAGTAGGCCATGAGATTTTGTCCCTTATGGATAGATTCTCAGGTTATAATTAGATTTTTATTACCCCTAAATATTAGCACATAATTTCCTTTATCACTCCATGGGGAACTTTCTATTATAGAGTCATGCCCTTTGGCCTTAAGAATGTTTATGTAACCTACCAATGTTGCTTGACCTATATTTTCCATGACCTTATCCATACAATAATCTAAGACTATGTGGATGACCTTCTTGAGAATTCCAAGCTTAAAAAAGACCATTTAATGATTCTCAAGATTATTTTTGGGTGATTTATGCACTATCACGTCTACCTCAATACCAAGAAATGTATTTTTAGGGTCTTATTAGGGAAAATTCATGGCTTCATCATTTCCCTTCAAGGAATGAAAGTTGATCCAACTAAAATCAAATCCATCCTCAAGATGCTACCTCCAACCAACCTTAAACAACTCTACAACTTGCAAGGGAAACTTCAATCCATTCATCACTTCATCTCCAAGCTCTTCGATTGGTGTCAACCCCTCCTCTACCTTTTGAAAAAGGATGTCTCTTTCAAGTGGAATGTCTATTGTCAAAATGATTTTGATGCACTCAAAGAGTACCTACAATTTCTGCCTATCCTCACCCCTCCTAAGGACAACCAACCTTTTTATCTTTATATCTTTGCCACTAAGCATTCCCTAGGGTTAATGTTTTCCCATTAGGATGGATAACAAAAGGATAAAGTTGTATATTACATTAATGATATAATTTTCAAGTACAAGACTCAGTACATGCATATATAAGATATTGTGTTTGGCTCTATTATTTATGGCCACCAAAATTTTCCACTACCTTCTTAACCATAAAACTTTTATCATAACCAATACCGACCCCCTCAAATATATGCACTCCAAACCATATCAAAACTAGTGTATGGATAATTGGCTCATGTTTTTAGTTTTGTTTGACCTTTACTTACTTGAGAAGAAATCAATCAAATGGAAAGTAATTACCAACTAGCTAGCTAAGGCACCCCTATAAAACAACCAACCTCCCCCTCTTTAATTCTCAGACAAGTTTATCACAATCTTATCTCAGGTGATTTTCACCAATTAGGTAACCATGTTTTTTTATGGTTCTAAGTGTCAGCATGGTTATGGAATCGGTATCATCCTTATCCCCCTTATTGTTGAGCCACTTAATTTATATTTTAAAATAGAATTCAAATGTACCAAAAATTGTGGTTGAATATGAAGCCCGTATAATAGGTCTCCAATGCCTTGGCCTTGGGAGTCAGAACAATTAGTATCTTTGGAGACTCCCAAATTATGGTCAATCAAGTCAATGGTATTTAATAGTGTAAGAATGAAATGATGAAACTATATAGACAACTTTTCATAAAACTCTTAGCATCATTCAAACACTACCATATCCAAACCACCCCTTAGTTTACTAACAAGTTTGCTGATACCAGAGCTTCTCTTACCTCTCAGATCTTGTCAACACCCTTAGAGTCCAATATTTTAATTATTTTTCACCATCTCACCAAACCTTCTTACACCAAGCTAGACACTCCAACCATCTTCAGTGTGGAAGATATTTTTCTTGATCTCTGGTATTAACAAACCTTTGACTACCTTCACCTTAGCATAGTCCCCTCAGGCCTCTCTAAGAATGCTCATCAAGAATGTATTCAAAGCACCTCTTGTTATACCATTATGGGAGGAATCTTATACAATTGAGGCTTAGATGGACTCTTATTATATTACCTCTATGGTATAGAAGCCTCTCATGCCATTAAAGAGACACACAATGGTATCTATAGGGGTCACTTTAGTGGCCTCATTATGGCCAAGTGTATCCTTCACTTGGGTTATTACTAGCCTACCCTTAACCAATATTTATATGATTATGTAAAAAAGTTTTTCAAGTTTCAACAACACATTAATTTAAATCATGTACCTAAAAATAGCCTTCACATCTCTATGGACTTTTGGCCCGTTTCACAATGGGGTCTTGACCTTATTGGAGAAATCAACCCCCACTATTCATAATGACATCACTCTATCATTACCATGATTGAATATTTTACCAAATGGGTGGAGGTTATTCCCATTGTCTCAAAAAAAGGCTAAAAATATTTTCAAATTCATCACCCACCATATCATCTACCATTTGGGTGTTACCCATAAGATCATCACCAACAATGGCAAATCTTTCAAAAACAAACAAGTTCAAGGCCTTTTTGATGAATTTAGAATTAAACTTATCTTTTCATCACCCTATTGCCCATAAGTAAATGGAAAAGCTAAAGCCTCTAAAAAAACCCTTAACAACATACTTACCAAAATGGTCAATGCCTCAAGTTGGGATTGGCACTTGCACTTCCCCTTCACAATATGGGCATATCATACTAACATCTGAACCCCTACTAGTGCTACACCCTTTTCTCTCATCTTTGGAGCTAAGGATATCTTGCCTCCTAAAATCCAAATACCTTCTCTTTTCATATCCTTACGTGACCTCATTTTGGAAGATGATTATCGTCAAGAACATTTAACCCAAATTGAGCTACTTGATGAATATCATTTATCCACTCTTTCCCATATTTGTGTCTATCAAGAAAAACTCAAATGAGCCTATAACAAATACTTGAAAGTTTGAGAATTCAACATTGGAGTTCTTATCCTCAAGGAAAAAAACATGCCATCAATATGGAGAAAAGAAAAAGAGCAAATTTACTTTCAATTATCTTAGACCCTACATCATTACCCATATGTATGGATCAAGAACTTATCATTTGTCCTCTCTCAAAGGCAAACTAGAATTTGAGCCCCTCAATGCTTTGTATCTACATCCCTTTTATTGTTAACTAGGGATCACCAATCCCCATTTGTCTAATTTAAGCTCATCCCTTACAACTACAATCATTTCCCTCTTTTTAGGGGAAAATGACTAAAACTAAATCATGTGATTTTTCATCATAATTATATCTTAATATTGAACTTTAGATACCACAACATGATTCTCATAGTACTTCCCATCTCTTTGAGATAGGTTCATATGGTTGTTTCCACCTATACCTATTTTTCACCTAATGAACCATCATGTCAGCTTAGTTTTGTCTTCATAAAGGTAATCCATTGAGCATGTATGAGAAATTCTATGTCAATAAAATTAAATCAATAAAAATAATAATATCAAAATAGAAAAAAACAAATCATGGGTCATCCTTAGCATCCACAAACTACTCCCTTGAAAGATAGCTATTGATAACTCATTCTGAAATTATAAAATGTAAGGTGCACTACTCCCTTGAAGGAGAACTATCAAAATCATTTGAACTAACCATATAAATTCAAACCACTCCCATGAAGGATGGATAGATAAAGCATTAGTCTAAGCTAGCAATTTCTTGGAAGCTTCCTACATCGATCAGCTTCTCCCAACCCTCAAGCTAAAGCAAAATCAAGAACAAAATAATTTTATAAGTCACAATTGACTCTCATAAAATAAATGATTTGGGAAAACCACAATTATCTCTCCTTAGTAGACTTCCCACATCGATTAATCTACACTTTATATATGGATATAAGATTATTTATACTACATCTTTGGACACCTATAGAAAAGGTATACTAACCTCACTAATAGTTCTAGTTTCACCCACTATCCCTCCATATATCATATGCATGGGACTATGATGTTACTTGACATAATATGATTGGGATACCTACTTATCAACCTAAGCATGCTAATGCAAAGCATCTAAAAGGCTTATTTTCACTAATCCAATCCAACTTCTAGGTTTTGTATTGGTCCTTACCACTAAAAAATGCATTGTGTTCCTTTTCTCATCTTGTATTAATTTATGTAGTCCTACTTCTACTAGCTGAATGAAAAACATCATACCAAAAGCATAAACATCACAAACAATATTAACAAGTAGAAAAACATCTATCTATCAATGAACCAAGCATAATGTAAACATATAGTAGCTAAACATAAACATTAACCTATCCATCATATCATGTAAGCCTCTAAACATGTTCTTATACCCTAAACCAAATTAATGAGCATAACATCATAGCATATAACATTCACCATTCAACCCATATAACCATAAACCTAAGCCATACCATGTATCCATCCATAAAATATCCTATCATAACCATGAGAAAAATTAAAACATCATAATTAAACTTTATAAACATCACATGCCTAAACTACTGAGTCAAATAACCATAGTTGTGAGCATCCATGACCATAAATCACAAACATGAACATCCAATAACCTATAGACATACATCATAAATAAAACATCAAATATCATACATCATATACATCAAATAGTCAAAAATAATACATGTGTAAATATATCAAACTCTCTCTCAACAAAATATACATCTCGCTACATCGAGGTGCAGGTTAATATCAAAATAATGTAACAAAATCACATAGCCAAGAATTATCATGGGCCCCCACCAACCCCAGCTAGCCCTGTACCACTACCATTAGACCCATTTAGTCCTATATTTGTACCTAGTGGTGGTATACATGAAGCCTCTGCCTATCTAACTGTGGCTACCCATTGGCTTGGAGTAGTTATCATTTCCCCACTAGCCAAACTAGTTGTATATTATGCATATCTCATGGCTTGGGGCAACTGATCTAGCACCATGGCCTCATAATATTTAATTTCCTATATAGTGTCTAAGTAACATGCTTTGGGCACTGAATCAAGTACTCTTGTAGCTAACCCTATCCTTGTAAGAGATGCCCTCATGACATCTCACTTACCTATAACCATGGTAAGGGAAACTTGTGCCTAGTCTCTCTTAATTGTTAAAGACTACACCTACCCCTATAAGGTAGCCACCTATCCTTGTAGTGTGGCCACCTATCCATGTAATACAGCCACCTATCCCTATAAACTAATAACCTATGCTTATGTTATGGAAAATGTTTTTGCTACATATCCATCTCTTAATACCTGGGTTGGATCTACATCTATGGTCCATTGACCCCCATCACCCCATCTAAAGTTTTTTGTAGCATACCTACCCTCATACCAGTCCATGTAACCATCATAAATAATTACATCATCAATAGGATTACTCATTGATAACTCCTCAAAATTAGGCACAAGCTCTTGTGGTTAGGGTGTGGGTAACATAAACTCCACCTCCTCTCTCTTGTTCTTAGGGAAATTAGGTGGGACCACCTAAATAAGCATGAACTATCTCCACACATGATCAAATGGGAGAAGCTCATCCTCGCCCTACTTATGGTTTTATATCCACCATTAGCTCTATAGCCCTAAGGTGTGATATCTGAGCTCTGCCCACGATGGCCACCTAATATAGGGCCTCCATATCACATCCCTAACTACTAGGCCATCTAATGTCCCTCAGAACCATTTAATGTCTTTGGCTCCTCTGCCTACCCCTATCATAGCTCTACCTCTCCTCCATCATAGTAATCCCACTATATAATCCATCAGGAGATAACCCTTTACTGGTAATCCCAAGGGTCTTAGTTCCCAAATGTGCTCATAGGCTCAGTAGTGAAGAATAAAGTTGACACTAATTCCATATTGCCTATGGTGTTTGAAACCTTAGAGCTCCTAATATATCTATATTAATAGGACTAGGGTCTAATTGAATATAGTCCTCCCTAATAACATTTTAACTAACATACCTAATAAATCTATAAGAAATTACCCCTCCATTGATTCAAGTAACACAAAGGCCATCACCTCCATCATCATCATCATGATCAGGCATTTGTCTGCTAGAGCCATCTAGTATAATGGGTTGTAGTTGAACCCACCTACATGGTACCATGACTGAGTATGATCATCACTATAGATAATCTCCATTAGGTCATCTACCTCCTCACCCTCTATCTGATATACTACATCTCTTTAAATTGGTAGATGTGTGATCCTATGCACATCCTCCATTAGGATGGTGATATCTCCAATCAATAGCCAAAATGTGTTCATCATTAGGTCCCATCTCTCGATGAGTGAGATGATCATCATAAGGCCTCATGATAGATGTTGATAATATTGCATTTCACCTAAGCCCACATCATTCATGTGTCAGCACTCCTCTGCATTCATGTCATCTTAAACCTTGATAAAGAGTATTGACACCCAATCTCTCAGCCTAATCTACTCTCTAGCCTAAAATCATAGCATATAACACTATATTTTAGTGATTCACTTAACACTAAGTACTAACTTTTGACCTACCCTTACCCTATCCCATTTATATCTTACCATATCCCCCTAGCCTAGCTACCTACCTACCCTAGCTAAGTAAATCCATAAAACTCAAATACCAATCCAACCCATTCCCCAAAAATACACCTTTTTACACCTCTAGTTAAGCAACCTAATAAAAAAATACCTCACAAATTCTAGAATTTAAAAATCCTAAACCCATACCCTTGACTATTGACAGTTCCTTATCCATCATCAATCACTTAAGGATGGTTATCCCCTTAGGGTAAATCGGTGATGGTCAAGTTAAACCATCATTGATTACTATCTTAGCCCTAACAGTGGAGACTCAAGCCCTATACCTCTTACTTTCACCAAAGAAAACATCTAAACATTCTAAAAAACCTAATACACACTAACATTTATTCCCACAACCCACCCTTAACACCATTTACAACTCAAAAGCTTCCCTAAACTTGATTTTATCAAATTTTATTCTCAAACAAACCCTACCTAAAACCCCACTTATAGCTTCTATAACAAGCCTAAAATAATGCAATCCCTAAACAATATTAAACCCTACCCTAACTAGAAATTTAAACACATCCCCTACCTCATTCTAGGAGCACTACCATAGCTTTAGGCCTCATCCAACCACTCCATCACATCCTTGACCTAAATCCATCCTCTCGATACTCACTAAAAAAGTACACCACTAGCTCACTTCCACCTCACTAACCCTTGGCCCACCATGTGAAAAAAATCACCATAATTCACTAGAACAAAATCACAAAAGTCTAAATGAGTGAAAATAACACTCACTTTTTACTTTTACCCTATAAAATTTTAGGGTTTTACCCTAACCATCACCAGTCAGGGTGATCAGTGTCGGTCAATCCTTGGGACATTCCCCTAATAGTTATCTATCAGGGTCCCCACCTTGTTTTTTAAGCACCTGCCAATAACTAACTTAGTTGCTCAACCATATATTTCCCACATGGGATAAACTACATTTGGCTTGAAGTTTTGTTGGACATTACATCCATATAACTATATAGGTAGCATCCATGTGCCTTGTGCACATCAAGTCAGCTCAACCATAACCACCAACCTAAAAGCCTCATCACCTCACTATTATTGGTCTCTCTAGTGTGTAAGTTTACGACACTTTTTTGCTTGGTCCCTTGACCATAGTGACAACATTTCCATGTTGACCTTTTATATTTTATACCACCTCACACACACTGACCCTTTTATGTCTCAATGAGAGCACTTCTTACCTTTAATACCCATGACACTTGACCCATTTGTGTTTTCCCCAAGAGCATTTCTTGCCTTGGATACCCACTAAAAACATAAATATCACTTAAGAGACTTACATTTATGAGTGTTCCCAGTTGTCTTGCCTTTAGGTAGTCACATGGTTCACTTGTCACTTGTTCTCCTTAGCACTGAACCTTAATTTTTACTAATGTTGGTAATTTTAGTCTTTTTCATCTTAGCTATCACACCATTTTGTCACATTTTGTGCACAAGTTTGCATCTCATGTGCTCAATCCTTATTTTTGTCACCTACCTCATGACCTACCATCTACCTATTATTAAACTTATACCCACCTACATTTCACCTCACCATCTCCTATTTTGAGGGGGCAGTACCTCCTCCTAATCTCAGGGAAAGAAGATCTAGAACTAGTCTCCATTTTTATTTTGTTTCTCATTCACGCAAGCTACATAACAAAAAGGATAAAAATGTAGACACTAGAAAATTGTACACATAGTCTTATTTGTCATAATACCTTTGGTTTCTCTTGAACCTCTATTGATGATACCTATAAGTTTGCAAAACCTACCTAACCTACATACCTAATATAGAGTCAAGTTAGTCACTTAACTTGATTAACTCACCTTTTCACCCATTTTTACCTTTTTTTTCCTAAGTCCTCAGTTGGCGATGGTCAGGGTAATCGGCGATGGTTGGGGTGACTGATGATGGTCACCCTAACTGGTGATGGTCAAATTGGATAGCTTAGACTCAACATGCAACCTACATGCAAACCATGACTTTGATTTTATAAATATGGTAGTCTAAATCTAATTTCAAGCCCTTTTCATGGATGAATTATATTTAGAAGCCTTCTTTAAGTCCATTTTTGGAAATCACTTCCACCTCTTGCTTGTGCCTATAAGAGAGAGAGAGGCCTAAGAGGTCAAACCATCTACAATTGTTATTAAGATCTCTTTATATCTAAAATCTATTTTTATAGGTCTATCAAGTCAATCCACATTATCAAGTGTTATCAACTATCACATAAGGAGCCTACTTTCCATCGACCCTCCACTAAGGTCCCAAGTACCGTTACACTGTCGGAGTCAACCTAGATTCCACCAATAGGCAAATCCACATCAGCCACCCACCAACTAATTCTTGTGATTTCTTATCTATAGATATTCCTCTTAAGATAAAGAGGACCTATTCACATCTTCTAATTCAATGTGCACACAACTAAACAAGTTTTTCAACCAAACCCGTATTGAGTTTCTTTGCTCACTTCCCTATAACTTATAGTGAAAATTTACATGAAACACAAATTCTATTTTAATTTAACATATAACAAGTAATCATCCATAAATTTAATAACTTATGGGATGTTACATGTGAAATTATCTATATATTAGTAAGGATAATAGAATGATTATTGATAGACACAAAAATTCACATAAAAACTTTAAAAACAACATCAACCTCCCTAATAGTGTCCTAAATAGAAATAACATGATTCAAAAAGAAAACTTTGCCTGATTCTAATTCTTCACTCTTCAAATCACCTCCCTTTTCCTTCTCCACTCTCTCCTCTAGTCATGTTCTCCTTTCTTCTTTATTTTTTATTCCTTTTTGCATGAGTATATCTTTCCTTTAAAGCTAACACTCATTTCCTTTTTCTTTTTTTTAAAGATTATCTTTTTTTCTTCATTTTTGTTTTATTATACTTTTATCAAAGCTTCCATATATGCTACTTTTATTTGTTTTTATTTCCTGATTATGTGTGTGTGTGTGTGTGTGTGTGTGTGTGTGTGTGTGTGTGTGTGTGTGTGTGTGTGTGTGTGTGTGTGTGTGTGTGTGTGTGTGTGTGTGTGTGTGTGTGTGTGTGTGTGTGTGTGTGTGTGTGTGTGTGTGTGTGTGTGTGTGTCTGTATATGTATATGTATGTATGTATGTATTTATGTGTGTGTGTGTGTTTGTGTGTGTGTGTGTGTGTGTGTGTAATCCTAGTGGTAACTAGACTAATTATATTTCCTAATTATAATATTTTATTTTATGTTATCAAAGTGGTAAATTACACACTACTATTCCAATCTTAATTTATAAGAATGTAATTGGTATGTCACATAGGTTATTTATGTCCTTAGTTATTTATATGTATATATGTATTAGGTTACATTTAAGCTATATAATGATATTCCCAAATATCATAAAGATAACCAATTAACATTTCAAAGACATGAGGATTAGTCTAACTATTGTGGTACCAAATACTTGTTCCCACATATTTATGTTCTTATAACATTAACAATCATGAAAAAAACACATAGTAACATTATACATTTAAACCTATGCATAATATCCATAACACAATCACATGAAGTTAATTCCACATAGGCATAAATCTGAACTAACACACACATATGCAATTATCGAAGTGAAAATAATATATGAAATGTATTAATGCTAACCATTCAAACTATGCATATAATGAATGATATCTAATGTGGTATGTGAAAAGTTCTATCCATTCCTATATTAACCCCCAACATCTCCGTCTATGTCACCCTCTTTGATGATGCTCTCCCTCTATCATACTCTAAGGGATGAATCTCTCCTACATCAACTCATAAAAAACAAGTAATTAGTCCATAACATCATGACATATCTCATAAAATACTACTAAAATAACAAATCAACATTATCATATTGTAAATAATTATAATACATATAACTCATAGCAATGTCATCATCAAAATAAAGTAGCATACAACTTCCCAATAATAACATATGACTTGTAGCTTAATTAAATAGTAATCAAATCAAATCACCAATTACAAATATCCACAGATAATATAGTAAGTTTACTTAGTGAGAAATCAAGATGTAATAAATTAACTGAGTGTGCCATCTATCAACATGGAACTAACACATATATGTCAAGGATCCAATAGAACATGGTGCCAAAAATATTTTTGTATTTTTGAATGTTTAAATTTTTTTGGTATTTTTGGAATATTTTGAAAAGACTACTCTTTAATCTCATCTAATGGATGGTCATAGATATTTCCCCCACTTGGTGCCTAACATCCTTAATCTGGATCTTTTACATTGTTTGAATCATGATTGGATAAGTTGAAAAGGAACATGGCATGTTCCTCCTCATGTTTTTCATGTGTAGTAGAATAACTAATGCTATCATTTGGAATATGTATTAATTTTCCTTCAAGAGGAAAAGAAATACTTTGTTGATTTGGACCAATTTTTAGTTCCTTTAGGTATATCTAAAGAGTTCTTAGTGTTTTTGCTTAGGGAGATGTGGTAGGACTAACCCAAACCCATGTTTGAAACTTTAGGACCACAAGCAATTGGTATTATTATGTTTCTCAAGGAGTCTTTCCAACCTCCTTTATTTTTTAGGTGTTTTAGATCAAATTCAATTTGATGTAAGCATCTTACATTATAAGTAATTTTTGTTTGTGTAGGATCAATATGGGTATGCCAAAAATAAGCACCACCCATGTACAAGTAATTGTTAAATCTTGTTAGCATGGATGATTTTTGTGTTGTTAATTTTTGAGATTCTAGCATAAGATATGAACCTTAGATTAGCCCCATGTTAATTAAATTTATAAACTATTTATATAAATATTATGAATACTAATTTTTGTTCATAATTCTTCTTAGGTAATTTATCTCCTTTCTTTATGTGAGGGATAAGGCTTTTGTATTTGAATGGAGATGTGTTAAGTTCCTTTGAATGATTAATTATGAATGAAGCATATCTATACACGAAGCATATCTATGCACATCATTATATAAATGGATGAATGATTCATATTTTTTATACAATGTTATATCATTAATGAAGAAATAAGGCCTCTACTAAAGATAAATTTAAATTCTAACTATGAGATTCTAAATACTAGCTCATATGATGTACTTTTAAATTGAATAGTATAATCTTGAATGGATTCATCATCATGTTGTTTTAAATTATGAAAATATTTTAATGTAAGTTTTGGCACCTTTTGAATATTTAAATATATGAAGAATGTATCTTCCAATAGTAAAAAAGTGGTTAAGGAACCCTTGGGTAAACTATATAACCAATTATGAGCCTCATCTAAAATTCTCATATGAAAAACCTTTAATAAATTTTTGTCAGGTTTTACCTATTGACCAAAAGAATGTAAATAACATATCATGTGTTCAAATGTATCCTTATGTGTTTCAAAGAAAGGTAAATATGGTATCTCAAAACCTTGTGGATAAGGATCTTCAAGTGTACATTTCACAAGAGGTTGATTATTGAATGAGGTTATATGTGCATTATTTTTTTAAGATAAGTATTAGGTTTATCAGGATCCTTTCCCATTTATTAAAAAAAGAGGGTTCCAAAAAAACATGGATAAAACACCAATATCAATAAAAGAACCATAAATCAAATAACCAATAGGACAAAAACAAACCAAACTACCCACCAACATAGAGACATAACCCTTATAGAATAATTGAATCCTTCTTGAAAGATAGACAATTTGAGTGAGAGGGGAAATAATCCAAAATATTAGCCATCTTGCCTCTCTTTCATTTCTTATTTTTTACTTCCTACCATAAACCATGATTAATATCCATCATAACCAACTACTTATCTAGATTATATAATTCTAAGAACATCTTTAAAGATGATTCTTTATCTGAATCTAAATTATCAGATTCATGACCTATCATATGACCCCTTGTTGCCATTTTAAAAAAAATTACTCTAATATTTTGCAACATTCCCTTAAGTGGGCACTACCTCTTTAGCATATTTTTTGTCTCACCACTCTCTTTCTCCTTCACCCCTGATTCTTTTTACATTTAGTATCCTAAAAAAAAAATTCAGTCACCATTTATAGATCAAGAACACTCTAGCTTATTGATAATAGATTCATCCCCTTGTTCTTTAGAACTTGAGAATAACCCTAAGAACAAGAATACTAAATATGTCCTATTAATCTATACTTACGGCACCTAAATGTTGTATATTCATAATCTAGAGTTTGAGCATGAAGATTTTATCTATTTTTTAGGATAATTTTTTCTTGAATTATTTATATCTAACTCCACACATATGAGATCATATTTTCATAAGCCCATGTCAAATATTTCCTGGTCACTTTTGATGAATGTCATGTCCCCTTTTTTAGTGGACATCTTCGAACTTGATGATTAGCCTATTATGTGACCCTCGTAGGCTGATAGGATGGATAGAGGGTCATAATGGAGCTTGGCTTGGCTTTGATTAGTAGAATTTCTATAGTTGGTTTTCATTTGGGCTCTTTTAGACATGTTTGCCTGAGCTCCTATTATTTAGGGACTTCTGACATGCAGTAGAGCACTCTTATTTTGGCATGATCATGTGTGGAATCACTCCTAAGTTCACCGGCTTTAGATGGTTCAAGGATTTGACATGTATTGAGGGAGATATTAATATTTGATTGATTTAATCAAATATTAATTATTTGGTCTAATTTTAATTTAAAAACCCTAATTCTTAATTATGAAACCCTAATTAGGGCAAGCACACCTTTTTGGAGGATATAAGGGTTTCTTATTGGAGGGAGGCAAATTATTCATTGATTATTGATATTGATTGTTGCTAAGAATTCTTTTGTGAAGACTGAGCCAAGGGTTCCAGGATTCCATTTGCATTGGAGAACATCCACTCTTCAGTGTGTGCAATTCAGAGGCTATGAAATATCAGCTGATCTATTGCCGATTTGAGAGATAGCTTCATACAAAAGTTATCACAAAGGTTTACAGGTTTGGGAGATAACTTCACACAGAAGTTATCACAGGTATTTTAGGTATTTATTTCTTTATGTTTTGATTTAATAAATTGTCTAGATAGAGATCTTGAGATCAGGGATCTAGAATACAGGCCACAACATATTATCTTGCTTCTGTATGGAATCCGTACTGATCTGTACAATTCCATACCATTCTACCATAGGCTGGATAGCGCCGCAGGGGACACAAGAACTGACATCAGCATCCCAGTGATCGACATTGGCCACTTGAAGGCTGATGTTGGCAGAGCAGCCGACTGACAGAGATCAACATCGGTAGTATATCGACTGATGATGGTGACTGTGTTGTTGACACAGCGACCTGAGAGCTGTTCCAAATTTGCAAAAGATCAGGTTTTGAGATGATATTTGTATTACTTTACATGCATGACAGAGATACATTATTGTAATCATTATGAAGAATAATAAGAGCACTGATTTGTGAGTTAAGAGTTTTACTGTGGTTTATTTGAATTTATCTTGCAAAATCGTATCTTTATTCATTCAAAATATCAAAAAAGCAAAATACAGAGGAATAGTTAGAAAAATATCCAATTCCAAAATTGAAGGGAAAAGGGGATATTATAGTGGTATCAGAGATTTTGTCTTGTTATATTCCCTATTGGATAGGGGATATTACAGTGGTATCAGAGATTTTGTCTTTCTATAGTCCCTATTGGTTGGAGATATTACAGTGGTATCAGAGCTTTTGTTTTTCTATATTCCCTATTGGATAGGGGATATTACAATGGTATCAGAGCCAAATTCTTGCTATCCTGTTGGGTAGATCAAATCCAAATTCTTGCCATCCTATTGGGTAGATCAGAGCTAAATTCTGCCATCCTGTTGGGTAGATTGGACATTGAATCGGCTAGTAAATCATGGGTACTTCAAGTACTCAGAAACAGTGGGACAAGGATATGAAGAAGCTAAAACAAAGTTTGAAAATGTTGGGTGAAACCCAAAGGAGGATGAATGAATTTCTTTCAGACCCTACATTTGAAGCCAAATTAGTACATCGTATGACATCCTTTTTTAAAGGGACCACATCACAAAACAAGAAGGAAGAGGAGGTTGACCATTTTTCTCATGAGCTGGAGGATACTCAGAATTCCTTGGTGTGTACTCAATTAGCTCTCCAAGATTTTGAGAGACACGTGGATGACCTATGTCATGGGGATTTGGACTCTTAGTTAGTTGCAGAGGATGCGGGAGCTGGAGATTTTGATGATGAGATAGTTTTAGTAGTAGCTTCTTCGGAGTTAGATGAGGATGAGTCTAATGCTTGAATTTAGAGTGTAGAGGTGTACTCAGATGTTAGTACACTGAGTGTTGATGGTCTTGAGGTGAGTTCAGTTTAAGAATTAGCACATGTGGCAGGGACTCAGCTTTCTTTTACAGTCAGGTCACATGTTGATGATGATGTGAGTATGTCTAGCATTCACACTCTAGATTTAGAGAGTGTAGAAGAGTCCCAGGATCTGATTATTGTAGATGACACCCAGGAAAATGTAGTGGATAGTTTTTAGGACTTAGTTTCATCAGCAGTTTCTTTTAATATGGAGGAGTTAGACAACAATGCTATAGTTTTTGATACTCTGTATGTTGATATGAGCTTTGGAGTTGATTCACAAAGTATGGATGGTAGTACTTCAAAGATCAGTTGTGATGTTGGTGAGCCAGTAGTTGGTTTGGTTCCTATTTATGATACTACTCCTTTGGAGGTGTCTTGGGAGGTAGTAGTTGGTTCGGGCTTGGTTAGTGATCAGTTGCCAGTGGTTTTCCACTCATGGATTGGCTATTGGGATCCTTATCTTGGTACTTGGGATGATTTGATGCCATGGGATGAGAGTTGTGATAGTCATGGCATAGTGAGGGGTGTTGGGGTTGATAGCTTGTTGGTGCATGACTTACATCAAAGATATGTTGATCATAATAGAGGTACAGTGTGTGGGTTCTCCACACTTGGCTTAGTTCCATTTGGGATTTGTTGTAGAGTTGGAGTGTGCCTTCCACATAGCATGGTGGAATGTGTATATGGTATTTGTAATCTTGGAGTTTGGTTGAGTTTCATTCACTAGTTTGATTATCGATTCTTCTTGGTCATACTTCAGAGGATATTGCAGGAGCTTGTGTTGATTGTCCTCAGTATAGATCATGACTACATTTGGGATCCAGGTGGATTGATTGGTTTGTTGTTCTGAGATTGCTTGGGGATAAGCAATTTTAGGAGGGGCAGATTGTCATGTCCCCTTTTTTAGTGGACATCTTCAGACTTGATGATTAGCCCATTATGCGATCCTCATAGGCTAATAGGATGGATAGAGGGTCATAATGGAGCTTGGCTTGGCTTCGATTAGCAAAATTTCTATAGTTGGTTTTCATTTGGGCTCTTTTAGACACATTTGCCTGAGCTCGTATTATTTAGGGACTTCTAACATGAAGCGGAGCACTCTTATTTTGGCATGATCATGTGCGGAATCACTCCCTGGTTCACTAGCTTTAGACGGTTCGAGGATCTGACATGTATTGAGGGAGATATTAATATTTGATTGATTTAATCAAATATTAATTATTTGGTCTAATTTTAATTTAAAAACCCTAATTATTAATTATGAAACCCTAATTAGGGCAAGCACACCTTTTTGGAGGATATAAGGGTTTCTTATTGGAGGGAGGCAAATTATTCATTGATTATTGATATTGATTGTTGCTAAGAATTCTTTTGTGAAGACTGAGCCAAGGGTTCCAGGATTCCATTTGCATTGGAGAACGTCCACTCTTTAGTGTGTGTGATTCAGAGGCTGTGAAATATCAGCTGATCTATTGTTGATTTGAGAGATAGCTTCATACAGAAGTTATCATAGAGGTTTACAAGTTTGGGAGATAACTTCACACAGAAGTTATCACAAGTATTTCAGGTATTTATTTCTTTATGTTTTGATTTAATAAATTATCCAGATAGAGATCTTGAGATTAGGGATCCAGAATATAGGCCACAGCATATTATCTTGCTTCTATATGGAATCCATACCAATCCATACAATTTTGTACCATTCTACCACAGGCCAGACAGCGCCGCAGGGGACACAGGAACTGACATCAACATCCCAGTGACTGACATCAGCCACCTGAAGGCTGACGTCGGTAGAGCAGCTGATCGATAGAGACTGATGTCAGTATTATATTGATCGATGATGGTGATTGTGTTGTTGACACAGCGACCCGAGAGCCGTTCTAGATTTGCAAACGATCAAGTTTTGAGATGATATTTGTATTACTTAACATGCATGCTAGAGATACATTATTGTAATCATTCTAAAGAATAATAAGAGCACTGATTTACGAGTTAAGAGATTTACTATGGTTTATTTGTTTATTTGAATTTATCTTGCAAAATTGTATCTTTATTCATGCAAAATATCAAAAAAGTAAAATACAGAGGAATAGTCAGAAAAATATCCAGTTCCAGAATTGAAGGGAAAAGGGGATATTACAGTGGTATCAGAGCTTTTATCTTGCTATATTCCCTATTGGACAGGGGATATTACAGTGGTATCAGAGTTTTTGTCTTTCTATAGTCCCTATTGGTTGGGGATATTATAATGAAAGTGCCCAAAGCATCTCTGATCACCTTCAACGTTGGCCAAAAATGCAAGGGAAGATTTGGTACCTTATTAGAATTAACCTTTATTTAGGATAATTTATTTTATCCTAAGTTTCCTTTTTGTGTGTGTGTAATTTTTATTTATGTTAATTATAAATTCACATAAATTTGAATTCTATGAGGTATCACTCACCTCTTTGTTCCCCTTTAGGATTTGGGATTTATTTGCCTAAGTAACCCCTTCTCCCACTTGGCACACACCTCCCTTCACTTTCTAAAGGACTCGACCAAAAGTAACACACACAAAGGAGGCTTATAAGGTAATCATGGGATTTATTGTAACTCTCATTCTTTTCCTCATGCTTTATAAAATAACCCTTTCTCTTCTTATTTCCTCACTAGAAACTCATAACTTTCTCTCTTCTTCTCAATTTGCTCTTGCTTCTAAATTATTCTTGTGGATATTTTGGCGATAATCTTTACTATAAGGTCATATGAGTTTTTATCCAATAGTTTTATTTTCTGATTTAAAATTCTTATCTAATTTTTATTTTTCACCTTGAGAGGTAACTTTTCTTTGTGATTTCTTTATTTCCACACTTTCATTTGTCATTGGTGAATGCTTTTAGAATAATCCCTTCATGGTAATAGAGCTAGTTCTTCTTATTGAAGCATTTTTTCAAATTTTCTTGCAGTTTTGAGAGGCCCTACAAGTAGATTTTTTTAATTTTTGTAATCTTATATAAGCAAGTAAAAAAAAAATCAAATTTAATTCATGTTATGTTTTTTTTTGCTTGGTATTTCTCCTACCAAAGTTTTTTTAAGTTTTTGTAAAAATTTTAAGCTCAACTTTCTATAATTTTTAATTATGAGCATCATATTTTATGCTCTTTTAAGGAATATATATTATATTTTGAAACACATAAAAATAAACTTCTATATATAAATATCATATTTTTATTTAATTTATGTGCTTCTTATTTTCTATTTTATCTTTCTAGAAAATTAAATATATATACCAACTCACTATTAAATTTCTGAGAGTTCTATTCTCCATAGATTGTAGATTTATTTTATTTTAGATTTTTTGGTCAAGGATATATATAATATTTAAACAAATAAATTTAAGGTTTTTTATCAGCATATCATCTTTACCTATCAAATTATCTCGTTGATCTCAAATGTGAGTCTCTTGTTCTCTTAGAATTTTATTTATTTATTCATGGTGGATATTATAGTGCCCATCAAAATCCATTCACTCTTCGTTGTGCATTACTCTCCTACACTCCACCTTCAACGATATGCCTTCTCCTTCCTTGGCATCAAAACTTCTAGTGTTCTCTCTCTTGTCAAAATGCATGTATTGAGTCTACTACACTATAACATATTCAAGGCAGATAAGAAGGTAAGCATTTTAATACATTTTTTTATTTCTTGCTCTTGCTTAGAATTGACATCATCACGTTGCTTTTTGTTAAACCCTCAAATCAATAAAATCATTCTTTAATTAGATCACCCTATTTTCTATATCTAAACAAAAAAAATCATGCCTTCTCTTTTAAATTATTGGTATTTCCTTTTTAAAAAAATATTTTTAAGCATCAAAAAATAAAATAAGCCTTTTGGCCATGATTTTGGTTTCTTCTTTTATCTTTATATGTAAAATTAAAAATATAAAAAGAAACTTTTTATAGGTTGTACAACTTAGCCTCTTACCTTAATTATTTTTTAGAACAAAAAAAATCCAAGTGATATTTATATATTAATTTATATCTCCACAAAAAATAATACCTCAACTAAAAACATTATGATAATTTTAAAAAAAAGATTTCATCCTTTATTATTGGTATTCATAGGTTTTAAAGTCCACATTTAATTATATTAATTTAAATAAATTGAAGCTTTTAAGGAATATATATTAGACTATTAAATTGATATTTTTAAAATTCATTTAAATATATTAATTTAATATTTTGAAGTGGGCTTACATTTAATTCACAAAATAAAGAATTACTTCAGTTTATTCACATCTAAAGCTTATAAAATCATTGATATTATCTCTTCCGCTTCAACTTAACATTTTTAGCCATCTCGTAGTTGATTTTTTTTACAATTCTTAATTTTTTTTCCAGCTCCTATTTACTTCTTGATTTTTATTTTACACTTTGGCTACATCTCACTTTTTTGGCTTTATTATCCCTCCTCTGTGTCTCCTTTATTTTTAAAGTGATTTTTTCTTGCCTATTCACTTTTTGAGTATAATGAATCAATTGTTTCTTGAATTTAAATTCATGTCCACAAATTACCATTTATGGAAATCACATATATAACACATATTCACTTTTAAATATTTGGTACACATAGTAGATGGAATGAACCCCAAACCTGATGCAAAGAATAAAACCATTGAAATTTAAGAGAGATATCAAGTAAAAAATGATGAAGCCTTAGGATTGATTGCCATGTCTATGACCCTCAAATTGCATGTGCATATTTATGGTTGTCTTCTTGCATCCACTATATAATCTAAACTTGAATATGTGTATGATATTGTGAATGAACTTCATAAAAATAAAATTTAAGATTAATTGTTTGATTTAAAGTATAATGACTTCAAAATTATGGATGATTTTTTTTAATAAAGATCACTCTTTTACATTCTCAACTCACTGGTTTAGGTGTTAAACTTTTAGATCTGAATTTAATTCATATTATCATGAAAAAAGGTTTTCTTCAATCTTTTCAATAGTTTATTACTTATATTCATTCATAACTAGATTTTCCTACTTTATCTGCTTAGTTAGACATTTGAATTATTTTGTATTTTTTACATTAAGAAGAACAAAAAATAATTCAATTTGTTAGTCTTGAGACTAATAAACATGTTTTTATTTATAAACACCAACACATGAATGAAAAATAACATGTTAAGTCCAATAATACACATGACAAAAAAGATCAAAAATCTAACTCCAAACCCAAGTAAAAGTTAGAGTGTAATTATTGTGAAAAAAATACTCATGATTAAAATCACTTCATTATGAAGAAACATGATATTAAAAAAGGAAAGCTTAATGTCAAAGATAATTATAGTACTAGTAATACTAAGACTCAATCTAAACATAAGTCTAACAATAGAGCTACTTTTACTTGTCATTTATGTGCTTTTCAAACCAAATGGATTGTTTATTTTGGTACTACTCAACATATGACATCTAATGCAAACTTATTTACTTCTTTCAAACTAGATATTTATAATAATCATTTAAGTCTTGAAAATCATGCTTCTTGCAATGTTGAAGTCATAAAAACTGTTAAAATACCTAATGGTGAATTGCATGATATCTTTCTTATTCCTGATTTAAAAATTAAATTTGCTTTATATTCTTAAATTATGAAAATAGGACTATAAAATAGAACTATTTAATGACACTTATTATATTAAATATTTCAAAAAAGATTTTCAAGTAGTTGCTACTAGTTTTTTAGATAATGATAATTTATTCAAGTTTAATAGATTCTATTTTTCATCATCTTTTCATGCTTTGTTTTCTTCTAATGATGTTAACTTGTGGCATGAAAGACTAAGACATATTAATTACCAAATCATTACACTTATGAATAAAATTAATATGGTTCAAAGTTTGCCTAAAATTCCTCCCACTAATTATGTTTGTAGTGGTTGTATAGCTGGTAAAATTCATACAAAATCTTTTGCTAAGAATCAATCTTGGCATGTTAATAAAAATATTCATTTAGTTCATTGTGATTTCTTAGGCCCTATGAAAAATCTTTCTATTAATTATGTAAAGTATGCTTTAAATTTTATTGATGATTAGGCTAGACTAGTTTGGATTTACTTATTGATAATTAAAGATCATTTTTTAGACACTTTTATTGAGTTTCATGCCTTCGTTGAAAAACAATCACATTATTCTTTACTTATATTATGAACTGACAATGGAAATGAATATGTTAATAATGATTTTCTTGCATATTGTAAGCAACATGGTATTAAACATAAGAAAATTATTTCTTACACATTTGAGCATAATAGTGTTGTTGAATGTAAATATAGAACTATAATTGAAATGGCTAGGTGTATGTTGCATGCTAAAAATATGCATTATAAATTTTGGGCCAAATCTATGTATTATGTTGTCTATCTCATCAATAATAATTCCACTAAATTTGTTTTAAATATTACCCCTATTGAAGCTTGGAGTGGTAGAAAACTTAATTTAAAGTATATATGTACATTTGGTTGTGATGCATTTATTCATCTTTCTGTACAAAAATGAAAGAAGTTAGATTCTAAAGCAGACACTTTTATCTTTGTTGGTTATTATGAATCATCTAAAACTAATAAAGTGTATGATGCTCAAAATAAGAAAATCAAGATTAAAATGGATGTTATTATTTATAAAAATGGTGTACTTTATTGTGCTTCCAATTTAGATTCTCTTGATATTATTTATACTTATTTTCTTTTTGAATCAAGGGATGATCATAATAATGTAGTTCATAATGGTTTTGTTCCTAAAATTCCTTCTCTTTATTCTAGTCTTGCTCCACTTAAATTTATGCCTAAGTGGGTTAAGACTACTATAGAATATTCTAAAATTAATGTAGATATCATTGATACTTGTAGAACTAGGCAACAATTTTTTAATTATACTTTCATGTCTAAAGTTATAAATAATAATCATCCCACAACACTAAAACAAACTCAAGGTCATCCTCATTAGAAAAAAGATATGAATGATCAATATAACTCTTTGATTTCTAATAACACTTGGGACTTAGTCCCTCTCCCTAAAGGACATCATTTGGTAAGTTGTAAATGGTTGTTTAAAACTAAATTCAATTTTAATAATAAAATTAGAAAATATACAGCTATATTAGTTTCCAGAGGTTTTTTTCAAATTGAAAGAATTGATTATAATGAAACTTTTGTACTTGTTGCTAATATTATTAAAATTAAAGTTGTTTTAGATTTAGTTACTCACATGCATTAGTTTGTTTATAAAATTGATGTTAAGGGTGTATTCTTAAATGGTGGATTGCATGAAGAAATTTGCATGTCTCAACTCACTATTTTTATTAAGAAAGGAAATTAACATATTATTTTCATGTTAAACAAAGAAATTTATGGTTTTAAATAATCTCCTAGAAAATGGTACTCTAAAATATATTAATTATTTATATCTCAAGGCTTTACTCGTAGTTCTAATGATCCTAATTTTTTATATCGCAAGGCTTTACTTTAAAATACCTTTGAAATGACTAATTTGGGTCTCTTACATTACTTTCTAGGTATGCAACTTTGGCAAGAAAAAGATAGCATTTATATTTATCAATCTAAACATGCATACAATTTGCTATCTAGGTTTAACATGTAAGATTGAAAACATGTTTATAACCCTTGTGAACTTGGTGTCAAATTACTTAATGACATATAAATTGAAACTATCGACCCAACTCTATAGATAATTGTTGGCAGTTTGAATTATCTTACTCATACTCATCTTGATATTGATTTTTATGTTGGCTTGGTTTTTATTATTATGTATAAACATAAAGCTACTCATTTTAAAGTTACTAAAATAATTCTTCATTATATTAAAGGTACTCTAAATTTTGGAATAGAGTATACCTCAAATATCAATTTCTATCTAGTAGGTTATTTAGATTTCAATTAGGCTAGTGATCCTAATGATTGTAGATCCACTAGTGGTTATTGATTTTCTTTGGGTTCCAATGCAATCTAATGGAATAGTAAAATTTAGACTATTGTATCCATATCTTCCACATAGGTTAGGTATAAATCTTTAAATCATGCTACCAAGGAAACTCTTTGGATTAGAATACTTCTTACATATTTGGGCCACCCTCAATCTTTAACTAATCTAATTTTTGGTGATAATCAAAGTACCATTTCCTTAGCAAAAAATATATTTTTCCATGAAAGGTCTAATCACATTGATATTCAAAATCACTTTTAGTGTGAACTTCTTGAAGACAATAAAATTATTCTCTCTTTCTGTCCTCTCAAAAATAAATGGATGATATTTTCACTGAGCCATTATGTAAATAAAAAATTGTACTCTTTTGTAATATGTTAGAATTGAAGTAAGTTATAATCAAGGGGGGAAATAATGTTTCCTTCCTTCTTATTTTTTATAAACTCCTAAATAAATTATAAGTGGAAGTGGTATAATTTCCTTTTATTTAGGATAATTTACTTTATCCTTAGTTCTCTTTGTGTGTGTGTGGAATTTTTATTTATGTGAATTATAAATTCACATAAATATAGATTCCATGAGTTTTAACTCATTTCTTTGTTCTCATTTAGGATTTGGTAGTTACTTGCATAAGTAACCCCTTTCCCCAATTGACACACACCTCTCTTCACTTTCTAAGGGACTAGGCAACAAGTGACACACACAAAAGAGGATTGTAAGGTAATCATAGGATTAATTATAACTCCCATTATTTTATTCTTGCTCTATAAAAGACTAAAAATCCATTCCTCTCTCTCTCTCTCTCTCTCTCTCTCTCTCTCTCTCTCTCTCTCTCTCTCTCTCTCTCTCTCTCTCTCTCTCTCTCTCTCTCTCTCTCTCTTCTTCTTCTTCTTCTTCTTCTTCTTCTTCTCAATTTTCTCTTTCTTCTAAATTATACTTGTCAAGATTTTGGTGATAAGCCTTTTTATAAGATTACATGGGTTTTTATTTGATATGTTTGGTTTCCCACTTTAAAATTTGTCTCATTTATGGTTTGAACTTTGAGAGAACTTTATTTTGTGATTTATTTATTTCTACATTTTAATTTATCATTTATGAATTTTCTTGGGATAATCCCTTCAACGCCTAACACAAACAAGCATCTTTGATATAGAAAGTCTATTTAGATCAAACTTTGGAAACCATAGAATGATAAACAAACTAGAGTTCCCCCATAACTAGGGACCATCTACAATAATTTTCTTGTAGTATTCCTAATCTCATAAATAAAAAATCCTTTCAAACAAAGGGATATCTCATAATTTTTGTCCAAGATTCAAAAACCCATTGATATAATGTCATAGTTTTAGGCCATAAACCATTGAATCTGTAAACTACTGCATCTTCTAAAAGGGCCTACTGATAGTCTAAAACATCTTGAGTGAAAAAATCAATTAAAGGAACCTATAAATCTTGATCCATAATGTAATATTTGGTAGAAGGAAGAGACTCCTTTAAATTTAAATTAGATGTATCCTTTCTAACTACATCTTTGAAAGTCACCTGTACGGATAGTTTATAAGAGGATGCTTTTTGTTAGCCTTTCACACCTCCCTATAATTTGAAAACCATTAAAATGGTTAAATATCATCCTATTTTTTACCTTGACAATGAAAAAAAATATTGTAAGACTCTACCCTTATTATATAAAATGGTGTTCAAAGTTGTCTTAGTTGGTTCTTGGTTACTTACAACCAGGTGCAAACATGGGATATTCCCTTAGTGCTCAACATTTGAACCCTCAGATGCATTGGCATAAATCCACATAAGGCACAGGCCTTATGTGCTCACCCAAATTATAACTAAGATAGAATCAGTTTTGTAGTGGGCTAGCTATGACATGGCATAAGATATCAATTATGGGACTTGATTAATTCAAAGAAGACTCCAAGTAGATCCATAGATGCAAGCCTTTCATGGAATAAGCCTAGTGGATGATAGGTGAAATAATTTTGATGGATTAATCTTAGATTCATATAGGCATAAGCCTTTGTTAAACTAAACCTATCATCATATAGGCACTTCAAGGGTCTAAGGGTTTCTTTCATTTTAATTAATCATACTAGACTCACGCTTCTAGTAAGATAGGAACACTTGGCATGGGAATTTACACTTAGTCTTTATACAAGTTATAATTGATGTCCTTAATGTTTGTAGGGACTCCATTAATGATGGAAACTAGAAGAATTATATGAACATTAATTATCATAACTAAGTTTAAACTATAACATTACATCCACTCCACATTTTATTAACATAGCAAAAGATTCTCAAACCAAAAACATTATATGTTATACAAAAACCTTATTCATTAATTATAGTTTATAATATAGTATATACTTCAGGGAAAAGTATAGGTTTGATTCCTTCTACTTAACAACCTAGAGGATCATAGATGAGATTAAATACTTACAAATGGAGCCTTCATGGCTTCCAAACTATTCCTAAGTCTAATGTCTATTAGATACATGCATATAGATTAACTCAAATTCTCCATAGCTTCATTTCACTATCTTCCTCCTCTTCATCAACTAGTTTAAGTTCCTTTTATAACCTTCTAGAGTATCTCTACTAGGGTGAAATGCACATGTTGAGTGTTGAGTTAGACCCTTGGTGATAATTCTTATTGGCTCCATCACCATGAAGACTTTACACTATAGTCTTCATGTATTAATAATCTTGTAATATTTCTTGAAGATTTGAGAGCCAATTAACCACCTACCAACTAGCATAAGGTATGTGCTACAACCTCCATCTAGCACCAAAATGCCAAAATGTCATCATTAATCAAAATTATTGCCTTGCACTAATTTTTATTTTTTTGGCATGAATCCTTTACTTCTTGAAATAAGGGGCCCAACATTACCCCATAAAAAAATTATAGTCCATCCTTGGACTAGGTTGTCAATGTCTTTAGAGTGAAAATTTGAGCATGTTCTTCTTAAGCTCGGTGTTGAAATCTTTAAAGCCCTTAATGGTGAGATTGTTTTATTTAGTGGCACTATCTATTTTGGTGGATACAACACTGAGTGTAAGTACATCAGTCTTCTCCATCTCTTTTTTAAAAGCACCTAAATTTGCCTTTTCCTTTTACACACTCCCATCTAATCATAGGCCTTAGTCTATAGAGCATGGAAGAGTGATTCCAAGTTATACTATTGATCTTTAATCTAGTTACTGAGTGCATTAACACTCCCCATGATTTGTGTTCACTCTAATCTAATCACCAAGTATACATATGCCATTAACTTCTCCTTCTCCTCCTTTGCCTACTTTAGGTGCACATCTATGACTGATGTTTGGTTTGAAAAGATCAAAAATATGGCATTAGTTTCATCTGCATTCTCATGTAGTTTTGAAAAAAGGTCTTCTATCTCTTTGAGCTTACCAACTATCTCCATTTTTAGCATGGTGTATGGATCCTCTTCTTCTTCTTATGTTAGTTCAAGTTTTAACCTTGGGAGCAGATGCTCTACTAGAACATATATTTTTTCAATCTTTGAGAGGTGAAAATTATTGACACCAGCCATAAAGGATGGTTTAACCATCTCTATAGGCTCACAAATTTGTTGCATCTTGAATTTGGTGGTCTACACTTCATCTTCAAGTTCTTTGTGGAGATTCTTTCAATTTTTATCCCTATCATCATTGATGATATTCTAATGCACAACTTTAGTGGCCATTATAATTAATACATTCCTAGAATGAACTAGGTTTACGGTATGAGGGTTTATAAGGAGGGAGTCTTTCCCCTCATTAGGCTCTTCTAGGATTAAAATAGACACTCTATGAACCTTGAAATAAGGCTCATCCATATAATGATCAAATTCAAATTAAATTTATTTATGTGTTTATTTTTTGTAGTTTAATAGGGCATGATGTCATACATGTAAAGGTCTTCATCTCCCCATCCCTTCTATACCTTTTCCCGTATGCTCAACTCTACATTATCCTTCTTAATGATGACCATCTCTATTTTGTATCCTTCTCTTCATTGGCACAACCACTTTCTTTGGTGTTCTCCTCAAAAGAATCACCTATTTGTTCCTTATGGGTTTATTCCTCAAACTTTTTCCCTTTGTCCACTTCTTCCTCTTAAGGTTTCTCAATACTCACCTTTAGGGGAATTCCTTTAGTACCAATGTTACCTTATTGCTATTAGGGTTCCTCAGTTATCTCTATTTGTTATTTTAAAGCACCGATATTACCTTATTTTTATTTAGGTTCCCCTTTACTACTTGGAAATGCCTCTTATGTAGCTTATTTTTCCTTCTTGGTGGGGGTGTTGGGTGCTTTATTGACTACTTCAATGGCTAGTCCTACACTTATAGGAACCTTCTTGGCCTTTTGTTCTACCTTGGCCTTTTCGTTTTCCTTGGAAATTTTGTGCTTCTCTTCAGTGCTAGTGCCTTCTCAATGTCGTCCTCTCTCAAGCCCATTTTCTTTCAAACCCTTCTCTTCTCCTCTTTTATTTGCAGAGGTAGTGTTGAGGGTTCTTCACTAGATGAAGATCTTGTTAGCTCCTCTACTTTTACAAGCATGGTGGTTATGCCACTTTGAAGGGCCTAATGTACATCCTTAGTGTTTATTTCTTATTCCTCTTCTATCTATAGGATATATGTCCTTACTTTTTCTTCTTCAATCTCCTCTACTCTGAGTATGAGTGTCATATCTTTATCCATTTTTGCTAGAGTTATAGTAGGGAATGAAACTAGTCCCTTAGTCTTCTTCTTGTGCTTTTTTCTAGAGGAGAAACTCTCTAGCATGAAGGTTATATGATTTTTAGGAGCTGGGGGTGTGATTTATTCTCTAGAGGAAATATTGAACTTAGTGCGCTCTGTGATCTATTCATGTTTTTTTCCTCACTTCTTCTAGAGGGTCTTCTCTTATATCTTCGGTACAACCTTTACTTCATCACCAATCAAGTGGGGTGGATCATCATATTTTCCTATATTGCCACCCTTATTACATGGTTTCATTTTTTAATATAAGTTGAAGATTCACCTATTTATAATTCCTCTTTAGACGGGATGGAGTTTTATCCTATTAGATTCATCCTCATCTTTAGTGGACTTAGCTCTAGGGTGCACAAACTAGTATATCAACCTTCTCCTATCTTTATTTATAATATTAACCAAGATCTCTAGTTATTGAATGTTTAGAATCCTCCTTAGCACTACCATGAAGTATTTGGTAGAAAATTTATAAGGTAACTTGAGCCAACTGGATAGGTTCCCATCAATGAGTGCCTAGTGAACTACATAAAATGCTACATTATGGAAAAGTTTTCCATTCCTACTAAATATTTGGGAATCTCCTAAGGGATGCACCATTTAATAATAAAGGATTTGATGTATCTATCACACCACCCTTGCATCCTTATCTTGTACATTTATGAGAATTTAGGTGGGCAAATGAAGTCTTGATACTTCATCATAGGGGACTCATGGTGGGGTGGGAACACCCATAGGTTATCATCATTATTATCCATTACACATATCTACTCCATCATAATCAATATTAGCATATAACCCCACTTGAAGGCCTCGTGTGCCTAATGTCACTCTTGTGAATTCTTAATAATCTCCTTAGCAATGAGTTTAGAGATGTTAAATTTTACCCCTTGTGCCATGTGGTCGGAAATGCATAAGTAGGTCTTGATAATGTTAGACCATTAGCCATTAGGGTATAGTTTGGAGCTAACCAAGTGTACCACTACCCTCATATTAGGGTCTTGGATATCTTTGATCAAGAATGTGAATCTTGACTTGTAGTAGCCCAAGAAATACATGACCCTCTCAACCTCTACTTCATCCTCCATTATTTGGTAGAGGTCCACCCCTATGCTTGGTAGCCCAGTGATCCTACTGATGAGGGACATTGAGATCCTTATGCACTATCATATGAAATAGAAGTAGTTGACATGTATGTATGATAGGAGGAATTACACTAGTTCTTATAGATTACCAAAGTTTAATAGCTAGAATAGCTGGGTTGTGTTAACTAAAAGTTTTGCACCCTATTTTAAAACATTTTTGAACCTCAAAAATTATATCCTATTTTTAAACAATTGGTGGGAGGCAATGACTCAAAATATTTTGGTCTTATTATACCTTTTTATTTTGTGTGGTTAGATTAAATATGAATATTGAAGTGTTTGCCATTTTCATTACTTTTCAATATGTATTAAGTTGTCTCAAGTGATTCTTGTTATTTACCTCAATAAAAAGACTGTTGTCTTAGTTCTTTCTATTTGGTGTATTGAATAATATGGCAAATTAGGGTGGTAGCTTATTGTTCAATTTTCCTTCATGATCTTCACAAATATTATAATCTCCTTGGTATTCACAATTGAGAATCTGTCACATAGTTCATTACATAAGGTAGTGAAACCGTTATATATTTGGTATAGTGGGATTATACCAACTTCATTTTAGATAATCTATGGATTCAATTCTATTTTCCAATAAGATAATCGACCAAAGTCTTATAAATATGCCTCAATAAAATAATGTAAATCATTAATATAAGTTTATAATATAAGTTTTAAAATAAAAATATAACTTATTTGGATAAGTTTCCAAATACATGGTATTTTTTAATTTATGGGGTCTTTTGATTAAAAGACAAAAACATTAATTTCCAACTAATATCCTAGCATCAACCTATTCTCAAGGGATGTGGACATGATGTGCAAGTGGAAAATAATGTCAAGGTATAAAGTTTCCCCTTATCATTTTGTTACATGACCAAGATAGCACCAATACATGTTTATGCTAAAGAAATAACATAGAAAAAAAGTTACACATTTTGATTAAAGGACAATAACATTTACGAGTGTTAATGCATCATTGGAATTTGGTAATTTCCATAGTTATCCTATTTAATTCATCTAAGCTAATTAAGAGAATTGGATAAACTCCTCAATATGCCTTGGCTAAATTTGGCAAGCTAATGGGTTTAGTCAACCTTTTTGGGTAGTATGATGAATATGTTTGCCTTTAATGCTTTTCACAACATACTTTAATTCTGGTTCTCTCTCTCTTTTAGAGATTAAATAGAAAAAAGAAAGCTCTTTCCTAGTTTTTGTATTAAAAAATCTCCTTTATGGTTTTGGTGCAGATGATAATAAATATTTCCTAAAATCTTTGATTGAATTTTTGAAGTAGCTTTACAACAGACATGATATGATTTTGTGAGGATTTTCTTGGATCTACTGAGGTGAATTTTAAGTGTTGACAGGTGAGTTTTCTTAACAGAAAACTCACTCAGATGATTTAATTTTTCCTTTTGTTTCCAAAAACCCATCATGCAATGAGGATATAGATTGGGATTTTATAAAAGTATTTATTTATCCATATTATATCAATTTATTCATGTAAAATAGATGAGATATAGTTGGGGTTTTTATGGGTTCAACTCTACTTATTCTATTTTTCCCTCTTTGAGTCCATTTTGTGACATATGGTGATAATGTTGAATGTTTAAACTGTGACAATGAATTTTGTTGAGGCTTACTAAATTTCAATTTTGGTATTTGAGGGATTAATTTTTGAGAAATATTTCATCATGCCATGATTTAATGTGCCTACTAGTTTCAACTTAGTGTGGGTATTTTTCCCAAAATGTTTGTGTGATTTTAGAGCTAGGGTTTTCATAAAGACTTTATGGTAAAATTCCTTGGTTTTTTAGATCAAAAATATATATTTGCTGATGAGATAATTTTGAATAAGTTTTAATTTTAAAACCTAACGGTTTTGATTATAAAAATTAATAATTATTTCCTTTTAAAAAATTCATTCAGGGTTTGTAATTGATAAATCTAGTGACATGACTGTGATAGATTATTCTCACTAAATATTAAATTTCATACATGTTGAAAGCATTCTAGTTTTGACAGAGTAGATGTATTTGTAGTCAAGAAATGATATTGGTTTATTAAATTTATGTGAGATTATAGAATGGTTTGCTACAAATTTGATTTCATTAGTAAATGTTTATTTTCTAAATTCATTTCATGGTGTAATATATGGGAAATATTTAGCATGATTGGTCAAGTTGATTATGTAAAAACCAGAGAATAATGTTTTGTTTTTTGTAGTGTATTTTTGAAATTGTTTTATTTTTATGAGACCCCATTTGATAGATATGGTTTTTTGATGTAGATTACCAAAATTCAGTGGAGATGAGCATTCATAGAGAACATATGGATTTATTTTCCTATTTTGATTGTTTTAAAATCAATCATTTTGATAAAATTTGTTATTTAAGCATGCAGATGAAATTATCATTAGATATTCTCAGTTGTGATGAGGCATAATATGTAACCTAATGTATCTTTGATTTCATTTCAATAGATTCAGTATTAAATTAAGTAATTAAATCATATATGTGTTTGAATAATTGTCATTGATGTCAAAGGAATTGTCACAGATATGAACAGAAATGTCAAATAGAATTGTTGCCAAAAGTGAAAAAAAGTATTGCCAGAAGTGAATAGAATTATTGTCAAAAGTGAATGGAATTATCACTAGAAATGAATGGAAATGTTGATGGAAGTGATTAGAAATGTTGATAAAAGTGAACAAAAATGTCGATGGAAATGTTAATAGAAATGTTGATAGAAATGTCAATGGTCACATCTCTTGGTGAAGAGGTACCTCTTGGATGGGACACATCCTTTAAAGGCTATATAAGTGAGAAGAGATGTGGAAGTTTAATAAGCATTTTGATTTGAATGAAGATCATATAAGTGTGAGAGAGAAGGAAGAGAGGAAGAGCAAAAAATGAAATAGAATATCTCTTAACAAAAGAAGTGTGAAGGGTAGATTTATTTTAATGAAGAATATTATTTGAGAATTGTGAAAGAGAGGAGATCATAAAGTATATAATAAAATTACTAAGAGATAAGGTGTAAGAGAATAAAAGTCATCATTTAATTGAATAATTAATCACAGATAATGAAATTGATTTGGTTTGGGGTTGGTGCTCCTATGGGTTAGTGCTCACGAATTGGTCATGTTTGTGCTTGCCAAAGGGGATCAGTGTTTCTAGTGGGTGGGTGCCCATAAATTGACTAATTTGGTTCTTGGTTTATGGATTGGTATCTATAGTATGTTGGTGCATGTAAACATTATAAAAGAGTTATATATATAAAATCAATATTTTGTTGTTGTTTTCTCTCAAAAGGGTTTCCACATAAATCTTGTGTTCTCTTGTGTTATTAATTAATAGATCTTGAATTTTTATGGTTGTTTTGGTTGATTAAATTTTAAAAGATTAAACTATTATGTTATACTAATTCACCCCCCTCTCAGTATAAGCCTATGCTTAACAATTGGTATTAGATTTAGGTTCCTTCAAAATCATTTTAACTATTGGAAGTAGATCCCCAAGAGCATACATGGCTAGTCATCAAGGTGATAATAGTTTCTCCATAAACAAAGCACCATTATTTGATGGAATGAACTATGATTTTTGGAGTATAAGTATGAGAACATATATTATGGATTCAAGGTTTGATATTTGGTTATCGATAGTGATAGGGTATATAGCACCAACAAATCAGCTAATGGAATAGGTTAAAAATAAGGCATGTGAGAATAATGTGAAAGAGATGAATTTCATTTTGTGTGGCTTATCAAAATTAGAGGTCATAAAAGTAATTCATTATGTGTCATAAAAATATATAAGGGACAAACTTTACAATATCTATGAATGTGATGACACGGTCAAGAAGGCGAAGCTTCAAATGCATATAAGGTAGTTTGAAAATCGTAAGATCAAATATGAATAAAATGTTGCATCCTATCTTCTCCATGTGGATGAGATAATCAACACCATCAAAGGACTATGTGAGAAAATGTAAGAATCAATGATAGTATAGAAAGTACTAAGGTCACTTCCTATGAGTTATGATGCTAAAGTCTCAACTATTGAATAAATGAAAGACTTGGACACATTGAAGATGGATGAATTATATGGAACTCTCACATCATATAAAATGAGGATGAAAGTATAAAATTTAATAAAGCATGAAACAACTTTCATAATATCAAATGAAGTGAAAAATGAAAAACATGAATCAAGCTATAAGACCAGTGAAGAGTTAGATAAAGAAGATGCCCTATTTATGAGAAATCTCAAAAAGGGATCTAGGAGATATAAAAGTAAGTTACCTTTTAAGTGTTTCAATTTTATAAAAATAGGATACTTTGAAAATAAATTACCCCATTAAAAATAAGAGAGTAGTAATGATGAAGAGGAACATGATGAGAAAGAAGGAACATAAAGCATAAGAAGAAATGGTAGTGAAGACCATGTTGAAGCAAGAGAGATGTGCATAGTGGAAAGATGATATGAAGAGGAATAATAAAATAAGATATTACAATAAGTGGTATAAAATAAATTCAATATTATAATGAAGAAAATAGAAGAAGATAATATCTTTTTCATCTAGTGACTATGAGAGGAAGAATAAACTCATGGGGAGCAGGGTGTACAACCCTTTACCATTGATGTCAAAGGGGGAAATATGAAGACAAGGGGATTTCATATATCAATTCAAGGGTATTTCCATCAAAGACAAAGGGGGATATTGTTGGAATAATTATCATTGATGTCAAAGGAATTGTAATGTATATGAATGAAAATGTCAAGTGGAATTGTTACAAGAAGTGAATGGAATTGTTGTTAGAAGTGAATGAAATTATTGTTGGAAGTAAATGGAAATTTTGATAGAAGTGAATGGAAATGTTGATATAAATGTTAATGGAAATGTCAATAGAAATGTCAATAGTTACATATCTTGGTGAAGAGGTAGCTCTTGGATGGGACACATCCTTTAAAGGCTATATAAGAGAGAAGAGATGTGGAAGTATAATAAGCATTTTGATGTGAATGAAGATCGTATAAGTGTGAGAGAGAAGGAAGAGAGGAATATCATAAAATGAAATAAAATATCTCTTAAAAAAAGAAGTTTGAAGAGTAGATGCATTTTAATAAAGAATATTATCTAAGAATTGTGAAAGAGAGGAGAGCATAAAGTATATAAAAAAATTACAGAGAGATAAAGTGTAAGAGAAGCAAATTCATCATTCAATTGAATAATTAATCACTGATGATGGAATCGATTTAGCTTGGGGTCGGTGCCTCATAATCTAGGGGTAGGTGCTCCTATGGGTTGATGTTCACGAATTGGTTAGGTTAGTTCTTGACAAAGGGGATCAGTGTCTCTAGTGGGTGGGTACTCACAAATTTATTGATTTGGTGCTTGGTTTAAGGATTGGTATCTCCATTAAGTTGGTTCCTATAAAAAATTTATATATATATATATATATATATATATATATATATATATATATATGTAAGTAATATTTTGGTGTTGTTTTCTCTCGAAAGGGTTTCCACATAAATCTTGTGTTCTCTTGTGTCATTAATTGCTAGATATTTAATAGTTATGGTTGTTTTGGTTGATTAAATTTGAAAATATTAAAATATTATGTTATATTGATTCACTCCCCTCTCAATATAACCATGTGCTTAACAATTGGTATTAGATCTAGGTTCCTTCAAAATTCATCTTCTAATGTAATCATTGGATAGTAGATCCAAAGAGAACACATGGCTAGTCATCAAGGTCATAATAGTTTTTCCATAAACAAATCACCATTGTTTGATGAAATGAACTATGATTTTTAGAGTATAAGAATGAGAACATATCTTATGGCTCCAAGGTTTGATATTTGGTTATCAGTAGCGATAGGGTACATAGCACCAATAAATTAGCCAATGGATCAAGATAAAAATAAAGCATGTGAGAATAATGTGAAAGTGATGAATGCCATTTTGTGTGGCTTATCAAAATTAGAGTTCATAAAAGTAATGCATTATGTGTCATAAAAATATATATGGGAAAAACTTTAGAATATCTATGAAGTTACTGATAAGGTCAAAAAGGTGAAGCTTTAAATGCATAAAAGGTAGTTTGAAACTCTTAAGATCAAATATAAAGAAAATGTTTCATCCTATCTTCTTTTCATGTGGATGAGATAATCAACAACATTAAAGGGATGTGTGAGAAAATGGAAGAATCACTGATAGTATATAAAGTACTAAGGTCACTTCCTATGAGGTATGATGTTAAAGTCTCGACTATTGAAGAAATGAAAGACTTGGACACATTGAGATGGATGAACTAAATGGAATACTCATAGCATAAAAAATGAGGATGAAAGTAGAAAAGCCAAAAAAACATGAAACAACTTTCATAATATCAAATAAAGTGAAAAATGAAAAACTTGAATCAAGTTATAGAACCAATGAAGAGTCAGATAAAGAAGAAGCCCTATTTGTGAGAAAACTCAAAAAGGGATCTGGGAGATATAAATTTAAGTTGCCTTTTAATTGTTTCAATTGTCTAAAAATAATAAAATTTGCAAATAAATGTCCCCATTCAAAATAATAGAGTAGTAATGACGAATAGGAACATGATGAGAAATAAAGTAAGTAGTATAAGGAAAAATGGCATGGAGGCCATGATGGAGCATAAATCACAAAAAGAAATGGTAGTGAAGACTATGTTGAATCAAGAGAGATATGATAAGCATAGTAGAATGATGCTATGAAGAGGAAAAATAAAATAAGATATTACAATAAGTGGTATAAAATAAATTTAAGATTGTAACGAAGAAAATAGAAGAAGATAATATCTTTTTCATCTAGTGACCATGAGAGGAAGAATAAACTCAGGGGGAGTAGGGTGTACAACCCTTTACCATTGATGTCAAAGGGGGAAAATTGAAGACAAGGGGATTTTATATATTAATTCATGGGGATTTCCATCAATGACAAAGGGGGATATTATTGGAATAATTATCATTGATGTCAAAGTAATTATAATGGATATGAATGAAAATTTCAAATGGAATTATTACTAGAAATGAATGGAATTGTTGTCATAAGTGAATGGAATTATTGTTGGAAGTGAATGTAAATGTTAAAAAAAGTGAATGGAAATGTTGATAGAAATTTTAATGGAAATGTCAACAAAAATGTCAACAGTTACATATCTTGGTGAAGAGGTACCTCTTAGATGGGACACATACTTTAAAGGATATATAAGGGAGAAGAGATATGGAAGTATAATAAGCATTTTGATTTGAATGAAGATCATATAATTGAGAGAGATAAGGAAGAGAGGAATATCATAAAATGAAATAGAATATCTCTTAAAAAAATAATTGTGAAGATTAGATGAATTTTAATAAAGAATATTATTTGAGAATTGTGAAAGAGAGGAGAGCATAAAGTATATAAAAAAATTACTAAGAGATAAAGTGTAAGAGAATAAAATTCATCATTCAATTAAATAAGTAATCATAGATGATGGAATAAATTTAGCATGGGGTCAGTGCCTCATAATCTAGGGGTAGGTGCTCCTATGGGTTGATGTTCACGAATTGGTTAGGTTAGTTCTTGGTGAAGGGGATCAGTGTCTCCAGTGGGTGGCTGCTCAAAAATTAATTGATTTGGTGCTTGGTTTAGGGATCTGTATCTCTATTAGGTTGGTGCCTGTAAACATTACACACACACACACACACAAGTAATATTTTTTTGTGGTCTTCTCTCAAAAGGGTTTCCACATAAATCTTGTTTTATTAATTGCTATATATTTAATATTTATGGTTGTTTTGGTTGATTAAATTTGAAAAGATTAAAAGATTATGTTATACTGATTCACTACCCTCTCAATATAACCATGTGCTTAACAATTGGTATTAGATCTAGGTTCCTTAAAAATTCATCTAATCATTGGAAGGTAGATCCAAATAGAACACATGGCTAGTCATCAAGGTCATAATAGTTTATCCACAAACAAATCACCATTATTTGATGGAATAAACTATGATTTTTGGAGTATAAGAATGAGAACATATCTTATGGCTCCAGGGTTTGATATTTGGTTATCAGTAGTGATAGGGTACATGTCACCAATAAATTAGCCAATGGATCAGGCTAGAAATAAGGCATGTGAGCATAATGTGAAAGTGATGAATGCCATTTTGTGTGGCTAATAAAAATTAGAGTTCATAAAGTAATGCATTATGTGTCATAAAAATATATATGGGATAAACTTTAGAATATCTATGAAGTTACTGATAAGGTCAAGAAGGTGAAGCTTTAAATACATAGAAGGTAGTTTGAAACTCTTAATATCATAAATAAAGAAAATGTTTCATCCTATCTTCTTTTCATGTGGATGAGATAATCAATAACATCAAAGGGATATGTGAGAAGATGGAAGAATCAATGATAGTATATAAAGTAATAAGGTCACTTGCTATGAGGTATGATGTTAAAGTCACGACTATTGAAGAAATGAAATACTTGGACACATTGAATATGGATGAACTATATGGAATTCTCATAGCATACAAAATGAGGATGAAAGTAGAAAAGCAAAAAAAACATGAAACAACTTTCATAATATCAAATAAAGTGAAAAATGAAAAACATGAATCAAGTTATAGCACTAGTGAAAATTCAAATAAAGAAGAATCCTATTTGTGAGAAATCTCAAAAAGGGACCTAGGAGATATAAAGTTAAGTTGCCTTTTAAGTATTTCAATTGTAAAAAAATAGGACACTTTGCAAATAAATGTCCCCATTCAAAATAATAGAGTAGTAATGGTGAATAGGAACATGATGAGAAATAAACTAAGTAATACAAGGGAAAATGGCATGGAGGACATGATGGAGCATAAATCACAAGAATAAATGGTAGTGAAGACCATGTTGAAATAAGAAAGATATGATGTGCATAGTGGAATGATGCTATGAATAGGAAAAATAAAATAAGATATTACAATAAGTGGTATAAAATAAATTTAAGATTGTAACAAAGAAAATATAAGAAGATAATATCTTTTTCATCTAGTGACTATGAGAGGAAGCATAAACTCAGGGGGAGCATGGTGTATAACCCTTTAACATTGATATCAAAGGGGGAGAATTGAATACATGGGGATTTCATATATTAATTCATAGGGATTTCCATTAATGATAAAGGGGGATACTATTGGAATAATTATCATTGATGTCAAAGGAATTGCAATGGATATGAATGAAAATGTCAAATGGAATTATTACCAAAAGTAAATGGAATTGTTGCTAGAAGTGAATGAATTATTGTTGGAAGTGAATGGAAATGTCAATAGAAGTGAATGGAATTGTCAATGGAAGTGAATGGAAATGTTAATGGAAATGTCAACAAAAATGTCAGCAGTCACATATCTTGGTGAAGAGGTATCTCTTCGATGGGACACATCCTTTAAAGGTTATATAAGGGAGAAGAGATGTGGAAGTATAATACGCATAATGTTTTGAATGAAGATCATATAAGTGCGAGAGAGAAGGAAGAGAGGAAGAGAGGAAGAGCATAACATGAAATAGAACATCTCTTAATAAAAGAAGTGTGAATGTTAGATTTACTTTAATGAAGAATATTATTTGAGAATTATGAAAGAGAGGAGAGAAAAAAGTATATAAAAAAATTACTGAGAGATAAAGTGTAAGAGAAGAAAATATATCATTCAATTGAAGAAGAAATCATATATGGTGGAATTGATTTAGATTGGGTTTGATGCCTCATAATCTATGGGTTGATGATCCTATGGTTTGGTCCTCATGAATTGGCTGGGTTAGTGCTTGGCAAGGGGGATCAATGTCTCTAGTGGGGAGTGCTCACAAATTGATTGAGTTAGTGCTTGGTTTGGGGATTGGTGTCTATAGTAGGTTGTGTTTATGTAGTTTTTATGCATACCATAGCCATAAAAAGGTAGCCTCTAATGTTTTAGTATCTCAATAGAGGTAAATTCCACTATAGGGCATGAGTTAAAGGTATGTGGTCTTTGACAACCTATTGATGGAATAGTGGGTAGGGTATGCAAGTTGTTAACAAGGTTTTTTAGATGGAGGTGTGGATTTATAATAAAATGAGTTCCTACGTGAGCTAGATGGGTGTCTATATTCTAATCTATAGTGGATATATCCTTTGTAACAAAACACAAAAAGGAGGGTAAGGTAGGGTAGAAAAAAATCCTTGTGGATCTCAGGAGTTACAACCTGGTTGGTTTTTAGACAAACCTATATTTTCTTAAAACTAATGTTTATTACTAGAAATAATTGTGCACATGAAAATAGGTACAACTAAGGAGTCTAAGGAAAAGGAGATGTAGGAATTTCACCAGCCTTAGACAAAGGTTGTTCTTATTAGGGAAACTATTACACACCCTTCAATTAGGAGATTATGGGTCAGTCTAATGAGTTATCAAAGGCAATTGTACCACACACTCATAAAACTACACCAAGAAAACACTATTACACATCTAACAAAATGATTCAATCTAACTTGACTATTTCAATCAATACACTCACCAATCTTCATAGTTATTACACATCTAAGATTGGAATATTAGTAAAATCAATCAATAATCTTTTTGCAACTTTAGCATACTAAATATTATTTAAGTAAATGACCATATAAATAATAACTAATAACACAATAGTGGAAAGAAAATACTTTTAAAAAATCACTTGATGACCAAAAATGGCTCACTACTTTGTATTCCAAAATTTTGTGACAAAAAATAAAGTTGGGGCGTACAATTATATTTATATCTCCTCAAGAAGAGGTCACCTCATCCTTTAAGTATATACATGATTGTTACATGTGGTTTTTAGAATGTGTAGTTCTAATTATGGTCTAAAACCATCTAAGAAAATATATAAATAGAAAAATTGATTTTACAAAAGAATGCAACATGTGCATATACAAGAAAATACAAAGTCAATTTTACAATGATGTTTATAATTACAAGGAGAATCTTAATATACATGTTACAATAAGAGTTTTACATGCATAAGGCTAAGGATGTGTTATCTACAGTGTTGCATGGGCTTTAGTAGGAGTGGAAGTCAAAGTAGAAGCTGAATATACAACAACACTACCAGAAGTCTACTTATTTTTTGCCTCATTATCCTAATAGACTTCATGCACTACCTCATGTTATTGGAAAATGATCTCTATGTTAAACAATGAAGGTCAGTGGAGTCTCTTGATTTTCTTGAGGAGTCTTACATGTTCATCTTTATTCATACATAAATTACTCCTAAAAATCTCAAATTTAGTCACCTTCCTCCTAACTTTGCTTAACTCTGATTCTATTCTTTCTACTACCAAGAATTGTAGACTCTATTTAAAGTTCTTAATGGCTTCCTTTAAAATTTTATCAAAATTGATTCTACTAATCAATTTTCCCATATAATATCTTGCCTTAGATAATTTTAGCTCATTCAAACTTTAGATGATCTAAGCCTCATGTGCCTGGTACTCTAGAATTAAATTTGTAATTGATTTTAACCACTCTTTTACCTCCTCATACCTAATGAAAACTATATTTAGGGTATTATATTCCTTAAATGTGGTCATTAAATCAAGATCGCTATATAATGAGTTGCCTTTGTAGACAACTAGCATTTTAAGCTTGACACTATCTTGAACTAGAGAGCCACATAGTTGATTTTCTTGGTTCACATGAGGTGTCATCTCAGCTATCATAAATTCCATGGCCTCTAAGGAACTGTAACATTTTGATGTGGCCTCTTGAACCTCAGATTTGATACTTATAGGCATATGTATTCTTCAAGATTGTTCTCTGAGCTACTCAACATGTGCTCATAATTCTTATACCTCATCTTATAGCTCCTATCAATCTAACTCTATGACTTAATGGATGGACACCACCACATCCTTATTTGCTTGAGTCAAGTTTGAAAGATTATCTTCATACACAGACTACCCTAGCTGTCTATTTTGCTTCTTAAAGAGGGAGAACAATGGTTGTCATTCTTTAAGGATGATGCATGTACCCTAGTCATCTTCCATTTTTATATTCTTTACACTTAGTATTGTACTAGTTAGGGGGTCATATAAAGTGGGCATAAAGGGGAGCTTAGTGACCTTATATCTCAATAGTTGATTCCTCAAATCCATAGCCTAAAGAATGATGTTAAGGGGTATATCATTGATTTTAACAACAATTTCTTTCTTGACCTCTTCTTCATCTTTCTTTTGTTTATTACTAGCCTATGTCAAGACATTAGGAAAGGAAGGCCATATTATTTTTGATAGTCCATTCCTCCAACTTGAAGGAGTGGGTGGAATACAAATATGTGAGGCTTGGAATTTTTTCCCTTGCTTATGCTAGTTACTATGGTTTATCCTATAGAAGTGGAAGTCATGAGTAGAAGGGAGATCTATGTAGACTAGACATGAAGTTGGGGGGTGGTTAGAGTGGTCTGCACTTTCCTGGTTGCCTTCTTCTTTTTGTGAAATCTCATAGTATAAGTACTAGTAGGTATAAATGGAATAGATTTGGCAAATGGTGTTGTATTGATAATGGAGGGATCAATGGTGTTTGTGGAAATAGAAGGAATGGACGCAAAAGTGGAAGGAAAAAAGGGGGTGGATGCAGTAGAGGGAATGGGGACTTCCATAGAAGAGATGGGTATCTAATCAATAATAGAAATTGAACTCAAAGGAAAACTAGAAAAGGTTTGAGTGCCTTGAAGATGGAACTCAATGGGGTCAACCTAAAGACTCATAGCCTTAGTTTTATCCAACTCAGCCTCTTCATTTGAATTATGTATTATGTTCATGATGACCACTCCATCTTCTCTTGATGGTTGTGAAATTAGAAGAAAGCCTTGAGATGCATGCATTGTAGGGATACATGTGGGATTATTAGGCTTCTTAGAATAAACCAAAGGGGTCTTTCCTTGAATGGGAGAGCCCTGGGAGGTGGATGTTACTAGTTTTGAAGTAGCTATACTAATAGATTAAATAGTAGGAACTTGACTAGTGTTAGCAATAGGCATTTATTGCATCTTGTCTTCCTCATCATCAGAGTCTAAGATGATAGGATCTCCTCTTTCTCTTCCTCTCTGTGTATTAGGTTTAGGGATCCCAAGTTCTCTCTTTACTAATTTTAGTTTCAATTTTAATGAAAGTCCTTGGCATGAGGAAGCTTCAGGTTCTCCAAATTATACTCAAATAAGAATGTTACCATCCTTTAAAGAAATACCTTTGGCTATCCAACTCCCTAGTGGAGATACTAGGTTTGTTTTGGATCATTCTCAAATGATCCTCTTGTAATCCAATAATTTGTGCTCATTCCAACACTTTTTCATCTAAATTATCATTAATAAAAATAAAATCATAACAATAAGGTTGGTGGTAGTAAGGAATGTTAAACCCATCGATATGTTGCTGGATTCACCCATGGGGATCCTAGTATCTATGTGCCATTGTGGGGAAGCCATAATGATTTCACTTTTCTCCTACATCTCCAAGATGTTTTCTCATAGTATATGTCATTTTATAGATTGAAATTAAACTTCCAAAGTATAATCCCTTTTTTTTCTTGGCCAAATCTTCCTCAATGCTATTCTATAACTAGAAAACAATCTCTTGTTCTACCAACTTATTAGGTACATACTATGGAAGACACAAGGGCTCAATATTATTTCCCTAGACCATGATGATAGTAAATTTCAAGTATAGGAAATAGTCCACTTTTCTACTCAAATTCTTTAGGATGTTTTCTCCAAGGTGAGGCATAGGCAAGCCATGAATGGCTTACCATACCTATGGTTAAACATACTTGCATATCCTGACCATATGCTTGTGGTAAGCATATACATGAATGAATTGATAATGGTCACAGATTCTATTTTTTATGTAATCTATGGCCAAAGCCCATAGATTACCCAAGTCCTTATATCATGTTCCCATGACTGGGTCCACCAAATATGACATCATATAAAAATATCCCATGGGGGTGGGATGTTTATCCTTATGAAAAAAATTCTCTCTCAATCTCAAACTGATTACTTCCCCTAGGGCATAAACAGTATCATGTAAAAACATCATATATAGAAATGGTACCCAATCTAAATTTACATAGTGGATGATGGTCATACCATATAATCTATTAAGTAGATCCATACTTATCTAGATTCCCATCATGAATTTATTGATTGGAATCAATCCCTTCAACTTCATCCCTTGCTAGGTGATAGACTGGTCTGAGAGTAGCCATGAGGAAAGCACGTTTGGGCTTGAGGTTTCAACTTTAAATTGTACCCAAGTGTGTTTATCATAGTATATGTCTTGTATACTGAGTGATAGATACCTTTGAAAATCACTTCTAAAGATGCATACAACCACTATATCACCACAAGAATGCAGTAGATAAATAGCCTATGATGTTTTGCCAAAAAAGAACAAATCCCTGAATAGGTCTATGCATGACATAACTTCTAGTCTGGCCAAAATAAAGAGTAATCTTTGGTGTTTTTAGGCTAAAATTTCCTTAATGAATAGCCTTTATGCTAGTATTTTTTCATCATCTAATGAAAACATGTCCAATAAATCAATAGCATCCCAAATTTGTGAATAGTTACAATACTTATCTTGAAATACCTTCACATCAAAGATAATGTCCTTAAACTCTATAGAATCCTTAATTAATAATGTAGATGGGAGATTTTGTTCCTTAAAATTTCATATATGTGGAAGCCATAGCTACTTGTTCTCAACTACTATAATTTTCTTTGATATGCTACATATTGTGTAATCACTCTAGCTCTTAGCTTAGTCACTATTATACTCATAGAATTCTCAAGATATAAAATAGGGCTCTTGATCACTATCAAATATTAAGATGATTAAATTGCAAGTTAACTTGGATGAAAATGATGGATTCAATGGTTTTGTATCATATATATAGGATCTTACATTAAATACTAGTTTGTGTGATATAAATATTCAATGTTCACTTGCTCTTATTTTAAATTTTTATCATGGGTTAATGAAGGGCCCTTAGTATTTTATCTAATAGGAAGTATTTTATGTTTTGTTAGATAAGTATGGGACAATTTTAATAGTTTTATTCATACTAAGGAACCTATGAGTATAATTTCAAAAAATGCTTTTGAGTCAATGTCTGTGGATAATTCCCTCGAGGGGATTGTTTCAAATGAAATGTCTATAGCAATTGTTTTAGAGGAGTCTTTTCATTGGGAAAAAGTCCCAAAACAATTATTCTAAAGGGATAATTTATGGATAAAGGGTATTTTTAAACTCCCTAAAGGGTAATTTTGGTCTAAAGGGTCCACTTCATAGGGAATTTTATCCATGAAAAAAGTCTTGAAGGGTCTACTTCACAAATGTTGAATGGCACTTCTAAAATTCCCAAAGGTTACTCTCATACATCTATAGGTCACTTCAAAAGTCTTGAAGGGTAGTTTTGGAGGGTTATAGGGCACCTTTGATTTTTGAAGGGAAGTTTAATATGACTATGGGTAAATTCAAAGGTCTTAAAGGGTAAGCTTCACAAAACTCAAAGGGTATGTGCCTTTAACTTAAAGGCTCAGTTCAAGAAGTCTAAAGGGCAAGTGCCCTTTGAAGGAATTGTTTTGAGGATTTTGAAATCAGAAAAAATGTCTGAAGGAAATGGTTTGGGGTGAAGGTGTAGGACAAAAATCCCAAAGAGAATGTGCATGGTGAAAAGGTTCACTCACAAAGACTAAAGGGCACTTTTGTAGGGTAAAAATGTTCAAAAGAAATGTCCTGAAGGATAAGTCCTATAGGGTAAAAGGTTCAAAAAAATGTTCTAAAGGGTATGTAGAACACAACCTAAAGGTATGTGCCCTAAAATAATTGGTCAAAAATGTGTTAACTGGTTAATTTAAAATTGCCAAAGGGTAGGTGGAAATCAATCAAAGGGTCTACTTCAGGGCAAACAATTTCCTGAAGGGTCTACTTCATAAAGGCTAAAGGGTAGGTTCAAAATGGATAATCCCATGGGGAATTTGTTTCAATTAAAATACATATGGTCTAAAATTACTTAAGGCCAAAAGTTCATAGGCTAAATTCTTTTAGGAGAATTATTTGAAACAAAAAGTCCACAATAATTTCTTTGACAAAATAAGGCTTCCTAAAAGAATAAAGCCCAAAAGAGAGTAGGACCAAAAATTTCCCAAACATAACATCTAAAATATAATTTTGCACAAAGGTCGAAAGAATTAACCTGAAGACTATGAACCCAAATAATTTATTTATAATACATAAGTTAGTCTCATAAAAAAACACAATAAACATAATGCCAATATCATCCCACCAAAAAAGCTAAATGTCCTAGATTTCCCAAACTTTGCATAAACATATAAAAGATCATATTTTAAAAGAAAATGTTAGTTCTCATTTTATTATGGAAAAAGGGGGATGTTGGGTACAACAAATGGTGACTTACAGGGGGAATAATCCTAAGTATTCGAGAACCCAAAACTCTAGTTAGCAATCAATAGATCAATTTTGAAGTGTGTCACAAAAAAATACTTGAATCAAAAATATGAAAGGGACTCTAAGTTAATTCACAAAACATACTTTATTTCAAATTTATTGGATCTATGTGTGTTAAGTGTGTAATTCATTTACCCATTACTATGATGAGTTTTCTAAGGTTTTAATGAGGTTGTAGGTTTCATTCTAGTTTCTTTTGAAAATAAGGGAAACTCAAGCATTGCTCTATTACCAACCAGGCATTCATATCCCAATAGAGATACCTTGAATTCCTTATCTTCTCCTTTCATTTCTATCTTTTAATTATGATGCATGGTACATTAACCTTATTTCATCATGTGAGCCTTTTCTTTTAATTTTCTTTAGGTCTTCTTTTTTTCTTTAAAACTCATTAGTTCTTCTTTATTTTTTTTATATTGATTAATGGAGAAGAAAAGAGATGGAACCTAGTGAGCTGATATAAATATAAAAAACAAATCATTATTAGGACATCCTTGCTAGCCAGATCTACACCCAAAATTAACATTTCTATCAAGTATTATCTTGATAAGTGCATTTGATCCAATAAAATAAGAAAACTTTCTAAATTTATATGAACATTGTGAGAGAAACTTCCACATGCCTAATAAAAGTATTTAATTGTGACACGATCTAAAATAATCTTTAATTACCTACTTTCATTCTAAATAACTCAAAACACATAAATATACCCAAACTATATACTAATCTCCAAATTTGTCAAGATTTTAATTTTCCCCTTTTTCACAAACCTCACACTCAATTTTTTTGGATTAATTTTGGCAATAATTAGAGCAAACATTGTCCTGATCATTATAGAAAACAAAGAACAACTAATCTAGAAATTAGGGAACTAATCTAGAAAGCACAATGCTAAAAATAGGAAAGACTAATCTAAGAAAACTTTTGAAATTTATTATAAGAAAATAGTGAAATATAACCTAGAAAGCATTGAAGTATAATATAATCCTATATCTAAACTCATCTAAATTCTCTCAATCAATATCCATATATGGAACATCTTTGAAGTAATGCTTCAAGAACTATCCATTAACTAGATATGTAAGCTCATTACCTTGGGGGTCTTTCTGACAAAATGTATTATTACCCATGATCTTTAAAATCTGATATGGTCTAATCCATAATGGATTAAACTTATCATGTTATCCTTTGTTTTCATGAGATTTATCCCATAACACTAGATCTAAAATTTGGAATGCTTTGAATTTTGCTCTTTTATCAAATTGCCTTTTAACTACATCCTAGTGTTTATTGAATGTTTGTAGAGCTTCTATTCTCGAATCTTCCATCTTTATTATATCAAGTAGTCTTGATTCTACTTTTTCAATCAGTTCCATGTAAACTTGTATGAACTGATAAGTGGATAGCTTCAATGTGATGGGAAAAATTGGTCTTCATCTATACACCAGTAAGTAAGGTGAAGCTTTTAAGGCTTGTTTATATCTCATCTAGTTTGCCCAAAGAGCATACTCTAGTAGATTGTGCTAAACTCTAGGCCTATCCCCTACTAAATTTTTGATTGCCTTAATCAAATTTTTATTTGTTGATTCGGCTAATCCATTCCCTTGAGGGTAGTGGTTAGAAGCTGACTTGATTATAATTTGATTATCATGTGCCCACTCAGTGAACTTTGTTGATATAAATGTTGGTCCATTGTCACATACCAAAGAGATGGGCATGTTGAATCTAGTATAATGTGTTCTTATAAAAAGTGAATCATATCCTATGCTCTGTTATTCTTTTTGGTAACTACTTCCATCCATCTAGTATAATAACTTGTAGCCATAATCATAAATTTATGGCTGAATAAATAATTTAGGTTGATTACACCAATGAAGTCCAAGCCCCACTATGCAAATAGCCTTCTTTCAACAACTGGATGTAGAGGCATGGATATGTGAACCTCCCTCTTGTCTAATTTTTCACTTTCATGGCAAGTTTTGATGTGCATATGAGCATCCTTGAAGATGGTTGGCCAATAGTAGTGCAACCTCAATATTTTATGGGTTATGGTGTTTCTAGTTGGGTGACCACTACCTATCTTTTGATGTAAATTATCTAGGATATCCTTGGCCTCTTTTGTAGATACACATCTAAGATATATACCTTCATATTTCCTTCTATAAATAATTTCCCCTTTGATGATGAAATGAGCAACTTTGATCCTCAAATCTCTCCTTCTTTCTCTATTATATTCTAGGGGAAAAGTTCTCGTAAATAAGTAATGAATTATGTCTATATACCACTCACCTTTATAAACTTATGCTTGACATACCTATTCAATAGTGATTCGTGGGTTCACCTCAGTCATGAGCTAAACAATGCCTTGTCCTCTAACAATCTTTGTAGGACTAATTTATATGTCAAACTCTTGGAACTTATCCATCCACTTCCCTTAATGTTCCCCTAGCTCATTCTATGATAGGGTGAGCTTGACATCAGGGTATGGGACAATAGCAATGGTTTTTTTTCTCAAAATGTAATGTCTAAATTTCTTCACTTCTTTAATAAGGGAAAAAAATTGTTTGTCAATCATGGAGTATAAGAGTTTAGCATCTTTCAAATTAGTGCTCATGAAGGTGATCCAATGTTTTATCTCATCCTTATTTTGTGTGATAATGGTATAAATTGTGTGTTTGGAAGAAAAGGAGTATATATAGAAATCCTTTGTAAAGTTTGGGTTGATTAATACTAAAACTTGTGATATCACATCCTCGATGTCCTGAAAAGACTTTTTGGCTTCAACTATCCATTATATCTTGGCATCTTGCTTGAGCATGGCATTTAGAGGCTTGATAATTTCTATGAACCCTAAGATAAACTTATTTACAAATTTGATCTTTCCAAATAATGATTTTATCTCCTTTTTACTATTTGGTGGTTGAATCTTTGAAATTTCCTACATTCTATAAGGACCAATGGTGATCCCATCTTTAGTGATGATGTGTCCTAATAGTTTGCCTTCAATGACTTTGAATATGCTTTTCTTCAAATTTAATGAAACATCAAATCTTCTGCACCACTTAAATATAGATTGTAGGTGAGTTATATTATCCTTTATATTCTTTAAAAATATTGTGAGGTAATCCATATAAATAATTATGCATTTCTTAGTCAACCCCTTAAAGGCATAATCCATGGTATGTTGAAAGGTAGCTCCTACATTGGTTAGGCTAAATGGCATCCTTTTGTATTCATAATTTCCCCATTTCATGGTAAACATAATCTTTATTCGATCTTTAGATTGCACTAATACTTGATTGTAGCCTAAAAATCCATCTAAAAATGACATCATTTTAGAACCACTCACAATTTGTATTACCCCATCCAATGATGGTAGAGGGTAATTGTCTTTTTTAAAATATTTGTTCAAATTTATAAAATCCATGTATAGTCTAATTTTACCATTCTTCTTTCTTACTGGGACCAAATTGGCCACCTAGGTGGAGTGTCATATAGGGAAGAAAATTTTGGTGATTAATAACTTCTCCACTTCTCTCTGAATAAGAAGCTCTAAGATAGGATTCACATGACTTTGCCTTTGTCTAAAGGGTTTATGATCTTGCTTGAGGGGAATGGTGTGGGTGATGACCTAGAGGTCATACACTTTTAGGTCCTCATAAGTCTAGGTAATAATATCCTTGTACTAAGAGATTAAATCCCTCATTCACTACCTTTCCTTAGGAGTAAAACTAAGACCAATATTGACTTAATTTGGATTATGTTCATCTCCTAGATTTTCTTTCTTGAAGTCTAATTAATTGGCCTTGGGTTGTTAGAATTATTGTGCTTGAGGATCCAAGTCAAAAGGCCTTTCTAAGGAGACTAAGATGACTAGTATTCAATTCTCCTTAAGTTGGAGAATGCCTTATTTATCTAATTCTTCTTGATAAAAGTGATTGACATCCTTGTCATCTATGATTTGGGACTTAAAATCCCCTAAATTAGTTCTGAACTTGATGATCTGTTAGTCACCATCAAATACCTAGAAATTTTATACATTATCTAGAATAGAGGGATAATGAACTAATTCAATAGAAAATATTTTTACCTTGGATTCCTATGGTGGTTCCAAATTAGTAGAAGTGGTGGCCAGTGAATCAGTGGCTTGATTTTTTTCTCTTGGGAGTGACACTATATTGAAATCTTTAAAGATTTCAATTAAATCCCATGTTTTATGCTTATACCTTTTCAAATAAGATAATTTGTACTGGTATTTATTTCTTATTTGGTGAAATACTAGCTCCGAGTCTCCAAATACTTTTATCTATTTGACATTATTCTTAAGTGCAAACTATAGTCCTAAGATTAGAGTCTCATACTCAGCCTTATTATTTGTATACGAAAACTATAATCTATAGATAGCCAAGAACTTCTTACCTTAAGGATCAATTAGCTTAATTACCACACCTAATCCTTACTTGAACTTGGCTCCATCAAAATGCATTGTCCATATTTGATTTGAATATTTAAGTTCCATGTTCTACATTGAATTATGAGTGGTCAAAGTATAGATGCCATATGAGGGAGAATCATACTTTAACTCTTAATTATTGACATTGTATTCAGTGATGGAATATTTCATTCTAGGATCTTTATCAATTTTGATATAATTTACAACTCCTCTCCATGGTAGCTAGATGTGTGAAAAGTCTATGGAAAGATACCCATTAAGCATTTTGGAGCAGTCTCTGCTCAATAATAATCCATATCCTTTTGTTATGTCTACTACTAGGATATTGATAGTCATCTGGACTCTTGGTTATTATGCTACTTAAATGTGTACATTATTCATTTCTTCCACTACTAGTACTACTATTTTATCTAGCTAAGAGACTGATCTCTTTGAAGGGTTGGGAGTAAGACCAAGCCTTTTGCATATAGAAGTAAGAATAATAGTTACAGATGCTCCAGAATCAACCAAAAAGTTATGAATATTCTTATCAAATGCTCTAATGGTCAGAAAGAATGGTGGTACTTTGGGCTTACTCTTATAGATGACATTAGTATCAGCTACTTTCTCTTATTTTGCTTTATCTAAATTTGTTCTAGTTTTCTCCGTAAGGGTCTTTCTAGTGATAGACTTCCATAGTAGCTCCTTTTGTTTAGTGATTTGGGATAACTCATGAAGCATGATATTTTCTTTGATTTTCTCCATATCTTCCACAATGTTGTATCCTCCACATTTTCTAAATTCTTCCTTTCTTGATAGTGGATCATTCCATTTTGGAGGGGGTGGATTGTTGTCTACTTTGGGATTAGGTAGAATTTTTGTGGTGTTCGAAGGAGTTAATGTGGTCAAAGGTTGCATGTTCCTCAAGTTATACACACCTCTCTAAAATTTCTATAAAGCATGAACTTTATCTATATTATCTTTTGGTTCATTTTCATCTTCTCTTAGGAAGGGAAATGTGTGAGTCTCAAAGAACATGGATGTGCTAGAAAATCTAAGGTCTTGATGAGATTATAATAGATTATTCATCTGATCCTACGTTGTTACTTTCCTCTGAAAGATTTGGATGTTGTATAGAATTCAATGTAATTGAGCTCACCATACTAGGGTGTATTGTGTATTTGGCACCAATTGGGGAGATTTGTTTTAACAATGTTGATTTTTGGGAGTCTGCCAGATTACTCCATATTATTTATAGGCCTATTAAATGGCATGTTATATCTTTGGAACCCAGTGTTATGGTTTCCAATCAGAGCATTGGTATTTCCCATCTTTCATTACATATTCAAAAAATCATTACTCAATTTTTGAACCATCTTCTAAATAGAATCCAATTCAGCTTTTATAGAATATATACCTTGTCTAATAGCTATAGGAACTACATTTTCATGTTGGTTCTATTGTTAACTATTGCCTATCATATGATTATTAAAATAACTAAAATTAGGCTATCATTTACATTAATGAAGGTAGCATATATAATTGATTCTAATTATATGATGGAATATTCTACTTCACATGTGGTATCAAATTGAGTATCAAGAATCCATTACTGATATTAGGTACTCCATATGTCTATGGGTTGAGATATCTATTGATGTTAATGGCTTCTTTGAATACTAATGCCAAAGTATTGGTAGTAGGTTCTCTTCTTAGGAGTACAAGGTAATGGGATCTAATGCATTTTTGTACATCTCCAGTGCTAAAATTAGTTATGGTTTGTACCCCAAGATCAACCAGTTGTACATCTTCTACCATCTTATGTTGAAAGCACAAATGGGCTCATTAGGTTCCCTCTTCATGATGGTAAAGTGTTAATATACCAATCCAAGATTGGTGACTTATCCAAACTACACAAGAAAATTCATTTGACAATCCTCCCAATTGGTGATGGAGTTTTATATTAAATTTTTATACCAATCATAAGTAAAATTCATTAAAGTAAAAGAGAATAGCCAACATGCAACATCCACATATACTAAATTCATTAATCCTAAAGTAGCTTTAATATATTTAATATGCTCTTTTACGATCCTTGGCCCTAAAGGAGAAAATAATGGTAGATATATTTTGGGGTTTCAGGGTAAATCATACAAATCCCGTAAGATGGTAATGGTATATCTAACTAACCAAGGCTATTATTGATCCATTGGCTAATTAACAAGCAAATAATTCCTTACATGTAGTTCTAACAATGGTATACAACCATCTAAGAAAAGCTATAAATAGACAAATTGACTTTACAAAAGTATGTAGCATGTACATGTACAATAAAATACAAAGTCAATTTTACAATGATTTGTCCAATTATAAGGATAATCTAAATATATGTGTTGCTATAGGAGTTTTACATGCATAAGGTTAAGTTTGTGTTGTTTGAAGTGTTGCATGGGCTTTAGTAGGACTGGAAGTTGAAGTAGAAGTTGAAGATACAACAACACTACTAGAAGTCTACTTATTGTTTGCCTCATTATTTACTTAGACTTTGTGCACTACCTCGTGATATTGGAAAAAGATGTCTAAGTAAAGTATCAAACGTTGGTGGAGTCTCTTGGTTTGCATGAGGAGTCTTGAATGTTCATCTTTATTCATCTGGAACTTACTCCTAAAAATCTTAACTTCAGTTACCTTCCTCATAACTTTGCTTAACTCTAATTCTATTCTTTCCACTACCAAGCCTTATATACTTTGTTTAAAGTCCTCGGTGGCTTCCTAGATAATTTTATCAAAATTTATTCAACTAATCAATTTTCCCATAGAATCTCTTATCTTAGATAATTTTAGCTCATTCAAAATATGGAGGAGCTGAGCCTCATATGCCTGGTATTCTAGAATTAAAGCCACAATTGATTTTAACCACTCTTTTTCCTCTTCATGACTAATGAAAACTATATTTAGGGCATTATATGCCTTGAATGTGTTCATTAATTCAAGATGGTTTTATAATGAGTTTCTTATGTAGACAGCTAGCATTTTAATCTTGGCACTATCTTGAACTAGAGAGTCACAAAGTTGATTTACTTGGTTCATATGAGGTGCCATCTTAGCCTTCATAAATTCCATGGCCTCTAAGGAATTATAACATTTGGATATATCCTTCTAAACATTAGCTTTAATACCTACAAATATATACATCATTCTAACTTATTCTTTGAGTTGCTCAACCTGTGCTTGTAATTCTTATACCTCCTCTTCTAGCTCTTGTTGAGCTAACTTTGTGCCTTCATATATGATAACCATTACATCCTTGTGTGTTTAAGCTAGGTCTAAAAGATTCTCTTCATACATAGACTACCCTATCTATATGTTCTACCTCTTAGTGAGGGAGAACATCAGTTGTTGTTCTTCAAGGATGATGCCTATACCCTAGTCATCTTCAAGTTTTCTCTTATTTACTCTTTATATTGTACTAGTTGGGGGGTCAAATAAAGTAGACATAGAGGTGAGCTCAGTGACCTTATATCTTGGCATTTGATGCCTCAAATCCATGGCCCAAGGTGAAATGTTAAGGGGTGTATCAGTGGTTGTAACAATAATTTCTTTCTCAGCCTCCTCTTCATCTTTATTTTGTTTCTTACTAGTCTTTGTCAAGACATCAAGCAAGGAAGGTGATATTATTTCTTACCAATCCACTCCTCCAACTTGAGGGAGTAGGTTGACTACAACTATGTGAAGGTTGGCATTTCTTCCCTTTTTTTTCTAGTTACTATGGTTTCTTCTATAGAAGTATAAATGGGGAGTGGAAGGGAGATCTATGTAGACTAAACATGAAGTTGGAGGGTGGCTAGAGTAGTCTACACTTTCCTAGTTGTCTTCTTCTTTTTGTGAACTCTCATAGTAGAAGTACCAATATGTGCAAAGGGAATAGCCATGGTAAATGGTGTCATAATTATAATAGATGGATCAATGGTGGTTGTGGAAATGGAAGGAATGGACACAGAGGTGGAAGGAAAAAGGGGGTGTATGTAGTAGAGGGAATGGGGACTTTCACAAAAAAGATGGGTATCTGGTCAATAATATAAATTAAACTCAAAAGAAAACTAGAAAAGGTTTGATTACCTTAAAGATAGAGCACAATGGGGTCAACCTAAAGACTCACATCCTTGGTTGTCTCCAACTCAGCCTCTTCATCTGCTATGTCTATGATGACTACTTCATCTTCTCTTGATGGTTATGAAATTGGAGGCAATCCTTGATATGCATGCATTATAGGGTTGTTTGTGGGAGTTCTAGGCTTATTATAATATACCAAAGGGGTCTTTCATTGAATGGGAGAGCCCTGGGAGGTAGATGTTTTTTATGAAGTAGCTACACTAATAGATAAAATAGTAGGAAATTGACTAGTGTTAACACTAGGCATTTCTTGCATCTTGTCTTCCTCCTCATCAGAGTCTAAGCTGATAGGATATCCTCTCTCTCTTCCTCTCTATGTAATAGGCTTAGGGATCTTGAGTTCTTTATTTATTGATTTTAGTTTCAATTTTAATGGAAGTCCTTAGGATGAGTGATGAGGCCAGGATATACCCAATAAATGTATAATACATGACCTCATCTTACTCTCTCTTTCTATTAAATTTAATTGCATTTTTTAACTTTTATTTTGATCTGAGATGAGTTAGAATGTAATTATCCATATTTTGTTGATTGTGATTCTAACAATTACAAACCTATAAGTCCTATCAAGTGTGTTGGAAAATTCAAGTTTTATAATAAAACAGGTCATCATCAGGATAAAGAACAAATATGAAGTGGATTGTATGTTTTTGGAAGCATTGGAATTAATTCATCTGAGTTCCAAAATTCCACCATACTATTTCAAGTTGTTGAATTTTTAGACTTAGCTCCAAAAATCTATATTTAAGCTACAAAATTATCTGAATTAGCTCCAGTACTCTTGTAGATAAGCTCTAGAACTTTCGCAGCTAGATATGGAATTGATAAGGATCTATTCCAAATGGCTAGCAATCTATCAGGTCAATGATCCCATTAAAGAAGGAGCAGATTCTCGATTTCCATATTTTTAGATCTAAGACATTTATCACACCACTGGACATCTAGCCACATCTTGATTTAGCATCTATTCTGGGTATGATTCAGTTCCATCATATCTATGAAATAGTTAAAGCCATCAAAGCATCTATATATATAGACCTGGGAATTTAGGAAGGAATAGAAAATCATTGAAGAATAGAGAGAAAAGGATAGATTAGTACATTTTTTTAATATAGAAAATTTTATCAATGAAATATCCATTTCCATTTTGAAAGCAAATTAAATTGTTCAATCCTGTTTCTAGGCGGAGCAAGGGCCCACTCCTCCAAAGAACCAAAATCGTCATTTTTGGTCAGTATTTATATTTTATTCACAAAAACAAATAGGTAACTCTGTTAAATTTTTAAATGCTTCCAACTCCTTAAATTTAAAATTTGTTGTAAATTTGTTCCTACATGTGTTTTAGATTAAATTCTCATTTCTTTGTAATCATTTTCTAGCAATCTATTTCTTTTTGCAAAAGTGTGTTTATTTCCAGCAATCTATTTTATTTTGCAAAAGTGTGTTTGTTTCCAACATTCTATTTTATTCTTAAAAAGTGTGTTTATTTCCAGAAACCTATTTCATTATGCAAAATTCTATTTATTTCCAGTGATCTATTTCATTTTTACAATGTGTGTCTACTTCTGGCAAATTCACATAGTTGGATTCCAATAGGGTTTTAACCAAGAAGTCCTCAAAATATTAAAAATCCCCCAAAACAAAAAGAAAAAAAAATACAAATACCTACAATAAATTCCTAAATCTCTACAATTCTTCTTGTTGCATATAGCTTTAGACACATCCTTGGTTAAATATGACATCAACAGGAAGTTGATTAAATGAAGGGAAAATGACACCCATCATTTTTAGCACCATTGTTGGGGACTCACTAGTTGGAATTTTCTAATTACGTGTCAACAAGAGAAACAATCATTCGTTTAGTAATTAAAGATATTTTCCCTAATTTACGAGTAGACCATGAGACTCCAAGGGTAGATTTCTCCCCAAAATATCTAAACAAGAATTTCCATCATCCTCTAGTTTAAGAAAGGACGTTGAGCAAGAATTGGAGGCACCATTATCTCCTACAAGACAAGAAGCAAAATTGCCACTTTTGGAATTTTTGGATCAGTCACCAAAACTAAGTAGAACCTTAGGGAGGAGGATTATTTCTCAATATCCATTGAGGGAAAGTTTTGATTCTCAATTGAGTAGTCAACCTCCTACTCCTGACTTTTCACCATCCCCAAAACAGACCACATACCACATTGACTAGGAGAAGGAACTAGAAAATACTAGAGAGATGGCAAGAGAAGTTGGAAGAAAACCTGAGAGAACCTTTACCTATCCCATTTAGATTAAGGATGATGAAACCACTATGAAAAATATTTCACCTGCACACTTTCCCACATTTAGAGGAATGTCATCTCAGGATCCTGACCAATTTTTGTTTGAGTTTAAATTACTATGTCAGACTTATGATTACAAGATAGATAATCAAAAATTGAAGTTATTTCCATCTACTCTGAAGGATGCAGCAATGAGGTGGTTTATGGGATTAACATCTAATTCTATTACCAATTGGGACCCAATGGAAACTATCTTCCTAAATAAATATCAAGATTATTGTAGAGGAAGAAATCAAAAAGATTAATTTTTCAAAATCAAACAGGAAGAAGATGAAAATATGGAAGATTATTTAGACAAATTCCTCTTTATGAGTAAAAGATGTTGATTTTTACTTCAAGAAGATTTAATTAAAACCATTTTTCTCAAAGGTCTAGATGATGAATCTAGGGAAACCTTTGATTTAATTGGTAGAGAAAACATTGCTCAATTAAGAATGGATGAAATCATAGAAATTTGTAGAAACTATTCGAGGACAAGGGGTGGACCTAGAAAGGGAAAAATGGTTAAAATTTTGAATCCAGATATGAAAAAATTGAAGGATGAATTGGAAAACTTTAAAATAAACATATTAGTTCAATTAACATCCACCATGGGTGGATTGCAAGCTAAAGTAAATGCCCAACTTGAACCATTAGCCATGTATTGTCCTAGATGCAGGAAGAAACATGCAATAAGGGAATGTCCTTTGGATAAAATAGAAGTATGTCTTGTCTATGAATCTAAAGAACATGATACTCATGCTTGTTCTCTTCTTCCACTCATAAAAAATCAGCTCAAATAAACCAATACATCATCCACCACAGAAGAATTAAATTTTGTTCAGAGACAACCTAACCAAGGATAGTTTATGCCAAGACCAGCTCCCAATCCTTGGATGATGCCATGGGTAGCTCAAATAGTAACACAAAGTTGGGGATAGCCACCTTGGGCCCCTTAACCCATATGGCATCCTCAGGATTGGGCAAGTCAATCTTTGTATACTCAAGGACATCAACAACCTTGGGCTGGTCAAGGAAATCCTTATGCTTGGCCACAACCTAGATGGGGCCCTAATAATTATGTACAAGGGAAGACATATCCAAGTCAAAACCAACAAGCCATAATGGGACCTCCAACACAAAATCCATAAGTTGAAAACATAATCCAAACACAAATGCTAGTATAACCAGTAGCAAACCCAAGAAATAAACAAATAACTCCTATATATGAAATAGAACCAGAAAAATTAGTTGATTTAAATACAATGGATTGTAAAAACATTCAAACCAGATCTGGGAAAATAGTTAGTAGTCCACCTATTATAATCACTGAGATGATAGAAGAAGCTAAAACCCTTAGCATAGTTATACTTAAGGAAGATGACAAAGAAAAAGATAAAGAACCAGAAAGAAATTCTACTAAGATTCTATTTCTAGAAAGACTTAAAGGAACCATAGAACTTAAGGAATCTAAATCAGTGCAAGAACTAAGAAGATTGAATATTCAAATATCATTGTTACAAGCAATTAAGGATATTTTAGAGTTGAACAAGTTAATAAAATTCTTATGTTTTAAAAAACTTGGAAGAAAGAAGCATTACCCCAAGACTATTTAGGTAGATGGGAAACTTGTTGATTTATTAGTAGGAAAACTCCTACCCAAATATGGAGATTCTGAAAGCCTTGTTATTTCTATTTCTATAGGGAATAAGAATATATATAACATTTGGATTGATTTGGGCGTAGCTATCAATGTAATGAAAATGGACACTTTGAAAACATTACCATTATTATGCATACAACCTACTAATACATTATTACAGATGGAAAATTAGTCTATAGCAAAACTAGGAGTTATTGAAGATGTGGCAGTAATGGTGGAATCATGGGAATATTCAGTTGACTTCCTTATCTTATATCCAAAAGGTAAAACACTTGGTTATCCCATTATTTTGGGGAGACCATGGTTAGCTACAGTTGTTGCCGTAATTGATTACAAGTCAGGTGATATGACTATTTCAAATGGTAAGAATTCTAAGCAAATTTAATTATATCCTTTTGCATGACCTTTTATTGATAATCAAGCAAAATTATGGGTTGATAATCCTAATATTAATGAACAAAATCTATCTTTTTTGGCTATGATAACATTTCAAGATCATGTACAGGAAATAGATGATATGGTTAATCCTTCATTAAATGAATAATAATCATTATTGGAATAGTTAGGATTAGTTCTAGAACATGCAAAATCTATTCCGAAACCATCACAGTTAGTTCTGAAACCACACCAATTCTCTACAAATGAAGATAATTTCACTTTGGAGGAATGTAATTTCTCTTGGTGAGAGGAAAGGATCTATAGCTTTAGCTTTACATATATCAAGAGATGATGAAGAATTTTTGGAAAATAGCAGTAACGAGGAGTTCAACCTACAACAAGATAAGTATCATAACTCTTTCTATTGTCCTTTGTCCAACATTCTGCCTCTAGGAACTTTTGAAGATGTTGTTACATATCATATGTTATTACCACATGCTTGTCCACTAAATACCTTAATGAAACCATTTCAACAAATTAGTTCATCATATCCTGGAACCAAACATGTTGAGATTCAACCAGGAAAATTTTTGAATATTAATAGCTGGTTAAAGAACAATAAAGAAGTCAAATTGTTGATTTTTTGAAGGATCATACTAAATCTTTTGCTTGGGACTATAGAGATATGAAGGGACTTCATCCAAGTATCTACATCCATCACATTTATACTAAAAACATTAGACCAGTTAGGCAACCTTAGAGAATGATTAATCTAGCCTTAAGGGATATAGTCAAACAAGAAATTAAAAAACTATTACAAGTAGGTTTTATCTACCCTATCTTAGATAGCCAGTGGGTGTCTCCTCTTGTAATTGTCTCTAAAAAGAACAAAAAATAGAGAATTTGTGTTGACTATAGGGAACTGAACAAAGCCACCCTAAGAGATTATTTTCCCTTACCATTCATAGATCAAGTCTTAGACAACCTTTTAGGTAAATAGTACTTTTCCTTCTTGGATGGATTTAGTGGATACAATCAAATCAGAGTTGCTACTAAGGATTAGGACAAAACTACATTTACTTTTATATGGGGTACCTTTGCCTATAGGGTATTGCCATTTGGACTATGTAATGCTCTAGCAACCTTTCAAAGAGTTGTATTAGCAATTTTTGTAGACCTAACAAATAACTATGTGGAGGCATACATGGATGACTTTACTATGTATGGAGATACATTTGATGATGCCTTAAAAAATTTGGACAAAGTATTGACAAGATGTGAACAACATCACTTTTCTTTTATTCATGAGAAATTTTTGATGATGGTTGATGAAGGGATCGTATTAGGGAGCCATATTTCAAAAAGAGGAATTCAGGTTGACCAAAATAAAATCAAGATTATTTTAGACTTGCCTATTCCTCAAACTCCCATAGATATCAAATCATTTTTACGACATGCTAGATACTATAGGTGCTTTATCAAGGATTTCAGTAAAATTGCTGCCCCCATGTTTAAATTGCTTACCAAGGACTATGAATTTCTTTGGGATGAATAGTGTCAACATGCTTTTGAATAAATTAAAGAGAAATTAGTAACTACCCCAATATTACAAGGACCTAATTGGGAGAAACCTTTTAACATCCAAACTAATGCCTCAAATACCTCAATTGGTGTAGTTTTGGGATAGAAAGATGAAGAAGGAAGAATTTATGTTATTTACTATCTCAATAAAAATCTTACTCCCATTGAAATAAATTACACTACCACTAAAAAAGAATTTCTAGCTGTGATCTATGCAATCAATAAATTTAGACATTACATTATAGGGTACAAAATATTTCTACATACAAATCACTCAGCAATTAAATATTTAATGAACAAACCAGTGGTTAGAGGTAGAATAATTAGATGGTTATTACTTCTACAAGAATTTTATATTACCATTATGGACAATCCAGGAAAATATAATGTGGTAGCTGATTTCTTATCAAGATTGACCACTATAGGGGAGCAGAATCTAGTCAAGGATAACTTTTTAGATGAACAATTATTTTTTATTTCAGCTAATACACCATGGTTTGCTAACATGGCAAAATATCTTGCAATAGGGAATTTTCCTCCTTTCACTAAAGATCAAATTAAAAAAATTAATCAAAACCAGTGCACAATTCAAATGGTTAAAAGGAATGCTATTTAAATGTGGTCCTAATTTGGTTTTACGTAGGTGTGTGAGAGAAGATGAAATCTTTGACATCCTCTGGGCATGTCATGATGAACCAAGTAGAGGACACTATTTAGTGAAAATAACAGCTCACAAGATACTTGGCACTGGTTACTATTGGCCATCTCTATACAAAGATGTGAAGAGATATATCAGGCAGTGTGATCCTTGTCAAAGGATGGGACAACCAACCATTACCAATGAAATGCCTCTACAACCACAAGTAGTGATTGAACCATTTGATAGATGGGGATTGGATTTTTTAGACCCTTTAATCCTCCTTCATAGGGAAAAGAGCACATTCTTGTGTGTATTAATTATGTAACAAAATGGGCAGAAGTGTAAGCTTTAACAAATGCCATTGAAGAAGTAGTTGTTGATTTCCTTTAGCATAGAATTATGGTAAAGTTTGGAGCACCAAGAAGCTTAGTTTCAGACCAGGGACCACAATTTATGTCTAATATGATCCAAGCCTTCACAATGTATTATCAGATCAATCATAGTATTTCATCTCCCTATCACTCGCAAGCAAATGGACAAGTTGAAGTAACAAATAGAGAATTAGAAAACATTTTCACTAAAATAGTTGAAGTTGAAAGAAGAGATTGGGTAAAAAGACTACCTAAAGCTGTTTAGGCTTACAATACAACTTGGAAAACCACAACAGGGTTTTCACCATATGAGTTAGTCTATGGGAAAAATCCCTTGTTGCCTATTGATTTTGAACTATAGACATTGACGACAGCAGCTAAGGTGGAAAAAATTTGAAAGTAGCTCAAAAGGAGTGAATCCTTGAACTCAATGAATTGGATGAATTCAAAATGGAAGCATTTCACTAGATAGAGATAATCCAAGGTCAAAGGAAATAATGGCATGATTCACATATCAAGGAAAGACAATTAAAAGTAGGAGACTGGGCATTGCTATTTGATTCTAAGTACCAACAATTCAAAGGAAAATTAAGAACTAGATGGTTGGGACCTTATTAGATCAAGTAGATATTTGACAATGGTTCTATCTAATTACTTCCCATTGATGGCAATAGAAGAATACTCTTGGTCAATGGACACAGGTAAAAATTTATAGGAAGCCTCCTACTAAGGATGAATTCTTGAAGTAGATTGAAGCAAACAAATAATTTGATCATATGGAAGAACTCAATTCTTCCAGAATGATCAAATAATTAGATGAAAAGATACAAAATAAAGGGAAGAGGATGAAAACTAGTAAATGGCATTCTCTTCTTAAAAAAAAAAGAGGATCAATTGAAAACCAGTGATGGCGGTTGATCTTCTCAATTAAATGGCTAATTTAAATATGTATATTTTTTAATTCTAGCTATTTTTTCTAACCATTTTTTAGGAATGATGAGTCATCATGATGGAGGGATTACATCATCAAGGATGGTAATTATGTTTTTAACTTGTTAAAGGTTGAATTGAAAGTTTCCATGTGTGATTAGACTTAATTTAAAAGATTAGTATGATGAGTCATCTATTGTACATCATGGTTAAATGTGTAAAATCATGAGAAGGATATTGATGATGGAATGAGTTGGTAGATAGTTATAAAGAATCATTCTTATTATTGCATCAACAAAGTAAAAACTAGCTATAAAAAATTTTCAAAAGAGATATAGCAAATTACCTCTGTCAGTTCTGCAACTGAGTATAGTAGTTCTACAGTCAAAATCGCTAAGTTCTACAACTAAGTACAGTAATTTTGCTATTGAATTCACCAAATCAGCAATTGAATCCACTAGTTACGTAGCCAAAATTGTTAGTTCCACCAATAAGAGAAGCAATCTTTAGCTAACCTATGTAAGATCCAAGAAGAATAAATCATGGGAATCAAAAAGAAGTCAGAACCATAAAATGATACCCAACTCCTTACAGATGAAGAAGTAGCAACTATCTTTCAACAGACAGGATGGCTGGAGTTTCTGAGGAAATTTCCCAAATATAACGATGAACTGGCAAGAGAATTTGTTATCAATTTAGAACAGATAAGAACAAAACCAACAGATTAAACATGCTCTATTTTTTTCTAGAGTAGAACTCATTATCAAGGAAAAGGATGAAGAATTGAACTTCCTCAAACTCAAATTAGAACAGAAAGAAATGCTCCTTAAAGAATTAACAAATCAGTTCACAGCCAAAAATGAGGAATTAGCATAGATTAAAAGGCAACTGATGGAGAACGAGGAAAAATATACAATACAAACCTCTGTGTTAATAGTCTTTGCATAGAGTGAATTAACTTATCTGCCACTCAAGCAATTATGGAATGATATATGTAGAGAACTTAGTATAATCAAGGCATCCAATACAAACTTGAAAGGCAAACTGGTGGAAGAAGAGAAATTAAGGAAGGAATGAGAAGACAAATTTTACAAGGAGGAAAATGATAAGTATAAATGTCTTATGTATGATGAGTGAGAAACTGCTTGCATCCAGAAGACTTTCTCCTGTTTATAACATGTTTTTAGAGGAACAATTCATTCACTCACAGTTGGCAAGGATAGCATGTGGCCTTCCACATGAAATAAAAGATGAAGTTGATTTCTCAGCTGCCTACTCCTTAACCAATATAGAATAGAAAAACCATCTTTGTGAATTTTACCTCTACAATTTTATGCTAGAAAGAAATATAAGTTTTATGATTAATTTGTATGTAGGGGAAATCTAGCTTAACACATTTGTCTCTGTTATTCAAAATCAAATTGCATGGCAGGAAAGGGAGTTAGAGCATTGGTCAAAGGTTAGTTTATCCGGTCTCTGTATGAGAATTCATTATGGTAACCCACTCACCTTTGCTACATATTTCCAATCCTATGCATTTAATGAAAAATTCAAGGGACCTTATCTTTTTAATTTATGACAAAGCATGGATGTCTTCACCTCTTATGAGAAGGAAAATTTTGATAATATCTATGATGCATGTTTAAAAAGATGGGAATTTCTTCTAGTGGCATTGAAAAGAAGGGAAGTAATATCCCCTTCAAATTTGATCTAGAGTCTAGAAAGGGCAAAATATTTATGCACAATAATTCCTCAGATCAATGAAACTCCCCTGTGCATATGGATAGGCATGCGGACAAGGACACCTCTACTTCTCACTCCCATATCTCCTTGGAAAATAGAGAACTATAAAATCCCACTCAATTTGTGGAATGGAAAAGAAAAGTAGAAGTAGGAGCTGGGTATAGTACCTTTGGATCAAAGTATTGGGATATTCAATTCCTGCCATTTGATCTGAGCAATCAAATGGAATGCAGGATATACAATCCCGAATTTGAAGAGTGAAGTTTGTAAAGGGACTTACAAACAAGTAATTATGGGGGAAATGATGAGGCCAGGATATGCCCGATAAATGTATAACAAATGACCTCATCTTACTCTCTCTTTCTATTAATTTTGATTGCATTTTGTAACTTTTATTTTGATTTGAGATGAGTTAGGATGTAATTATCCATCTTTTGTTTATTTTGATTCTAACATTTAAAAACTTGTAATCCCTAACAAGTGTGTTGGAAAATTCAAGTTTTGTAATAAAATAGGTCATCATCAGGCTAAAGAACAAATATGAAGTGGATTGCATGTTTTTGGAAGCATTGGAATCAATTTAGCTTAGTTCCATAATTCCACCATATTATTTCAAGTTGTCACATTTTTGAACTTAGCTTCGGAACTCTATATTTAAACTCCATAATTATTTGAATTAGCTCTGGTACTCCTATAGATAATCTCTAGAACTTTCATAGCTAGATATGGAACTAATAAGGATCTATTCCAAATGGTTGGTGATTTGTCAGGTCAATGATCCCATTAAATCAGGAGTAGATTCTTGATTTCCATATTTGCAAATCCAAGACATTTATCACACAGCTAGACATCTAGCCACATCTTGATTTAGCATCTATTTTGGGTATGATTCAGTTCCATCGTATCTATGAAATAGTTACAGCCATCAAAGCATCTATATATACAGACCTGGGAATTTAGGAAGGAATAGAAAATCATTGAAAAATAGAGAGAAAATGATAGATTAGTACATTTTTGTAATACAAAACATTTTATCAATGAAATAGCCATTTTTGTTTTGAAAGCAAATTAAATTATTCAATCTTGTTTCTAGGCGTAGCAAGGGCCCACTCTTCCAAAGAACTAGGATCTTCATTTTTGGTCGGTATTTATATTTTATTCACAAAAGCAAATAGGTAACTCTATTAAATTTATAAATGTTTCCAACTCCTTAAAGTTAAAATTTTTTGTAAATTTGTTCCTATAGGCATTTTAGATTAAATTCTCATTTCTTTGCAATCATTTTCCAGCAATCTATTTCATTCTGCAAAAGTGTGTTTATTTCCAGCAATCTATTTTATTTTACAAAAGTGTGTTTATTTCCAGCAATCTATTTTATTCTGCAAAAGTGTGTTTATTTCCAGCAATCTATTTCATTTCTGCAACATGTGTCTACTTCTGGAAAATTTGCATAGTTTAATTCTTCTTGTTGCATACAGCTTTAGACACAACCCTGGTTAAATATGACATCAACAAGAAGTTGATTAAATGAAGGGAATGATGACACCCATCAATGAGGAAGCTTCATATTTGCTAGATTGTCCTCTCCAAAAATATGAATTCTACCATCCTTTGAAATTAAGCTTCCAAAGTATAAGCTCTTTTTTTACCTATCCAAATCCTCCTCAATGTTGTTCCATAACTGGGAAGCAATCTCTTGTTCTACCAACTTATTAAGTACATACTTTGGGAGATATATGGACTCAACCTTATTTCCCCATACCATTATGATAGTAAATTCTAGGTACAATAAATAGTCTCCTTTTTTTTCTCAAATTCTTTAGGATCTTTTCTCTAAGTTGAGGCATAGGCAAGCCATGAATGGCTTTCCATACCTATGGGTAAACATACTCGCATATCCTAACCATATGTTTGTGGTAAGCATATACATACATGAATTGGCAATGGTCACAAATTCTATTTTTTATCCAATCTATGGCCAGATCCCATAGATTACCCAAGTTCTTATATCACATTCCCATGATCTCATCCACTAAATATGACATCATATAAAAATATCCCGTGGGGATGGGATGCTTATCCTTATGCAAAATTTACTCTCTCAATCTCAAATTGATTACTTCCCCCAAAGCATAAGCAACATCAAGAAGCAACATCATATATAGAAATGGTATTCAAACTAAATTTACAAAATAGATTTTTTTCATACCATCTAATCTATTAAGTAGAGCCATACCTATCTATATTCCCATCCTAAATTTTTCAATTAGAATAACTCCCTTCGGCTTCATCTCTTGATAGGTGATAGATTGGTTTGAGAGTATCCATGATGAGAACACCTTTAGGATTGAGGTTTTTACTTTGAATTGTACCCAAGTGTGTTTATCATAGTATATGTCTGGTATTTTGAGAGATAGATACCTTTCAAAATCACTTATAGAGATGCATGCAACCACTGTATCACCATGAGATTGTAGTAGATAAATGTCCTATGATATTTTGTCAAAAAATAAAAAATCCCTAAGAAGCTCTATGCATGGCATAACTTCTAGTTTGGTCATGATGAGATGCAATGTTTAGAGCTTATAGGATAGAAGTTCCTAAATGAATAACCTTTCTACTAGTATCATTTCATCATCTAATGAAAACATTTCCAATGAAACAATAGCATCCCAAAGTTTTGAATAGTTACAATACTTATTTTGAAGTGCCTCCACATCAAAGATGTCCTTAAAATCTATAGAATCCTTAATTTAGAATGCATATGGAGGATCTATTCCTTAAAATATCCTAGATGTAGAAGCCATAGTTACATGTTCTAGGTTGATGTAATTTCCTTTGATATGTTATGTACTGTGTAATCATTCTAGCTCTTAGCTTAATCAATATTATCCTCATAAAATTCTCAAGATATGAACTAGGTCTCTCGATCACTGTCAAAAATGAATATGTTTTGATTTCAAGTTAACTTGGATGTAAATGATGGCTTTAATGGTTGTGTATCATCTATATAGGATCCTACATTAAATACCAATTCATGCAATATAAATATGCAACATTCACTTGTTCTTATTTCAATTTTGTTAGCTTGGGTTGATAGACGGTCCTTAGTATTTTATCAAATAAAAAGTATTTTATCTTTGCTTGTCTAAGTCTAGCATAATTTTAATAGTGTTCTTCATAATAAGGCACTCAGGAGTATAATGTCAAAAAATTACTTTTTGGTAAATGTCCATGGATATTTCCCTCGGGGGGATTATTTCAGACAAAATGTCCACAACAATTGTTCCAAAGGAGTCTTTTCATTGGGTAGAAGTCCTAAAACAATTATTTTGAAGTGTTAATTCATCGCTAAAGGGTATTTTCAAAATCCCCAAAGGGTAATTTTGGTCCAAAGGGTCCACTTCATAGGGAATTTTTTCCATGATAAAAAGTCCCAAAGGGTCTACTCCACAAATGTTGAAGGGCACTTCTAAAATTCTTGAAGGGTACTCTCGTATGTCTATGGGTCACTTCAAAGGTCCTGAAGGGTATTCTTGGGTGGCTGAAGGGCACTTTTGATTTTTTTAGGGTATTTTTGTATGGATAAGGGTCACTTCAAAGGTCCTAAAGGGTAAGCTTCACAAAACTCTAATGATATGTGCCTTTAACTAGAAGGTTCAATTCAACAAGTCTAAAGGGCAAGTGCCCATTTGAGGAATTGTTTTGGGGATTTTTCAATTGGATAAAATATATGAAATAAAAAGTCTGAAGGAAATGGTCTAGGTTGAAGGTGTAGGACAAAAATCCTGAAGGGCATGTCCATGGTGAAAAGGTTAGTTCACAAAGACCAAAGGGCACTTTTGTAGGGAAAAAAGTGTCAAAATAAATATCTTAAAGAATAAGTCTCATATGGTAAAAGGTTCAAAAAAAGTTTTGAAGGGTATGTAACACAAAACTCAAAAGGTATGTGCCCTAAAATAAGTGGTCAAAAAGGGGTTAAATGGTCAATTTGGAAATGCTAAAGTGCTAGTTGGAAGGGTTTTAAGGGTAGGTGGAAATAAATCAAAGGGTCTTCTTTGGGGTAAATTTTTTCTCCAATGGTCTACTTCACAAAGGCTGAAGGGTAGGTTCAAAAGGGATAATCCCTCAATGAATTTATTTTGGGGAAAGTGCATACGGTCTAGAATTCTTTAAGGCCAAAAGTACGTAGGTTGAATTCTTTCTAGAGAATTGTTTTGGATGAAAAGTTCACAACAATTTCTTCGACAAAATAAGGCTTCCTAAAAGAATAAATCCTAAAAGAGAATAGGACCAAAAATTTCCTAAAACATAACATCCCAAAGATAATTTTTTACAAAGGCTGAAAGAATTAACCCAAAGACTATGAACCTAAAGAATTTATATGTAATACACAAGTTAGTCTTATAAAAAAACAATAAACATAATGCAAATATCATCCCACCAGAAAATTGAAATATCTTAGATTTCCCAAACTTTGCATAAACATATGAAAGATCATATTTAGAAAGAAAAGGTGGGTCCCCATTTTCTTATGGAAAGTGAAATATCTTAGATTTCCCAAACTTTGTATAAACATGCAAAAGATCATATTTAGAAAGAAAATGTGGGTCCCCATTTTCTTATGGAAAAAGGGGGGGGGGGGGAGGGGGGGAGTGGGCAGGCAGGCGGTGCAGGGGTGTGGTGTTGCGGGTGGGGCAAGGGTTGTGTGTTGGGTACAATAGGTTGGTTCCTGTAAATATTTTAAAAGAGTTATATATATATATATATTTCCATGGTTTTCTCCTAAAAGGTTTTCCACGTAATCATGTGTTCTCTTGTGTTATTAATTGCTAGATATTCAATGTTTATGATTGTTGTGGTTGATTAAATTTGAAAATATTAAAAGATTATGTTATACTAATTCACCACCACCCTTTTAGTATAATCATGTGCTTAACAATATGGTTTAGTTATATTTATTTTAATCATGTTATTATGGATTGATATTTTAAGATTAGTTTATAAGAGTCATTTCACAGTGGACCCCCACCTAAGTGTTTGTTCAGTCTTTTAAAAATAAAATATTTAAAGAGGTTATTATTAAAAGTTCATTTTGAAATTAAAAATTTTCATAAAACTTATAATTTGATTTTATAAAGTTGACTTAACTTTATTTTATAAAGTTCCTTGTCTAAATTTTAAATTATAAGTTTAAACAAAAGTTAGTTGTTGAACCAACTAACTAATTGGAAAAGGTTATAAAGGAAAAGTAACCTCATTATGAAAAGGATGAACTCTTATAGGTAAATGTGAGAACTCTCACTTCCATTTGTGCTTATTTTTTGAGAACAAGTCTCTGAGATGGTCATTGTTTATAGAAGATTGATGCTCACTCAATCTGATGGCATAGCCTTATCTCATCTATTCTAGGTATATCTAAGTTTATGTTAAATTATTTTATGATTATTTATTTAATATTTGGGAAATATAATGCTTTGATGAATACAAATTTTCATTCATATACATTGTAATCTAGCTATCATTTGAATAATGATTAACACATCACAATTTCTGTGACCAAAGTTCAATGTTTACACATGATGTAATGTCTCTTTTCAAAACTTTTAATTCATGTGATTTATCTTATTAATAAAATCATTTATTATTTTAGGTTTCTTAATAATCTATTATTACCTAATTTGTCTTAGCACCTCTTCTATAAATTATATCTTTCATTGTAATGTTTCTTTCTTTCTTTATTGTTGTTTATTTAGTTCTTTTTCTTTAATTAGTCATTTTTCTTTGTTTTTTCTCTTTTATCTCTCTTTGCTACCTTATTCATCTCTTTTTTTTTGGCATCAAATTGATTTTTATTTTGGAGAAACATTTATGATATTGAAAACTACAACATTATTTTCATATTTAAAGTATGCATTTGAGTCTAAACACAACCCTATTTTGATTCACATTTTTCTACCCATCACTTATCCTAAATATGTTTCTTTATATTTTGAGTTTATCTTTGAAGATTAATTAGGGAGTATTATTGTAAGAGTATAGGACATTACTTGAAATATATATTTATTGAATCAAGTTTCTATTTTTCAAGAGATTATCTAATTAATAGATCTTCTCTGTCAAATAGAATAGATTATAATTTCTTATCTATATTGATTCATAATTTGGTGGATTTTTAATTGTTATAATAAATATGTTACATTTAATGACTTATTATCAACATTTAGTTTATATTTTATATTGTCAAACCTAGGCACATCTTTGATATTTATGAGTTATGATTTATAGATATTTGAATACAAGTTTATTCATGAATCAATTATTTGAGACCACCTTCTTTGTGAAAACACTTCATCCATCTATTACTCATTTAAACTAAACAATTCATCTTAAAGAAGATATTATTTTCCCAAAACTCGGTCAAGTGTGTAACTAATGTAACTTAACTTTTAAAAACCCATTACGTGTCTTACACTAATTTTTCAATCATAGGACTCCCATGATTAAACTGGTATGATTCTCACTTAACCTTCATGATAGTTGAAAGGCATGATTCATTGGCATGATAATTTTTAGCATCTATAGTTTTTATTGGTGGTTTCTATTTTTTCTTAGATGGATATGTCAAAGAGTGTAACGCCCAACTTTATCTTATTCCCTATATCAACCATCTAGTCCTAGTTGAGTTTCTATGCATTATTCCCCATTTGATGGTTATAATCCTTTAATTTGCACATGTGTGTAAAGGATGCCTATTTTTCCTACACCATGACCTTTGATGGAACTATATCTCTCTATAATAAAGCTTTACACTTACTTCTAGGTCTATCACTATGATGTTGATGCCTTCTACTAGCTACACCTCTCATTTTGTAACAGATGCTTCTTTCACCCTCTGTGCCTTATTCACATCCTTCTATGCCTATAGTGTACCTATGATTACCTTATTCTTACCCATTCTAAACCAATTGATATTTAATAATAGTTGGTGTATCTTTCTAGAGCCCTTAATCTTCTTTGGCAATTATTCACAATCACTAGAACTGTGACTATATCTTAAGGTCTCAAGATTCCTACACCATTAAAGGCATCCTTGACATTATACATAATTTTCAATGCTTTGTTTCTCTCTTAATCCTTCTCCAGTTGCCTCTTCTTAAATTCAAAATAGAATGCAATCTTGTCTTAGTTCAACCATTCTCGTTTGAGGGGTTGTGGATGCTCTAGTTCTCTATGGTAGCATTTTCTAGTTTTTAGTGGCTTCAGCTTTATTTGGCTCTACATTCTAGTTTGAATTCACATAAGGTTTTTAACATATTATAGTCTATTTTTCACCCCTTCATACCTTATTTCTATCTACCTCATTAATGGCTAGCGATTAATAGCTTGGTGGTGCATGGATTTCTTGAAATCTGCTAAACCCATGAAATCCAAGAAAATCTACCACCAAATTCTCATTTATTATAGATCTTGGTGTTTCTAGCATCATAGAATTAAATTTTATTAATGGTTTATTCGATGAATTGATAGGTGATTCAATTGGTCACTTCATGTTGATGGTTGGGTGGGTGCTAGTTGTCTCAATGATATTTTTCTTGCTCTTTGTTCACCTTGGAGTGACCTTCACCCTTCTTATGGAAACCTTGGTGTATTATTTCACATGCACATGATTTATCCTTCTCAGTTCCATATTTTATTAATGTTATGCTTCCATTTAAGTGTGCCTCTTTTTCTTGGTCAATTTCTCTAGACTTCCATGTCTCTTGCTTCGGCCTTCCTTGCCCCATATAAATCCTTGCACTAGTCCTCCAGCACTTCATTCTCTCTTATTGATTTCTTGTGCATGAATATCTTGTGTGCATCTTTTTGTGTACTTTTACTAATATTTTTGAACTTGATAAACTTCACACACCTAAACACTTAGGTGTCTAGCCTTGGGCACTTAGAGAGCATCCGTGCTCAACTAAAGTGATTAGATTATTACATGTAAGTACCAGAATAGTTATCTTATGGGCCTGAAAGCACCATGTTTATTCACCTCACACAAATCAAACAAACATAATAAAATATTTAACTTCTACTAAATTTTATTATGGTCAAGGTAAGGAAACTAACTTATGACTAGAATGTCACTATCTGATGGTGCGAGAACCATCCTATTAACTATAGGGCTTCAATATATTACCATTTAAATTTACATAGAGCATTTCACTTGTCAAATTGCATAACTTACATGCTCTTCTCCAATATATTATGGATGACATAAGGTCCCACCCACCTAATCTACAATTTGGTTGGGTACTTGAGGTAATTTGATTCATATAGCAAGACCAGTGCACCTTTGGTAAAAACATTGTGCTTGATGTGTTTATCATTATTTATATTTTTGCATGTCTTTTTTATTTGTTAGCTCCATATTACTTGGGCACATGTCTCATCCAAGCACTCTAAGTCTTCTAGGCATGCACTCAAATACTCTTAGTCATCTAATCAACCAATATGCACAATACACAATGAGGGCACTAGAAATTCCATAGGTAAAATGGCCTCTATGCCAAACACCAATTGAAATAGTGTATCCTTATTTAGGCACTTGTATGTAGTGTGATAGGTACACAACACTACTAACACATGCTCATCCCAATATTTATGACTAACATCACATATCTTTATGAGGCATGTTCCCAATATCTTATTGAATGCCTTTGTAATGTCATTCATTTAGGAATGATAAGGTTTCATCTTATGCTATGCCACCATATATTCAGTAAGTAAGAAATAAATGGTTTTATTGATGAAGTGTGCACCATGGTCACTATTCAATCTAAGTGGGCATCCATAACAAATGATTATATTCTCCTAGATAAAACTTGTGATTATGGTGGCTATACAATCTTTAGTTGATACTACCTCAACCCACTTGGTGAATTAATCTATGGTTACCAAAATGTATCATGTATTTGTGTCCCTTGCAATAGGAATAATAGGCTAAACAAAGTTAATGGCCCATTTTTTAGATGGTGCCTAGGCAAGAATGGAGATGAGAGGCATTGGCCACCATAATATTGATTGTAGTACCTTACACTCTATAGCATTTCTAGTAGAATTACCTCCAATAATACCCTCATGAACATCTTCATTAGCTTCATCATGGCTTTACTTGTATAGTTCCTTGTCAATGAGTTAAAAAGATGCAGTGCAAACTATGAACTACTTCTTTTCCTTAGTTGCCATAGTCTAGGGCACACACACACACACACACACACACACACACACACACATATATATATATATATATATATATATATATATATATATGTCATAAATGTGGTGATCTCCACAAAGTATTCTAGTATGTGTTGGACCCTATAAAGTTATGATTCAGGAATATCATCCTCAATAATCATTAATACATTACTAGAGTTGATGCAAGGTAGATGGTTTGGGCCCAAGTTTTATTTTTCAAGTTTTACTACAATAGAGAACTAGAATTATTGAAACAAAACAATCCATTGACAAATGCACCTATGGATAATGGGCTCATTCACTAGGTACTTTATCACCTCATAATCAGTGAAGAAGATGAAGTGGGTTACTATAAAAAATTACTAAGACTTTCATAGGGCATAGACCATGGAAAGTTCCTTGTGCTTAGTTGTGGTGTAGTTCTTCTCTACCTTGGTTAGTTTTCTCTTTGCAAAAGAAATGGGATTATCCATTTTGCCTTCACCTAGTTTTACCAAAATAGGATAAATCATAGTACCATATGCATCGATGTGGACATGAAATGGAGTCATCTAGTTATAAAATTACAATATCAATACACTTTTTAGTTTGAGCTTCAGGGTCTTAAATGCATCTTCCTACACTGTACCCTAATAGAATGGGCCATCCTTTCATAAGAGCTCTTCTAGCAATGCCACAATCTTGGCATAGTTTCTTATTAACTTCCTATATTACCCACAATGTCCAAAAAAGGCATTAACTTCTTTCTACATTAATGGGGTCTAGAGTTGAAGGATGATGGAAATATTTTCTAGATCAATGAGTAGACCATCCTTATGGATGATGTGCCTGATCAAAATGCCAAATGGAATTATGAAAACACACTTCTTGATGTTCAAATAAATTTGCAATTTCCTTCACATTTCAAACATAAGGCACAATTTTTCATAATGATCCTTCACTAACCCATACATAGTCCTATCATCTAAATATACTTAGAAGAATTTGTGAATGAATTCCTTGATAGCGGTGATCACCATTTGGGAGAATACTATTGGTGCATTCTTTATTACAAAGGGCATCACATTGTATGTGAAATAACCCCATTATATCATAAATTTAGTTTTGGGCTTGTCCTCCTCCTTGATATATACTTTATGGTATCCTAAGATACCATCAATAAAGGTGTATATCTTGTATCCTATAATGCCATCCAAGACTTCATCAGTGAATGGAGTTGGAAATGGATTAGTTATGTAGGTAGAATTTAATGGTTTGTAGTCAACACAATTATGGATGTGCCCATCCTTCTTGATGTTGATGACAATGGGGCTAACCCATTTAGATTCTTTCATGGGGTATATGATGCATGTGGATATTATGTCATTGATATTCATCTTGACCTTGGTACAAAGATTAAGGTTCATCCTGTAAGGTCGCTTCTTGATGGGTCTTGCATCATCGACTAGTTTAATGCTCATCTTCTTGAGGTATGGGTGTGTGCCTTTCATATCTTTGTAGTTCCATGGGAACAAGTCTTGGAACTTCTTTAGGAGATCAACAATATGCGCTAGCTCTGTGTCAGACCAATAGGCACCTAGAGTGGTGATCTTTATTTCCCCCTCTAAACTAATATCTACATTGGTAGTTTTTAGTGGCATGTGATAGGGCTCATTCTTCTCCTGGTGAAAATCCATGACCTATTTTCTACCCTCAATTTTTTCTATCTAAATATGGGTAGGTTCTTATTCATTTGGGGCACTATACTCAACTTGGTGCACTAAATTTATTTTGCATGTCAAGTTCTTCAACTTATGTGCCTTCATTTTTCATCATCTTCATCACTAGAGTCACTATTAAGAGTTTTCTCTTCAAAAAATTTTGGGATTACTAACCCATTTTCACTAAACATGTATTTTAAGGACTTGTCCAATATTGCATTATCCTAAAATAAAAACCATCTAATTACCTCTAGTGGCTCAATCAATTCAAGGTTTTGCAAATAAAAGGAGAAGGTGTGAACAAACCACTCCTTAAGTGCATCCTAGTTGGATATGTTGTGGAAAATATTATTAAAAACATATCATGTTCATGCCCAATTCTTTAAGTTCCTATAAAAATCATGCACCCATAGATTCCTTGGGGCATTTTCATCTCATCTAGTCCATGTTTCTTTATAAAGCCACACATGCGCTATAGGTTTAGATTCACTAGAGTAGGTTGAGATGTCCAAGTCCTCATTACTCTTTTTGAATATAGTGAAAATGGTTGCCTTAACAACTCACTAGGTTGATAAGATAGGCTTTTGTGCTACCCACCAATGGGTGATAGTGCTCTTCAATGTATACAATAGTAAACACATTCTATCCACCTCTTTTGGGATGCATGATTTGAGGTCTTGGACATAGTTTTCCACTAGATTACTCCCCTCATATCTTTGGATCACTATAAGTTTTCCCTTATTAAGTTCAAACACTCTCTTTCCCTTCTTCTTGGTGTAAGGGACCCACCTTTTAGAAGCATGATCAGTCTAGACCCAGCCTATCTTTACTAGTTTTGTCACTTTTTCATGCACTAAGTGGCACCTTCAACCAGTGGTCTCATATTCTTTCTCAACCCATAAATCACAAGAAACATTGGTGGTGCTTAACACTGATTATCCATCTTCCCAAGAGAGGAATCCTTGATCATTTGGGTCTAGAGTATCAACACCTTGTGTTGTGATGTTATATATGTGGTTGATCTCATCATTGATGTCCATGCTCTTGACATAGGGGGTCCTTGGTCATTTGAGAGGGGTATAGCTACCCTCTCTTTTCCATTCTCAAATGCCATGTAGTGCATTTTGATGTGCATATCTATATTGTTTGCATAACACCATGGTCTTGTTATAAGTGTTGAGTAGTTATTCTATTCGAATAACTCAATCACTTCAAAGGTAGAATGGAATCCACTACCCATGATATCTATAATTGAACTTTTTAAAATTTTAATAGGTTACACCTAGGTCTTATTGGTCATGAAGAGTACATGAGGGGAAGGCCTTAAAGATGGTCTATCCATTTTCTCCTAGGCATTATTGGTCAAGATGTTGACCCTGACACTTATGTCTACAAGGACCTCACAAATAAACCATCCATCAATAGTGTCATTCATGAGGAGGTCTTGGTCATACTCTACATTTTATGTATGCCTAACTTATCGTACCCTTCCCATGCATGGTATAGTGAACTCAACTTTATTTTGACCCATATGCTCTAAGAATAAGTCCTTCAATAGGAGAAAAATTACTTCTATATGTAGGAGGTATAGGATCTTAGTTAATATTTGTATCTCCATTTATTGACTATCCTACTTCTTCTAAGAGGTAGTACCCTATGCTTTTAGGTCTCATGTAGATTTTGGATTACACTCGTGGCCTCCTATAATACATCTTTTTGGCATGTGAGGTTTGGTTAAGGTGTATCTTTGGGTTCAATCTATATTATACAGTTAGTGTGACCCTTATCCTCATATTATAAGCATAACTTAGGTACTATCACAATTGGTGACTGAGTGGTGAACCCACTATAAGTAGTCTCTTGTACCTTGATTGTCTTTATGTGGGTTGTTTATTACTTTGGGATCTATTTTTCCATTTTTGTCTCATGCCTAATCATTCTTTCTCCTTATCTATGCCATAACTACCTTGGGTCAAATTTTTTTTACAAGTTAGAGAATTATTTGACCTTATGGGACCCTTGATAATAACCACATGTGGGATGTGTAGGGAAGTCACACTGATAATGCTCTGTTGAACCACACTTATAACATGAACATGGTGAGAACCTTTCACCATCATGTCTTCCACCTTACCCTTTGGCACCTCATTACATTCCAAAGCTTTTATTTTGTTGAACATAACCTTTATTTCCTTGGTTAGCCTACCCTTTGAATACTTTGATGGCCTGTCATGTACCTCTTTCCATGTTCTTATGAATTTCATCAATAACCCAACAATCAATAGTGGTATGGGTGTAGGAGTCAAAAAATTGATAATATATGGTTGTGTTGACTTGGATAGCACATTGCACCAAATGGTAGTTACAAACATCATGAATTTATCAACAAACTTCATAACTTATAATTAGGGTGTACATATTCTTTCATGGGTAGTTATTTCTATTATGGCCTTCTACTTCATAGTTAGTGCACTATAGTCCACTTTAAGCATCGTGCAAAGAGTTAAAAGTAATATTTTGGAGTTGGGAGATATATATTAAATATACACCTCTATGAATGGGTTTATCCTAGTATTTATTCTTCTAACTACCTCAGCTCTGAGCATGGATTTAAGCACTTTGTGAGGGTCTATAAAAGTCTTCATGGAAAGCACTCTTCAAAATAACACTAATAACCCTAAATTGAACCATTGTGCATGTTGGGAAGGGTGAATATCATATGGGAGATTTTTTAGGAGAGTCTTGAACCTTTCATCTTATAGGTGTATGCTTTTTGAGAGTCCTTGGGTGATATTTTTTAGCATAATGATGCTTTATTATTCAAACTTTGGAATGTCAAATTCCTTCACGAATGTATCTTTTAGGGTATCATAATCGACCATGACCTAGTTAGGGTCAAATTTTATACCAAGTATGGGCACAATCAAATAAAGTGGTCATAAATTTGGTAGCCTTACACTTAGATTGTGTTATGCCCCACACATGTCACTATAGTTCACACTTCAACACATGCCCTATGACATTCTCTATGCCACAATACTTTGGTAAGTGCATAGACATTTCATAGTATAGTTTTTATGGGGGATAGCTAGGATCTAGAGCATTTGTACCCCTAATTTTTGTCTTTGTAATGGTCCTCTAATGCCTCTAACCATTAGGTTAGGTGTTTCTCTCATTGTTACAATTAACACCATTGATGTTGATGGAACTATAATAATTACTTATGGCATTAGACCATTTATTATGGGTTGTTTCCCACTTTGCATTGATAACATCAATTGAGATGGTATGAATACACTCAAGTTTTGTTGTGGTGAAGTAGCACACAATGGTCTAGAGGTATTTGTGCTCACCTCCTTATATGATATAATCCATTTAATAACAAAGTTTCACTCTAAGTCTAAAAAATGTCAAAGATCTATGTTGTCAACATATTTAATTATTACTTTTGTACTTTCTTCAATTAAGGGATCCATCACATGAGCATGCACCATAGGTTCAAATGGGGTAGGTATTTCAATCATATCTTTAGTCGCCAAATCCTATAGGAACCCAATAAATTCCACACCTATCAAATGTTAAGCTTGATCCATTGCTTCATTATATCTCTCATTTTAGTATGATTTTATTTGAATAGATCCTTCCCTATGCCCTTCTCATTCTCTATGGGCTATCTCAGCACTTATAGGTTCTATATCTTCCATCAATATACATCATATCTTATTATAGGTCTATATATTGAGCTCTCAGGCATCAATCTACTTGTCCCCTTCCATTTAACTTCACTTACACATCCTCTTTTTCCCCTTTACACTGATCATACATGTAATGAATTTATCCTTCCATACCCAAAGTTTCAAAACTATAATCCACCATTAGTTTTTTTTATCTTTTTGCCAAATTCCTTCATAAACATGCCTTTAGGGTTGTGTAAGAAATAGTACCCTAGTTCCTCAGGGCATGAGTATGTTGAGACTTTGAACTTAATTATGTAGCTATTTAGCACTCCTTGCCACCATTTATCCACTACTCTAGTCCATGTAGCATCTAGGGTCTCAATCCTCTTTAGGCACTCCTTTGTCTACTCATAGCACTATCCATAACTTCTTTTTTTAGTGGGTTGAATATATATCCAACCGTAGATACACATGCTCAGGTAGCTCATAGAAAAATGCCATGTACATAGCATCATATAGGTTATTTTAAACCCATTTTATTAGCTTTTGTCCTTTATAGGTTGGATGTTTCAACACAAAGATATCTTCCACCAATTTTAGCTAGCACTTGATGTTTTCAATGGAGATTTGGTACATCATTATTTTGAACCATTATAATAACAAAATTTAATGTGTCCTAACAACAGAATCAAAATGTTGTATAAAAGGGTACTCAAAGTTGTCTTAGTCAGTTCTTGGTTTCTTACAACTAGGCAAAAACATGGGATACTCCCTTAGAGCTCAAAATTTGAACGCTCAAATATGTTGGCATCAATCCACATAAGGCATAGGCCTTATGTGCTCACCTAAATCATAGCTAAGGCAAAACTAAGGACCCCATTGGGCTAGTTGTGTCATGGTGCAAGATATCAATTATGGGACTTGATCAATTCAAATAAGGCTTCAAGTAGATACATAGGTTCAAGACTTTTATGGACTAATCCTAGTGGATGATAGGTGCAAGCATTTTGGTGGATTAATCCTAGAGTCATATGGGCACATGACTTTGTCAAAATAATCCTATCATTATATAGGCACTTCAAGGGTCTAAGGTCTGATTTCACTTTAAGTGCTCATACTAGACTCATGCTTCTATAAAGATAGGAACACTTGGCATGGGAATTTATACTTAGTCTTTATACAAGTTATAGTTGATGTCCTTAATGTTTGTAGGCAATCCATTAATGATGTGACCCAAAAGCATTGTATGAACACTAATTGTTATAATTAAATTTAAACTATAACATTACATCCACTCCACATTCCATCAACATAGTGAGTTATTCTCAAACCAAAAATTTTATATATTATGAAACAACCTTCTTTATTAATTATAGTTTAAAATAGAGTATACAGTTCATGGTAGAGTATAGTTTTGATTCCTTCTACTTAACGATCCAAAGGCTCACAGATGAGCTTGGGTACTTAAAAATGGAGCCTTCATGGATTTCAAGCTATTATTAAGGCTAATGGTTATAGGATGCATGTATACAAAGAAAATAAAATTCATCAGAGCTTTATCTCATTATATTCCTCTTTTCCATCAACTAGTTTGAGCTCCTTTTATAGCCTTTTAGAGCAGTTCCACTAGGATGGAATGTGCACACCAAGTACTGAGCTGGAACCTTGGTGATCATTCTTATTGGCTCCATCACCTTTTGAACTTTGTGTTACACTCATCATGTATTACCAATCCTGGAAGATGCCTTGAATATCTAGGAACTAGTTAACCACTTACTATCTAGAGTAATAAGGTATGCGTTATAACCTCTAATTGGTGCCAAAATGCTAAAATGTCATCATTAAGCAAAATGATTGCCTTGTGCCAATGTGAATGTCATGCTAGTGTGAATCCTTTACTTCCAAAAATAAGGGGCCCAATAACCCTCATATACAAATTAAAAATAATCCATTGACAAACTAAATAAAAGTTCTAAATTTTGCTTTAGATCCACCCTTAAATCTTTCTCTTCCACCCATATGCAATGAGTGTTCCTTGAAAGGGATTAGATCAAAATCTAAAATATTCTCTTTACCCTGACTAAACTCTTATTTGATAAATAAGCCACTAAACTGTTATTGTTTGTCCTTTTGTAAAACATTTCAATAACTATAATCTAGTCAATAGTAATATTAACAAAAGAGATACACATCAACATTTTTTCAAATTGTTGATAGACTTCCATTTTTATCAGACTCTAAGGATTTGAATTAATGGTAGAGGGTACATAGATCATGCTAATGTCTTTCCACAATAATATCTCTCCTCTTCGTTCAAACTTATATAGAACACAATAACACCCTTAAATACTACCCTAATCTATATAGCATTCTCTTCCTTAGCCATGGAGAGAGATCTCTTTAGTTATGCCAAGTTTTGTTCTAACATTTTGTCAAACATTTTTCATGTGTATATCAACAAGGATGGACTATGTTAGATCATTCCTCAAAAGCCAAATCCATATGCCTAACATGTTAGGGAATATCCCCCTCCTAGGCATAAACCATATTCCCTTTGTTGTCTAGTATTCCCTCAAGTTCCTACTTAGGCATTACACATCTCTAAAACTTGAGCAAGATAGAACCTTCGTTTTAAGGGTAAAATGAAAGGTATTAGCCAAAATCTTGGAAATAAAGGTGACCTCTGAGGGTAAAATGGGGATGAGCATAATCCTAGAGTAGAAAGGCTCAAATATGCCATGAGTCTTCTACCCCTACATAAAAATCATCCTAGTTTACCTAACCATTGATTCTAATCTTTGCCCCATCCACCCTTAGTGCATATAGATTGACATTCCCTAACTACTCAAAGGTATTCCATTTCACTTTAGAACTAGCCAATGCTAAGAGGAAATAGTCTGAGATCATAACCCTAATGTCAATTGAAACCATATTAAAATGTTCATTATTATTATGGAAATCCATTCAAATTTGAAGTATAAAAACCTATATTTTAAGATCCCTAATAGTGGTCATCATAGACATAAGATATTCCACAAGAATAGTGGTGTTTGTTACAGGTTTTATCATTGGTTCCAACCCACCACCTTTTTTGAATTTAGGCATATGATTAACATAATATTCATTAATAACAAGTGTAATTTCATGATCACTAAATGTAGGGTAATTTGGTAGTGGTATGGAGTTTTTGGACTTTGGTACTTTTGGTATAATAATTTGAGGTTCAATAATCTTTGGTAAAGGTCTTTTTTTTTGGTATAAAATTTATTTGTAATGAAGGTATGAGGGAACCATCACCTTTGCTAAGGGGGATATTATTTAGGAATGTAGGAATTATGGGGGTTTGAATTAATTTTCTTGAAGGCATGTTCCCCTTATAAGTTATTTCTAAATCATTCATAATTTCTTAACATATTTATCTAAATTGTTGATGATCAAATGAAGGATCCTCTTTGTCATATGTACCCACTTGTATTGTAGAATGTGTGTTAATGGAATGCTTATATGACTTTCCTTGTTGGTTCCTCATGGAATTTTTCAAAAATCCTAAGCCTTTTTGAGATGTATTATTTTTGGGAACAATAGGCTAAACTATACCTTGCTCATGTTTACCCAATTTTTGGCCTTTGTGTCCATATTTTTTAAAATATAGAAGACCAAAATCATATTATGGTAGTCTAGGAAGTCTGGGTAAAGTATATTTATATTCCTTAATATGGATCAAATCAAATCATCTTTTAAAATGGTGGGATCATGGATCTAATTAAAGGGATAACAACTACTGCCATTCAATACTTTCATATTATATGCTTTATAAATTAGAAGTATAAAAGAGTAATCATTTTTTACCTCTTATTTGATATAAATTTAGAGAGTTTCATAATCATAGTCATCAAATCAATCAATATCATCCATGATAAGAGACATGAAGTACATAGATATTAGGACAAAGTAGGTAATAAGCACCCTATAGAGTATGCTTAGGGAGAAATGATGTTTATAGATGGGGTTCACCAAATGTTTAACCTTAAAATGATCGGTATACATAGGTTGGGGTTACCTTGATCCTTATTAAAGGGGTATATAGAAATAACAATGCATAAGGGTGATAATTAAATTTTTAGCATTCCAATTGGGTATTAAACTCAAATATAAACATACACTAAATTTATTATGTTGAGAATATGCTAGATATAAAAAGTACAACTAAGATATGTATGAAAATGAAAAATAATTAATATAATTAGTTTTTTTTAATTTTAACACAGTGCTAGATCTAGAACAGGTAGGAAATAGACTAGAAGATGATTCTAAAATAGTAATCATATTCTAGATTTGACACTTAAGAGCTTTAGATAGCTATATCAGTCTAGAATGGTTTCGTCGACATTACTATCTAGGTCTGACATAAGTGTCTTATAATAAATGCTTAATAGAAGAGGATGTGACCACCTGAATGATTTTGGGTTTGTCTTTACCTTTGCTCTAGTGCATTCATATATAGGTCATGGACTGTTGCTCCTCATGAAATGTCAAAACCCTATATATTCATCTTTATGGTGACCTTGGGTAAAATGGGTTAGTGGTAACATAGTGTTGATTTGATTTCAAATAACCCTCTATCAATTATCACTTCCTACATATCCAATACTCCTAATAGGGCCTTAGACTGATGTAGTTTTCCCTTACATGTTGGCTTGTGTGTGAATCATGTAATATGTGAAAATTAAGTATAATAGTGACCTAGTTTATAACTTAGAAAAACATTCTCTATATATTCTCCTTTAGTACTTCCAATTTGTGTGTGTTTTTCCTATGACTGATATGAGAATAGGATAAAATAAGAACACTTTGCTTTATTGATTTCTTGATTGAATGATTTTGATAGGTTGCCTTAGTCTGTGCTAGGCATTTTATAAGTGAGGAATGAATGATATGTTTCATTTTAAAATAGATGACTTTATGTCACTAAACACTTGCATCAGGTCAAGATTAGGATTGACACTAGTGTCTATGCCGGGTGTTAGTGTCTATGGAGTAACAAAGTAGGTATAAGTTCAAAACTTGAAAATATGTAGGTATATTTTAATAATTCTTAGAAAGATAGAAGTCTTGAGCCATTAACATAATAATTTTTTACTAATAGATAGGCTAAGGGGAATAAGATAGAGCAGATGCAAGACTTATAGAAGTAGGAAAGGTCTAAAACTAAGAGGAAAAACCAAACTCTGAGTTTACCAAGTGTACAAGACTAAAGTTATATATAATCCATAAATATCATCTACAAAATCCTCTATAATAGACTTATCCTTAACCACACATATTTATCATCATCTAGTAGTTGAATTTTTTTTAAAATCTATAAATAGAAGGTTCATTTACCATTATAAACAAAATTAATTGTGCAAACTTATTCACTAAAACTCTAAGAAAAACTTCACCTATTTCCTCCATTATTCATCAAATAATCCTAGTAAAAGAAGTGATGTTACTCATGTGACCATGTGCCATTGAAAAATCCTTAAGATCTATAATCCATACCAATCAAACTCATGTGTTGGTAAGCTAGAGAGATTCAAAGAGGAAGGTAAATTTGTGTTTTACATCTTCTTTATGAATTTTTTTTAATCTCTTCCTTATCCTTGCCCAATATGAAGACATGCACTTGGGTTTTATGTTTTTATACATTTAGTTTCAATTTAATACTAATAATAAACTAACATCCTCATACTCTTAAGTTTACATATGGCAAGACCAATGGAATTAACACCTCACAATCCTCTTTAAAATATTATATCATTCTCTAATTATGAATTTAGATCAATTCTAAGGCTTACTTCCCTTCCTTTTATTCTAAATATCCATTTTTCCCCCCTACTTAATGGTAGAAATGCCCTGGTAATCAGTGGAAATGCTTCCCATAATTGGCAATATCAACCTCTATATCAGTGATATTACTCTTCCCATATTTGTCTTTGTGTTTTTTATGAAAATAGAAAATTTGACCTAAAAATCAATGGGATAATATTATGGGTCAATAGAAATACTCTCATCTCCATATAAACTACACACCATGAGATTTAAAACCCTAATATTATATTTGACATGTGAAATGATGGGTACAACTTGGGTTTTGGGGATATCGACCTACAAAATGGTGGAATCACAAAGGTAATAGTATGCATTTTATTTGTCTATCATTTTGTAGAATCAATAATCATTCCTTTTTTAATGATAATATCACCCTAAACATTAGCTATATCATCCTTATAATTTATATAATCACTAATTTCTTATTTATTATCTTTTATCTACAAAAAATGGGATTCCCTTACTAAATAATGGGATTTCCTTGCTAAATGATGAGATCTACTTTAACCTTTTAGGACTTAGTGTATGTAAATCCTACATTTTCTAAAGAGATGAGTAGACTAAATTAGGTAAATAATATGTAATAAATATAGCCACTAATTTTTTAAATAATTGACTAGCTCTAAATTTTAAAAAGATAGTAATAAATAGTGCAAGTAATGACTTAGCTAAAAAAATAACTGATATAGATGATCTGGGTGCTGAAAACTAAGATGGAAATTGGTATGAGTGTCATAAATTGGATTATAGTGTCATAACCCTCCTATATAGTATTAGTACAATTGGACAATAGTTCCATTATCAAAAAAGTGGTGGTAGTGTCTTGATATTGGTAGTAGTGCCCTTTATGTAGGACTATACTGAGCCTCTAGGTGCACTAGTGTCTAGATCTCTAAGGTTTATTCCTATGTGTACAAGTTATATAACCCTATATTCTACCTGTGATGATTTATTTATTGTGAAAATCCTAATCCTTTATGTAATTAGGGCATGATCTAAAAAATGTGTTTGTTAGTAGGGTAGGCTAGACATCCTGAACACCTTGTTGTGAAGAGAGTGTCCTACATACCAATAATCCAATGAGGCATCAAAATTGATGTAGTTATCCCCACCTAAGTTTTGGTGCAAGTGAAATTGATTCTAGTATGATAGTGGCTTTGAGTGCCTTAAATGTGCTTGAGACTGGAAATCTGGATAATCTAAGTTTAAGGTTACTATAAATGATAGTATGCAAAAGTAGGGAAGAATAGAGATCAATGATCTTAATTTTTCTCAACTTGTTCTATGTTAGAATGTGTATTTTACATCTTATTTCCATATATTATTAGAGGGATAAAATTCATGTAGATATTGTTTTGTTGCTTTTTTAGGTGATAAAAGATGTCTAATCCAACCCTAAGAAGCTTTAGTTTCAAAAATATATTCATTTGGGAAAAGATAGGGAAAAGGACATTAGTGATATTTTGGGGAAACTAGAGCCATGTGGTGATAGTGTATTTATTATGACATTAGTATCTATTTGGCATAACACTAGGCACAAAGGGTTGGGATTAGGAAATGAGGGAATATGACTACTTTAGGGCTGACTAGGGATGCAAGTGGACCACATGAAGGCTAGATAAGTGTGATAATAGGATCTATGATAGATCTAAGGCTAATATAGGGATAGGTAGTCTCAAGTATCACTCTTAAAAATTACATACCTTTTTTTTATAATTAAATTTTCCCCCTACCCCCTTTATTCTATAAATGTAGCAAAGTGAAAATGACTAAGATAAAGGGAAATGAAGTGTGCATAGACTTACCTAGGAGGTGAAGCCTGTGAAGTTAGGTTTGAGTATGTGAAGCATGATCAAATGCATGTATTATAAGTAAAAAATTCATAAATTAGTCCTTACTTAAGAGATATCAAAATCAAAAGACTAAATTGAATAAAGAATTAAAACTAAGTAAAACTAAGTAAAGAGATGGGAAAGAGGAAGAAAATGAATACACCTCACTGGGTATATGAACCTAGTGAAAATATATGTGTGTACATGTATATAATGATCAATAATTGAATTATTTGGACTTATTTTATATCTTTCTAAATTCTCATGCATGGGTGCTTAGATAACTCAATCTAGTTTTGACTCCATCATTTCCCACCCCTACTTGGTGAATCATGACTTGTGAATAGTTTGGATTGAACTAATGATGTGTCCAACCTTATCATGTAAGTGGATTAAGAACTAAAGTAAGATATGACTCCATAATTTCCCACCCATGTGTATTAGATTCATTTGAAACTAAATTTTTCAAAATACTCTAAATTTCTAACTAGGTATATCTAACTATGTATGTCAACTCGCATCCACATGGATACATAAGGTAGTTCTGGGCTACTCAAGAATGCCAACCACTATAGATGGAGTAAGTAATTAAAATGGTATGAAATATGAAACTAGACATCAAGTGTATACATCATATAAAATTACATGGAATTTGTCTGATCAGTTGGTGTGTAAATGAGCATTCATAAATAATGTATCATGCACATGCCCCCAAATTTGATATCTGAGCATATGGATTCTAGATTGAGTTTTATAAATATATATCTTTGTGTCTAAAATGAATATGGGAATGGTCATTCCATTCATTATTCCCTAAATCTAAGAAAACTAATATGAATCTGTGTTGAACTAGTGTGAATCTAAGTAAAACTAAGTATAACTGATAAATTTGTAATTGAATATATGCAGACCTATACTATACCTATTATAGTTTTCTAGCTAATATAGGTTTTTATAAAATTAATGATAATGGAAAATATCACCATGTCTTGGATATTAGCACCATTTTTTAAAATGTGGTGCTAGTGTCCCAATTTGGGCATTAGTGTCCTTCCGGTCTATTTTTTGTGCAATTCTACTGCTTTCTTGGTCACTATTTTTCCACTATGTTTACCTGTGTCTATTTTTTTGTAACTAAGCATGTGTGATGGAAAATGTCCTATAATTGAAACTTATGATCCTAATCTCTATGACAAACCCTTGTGAATTCCCCCTATTTTTAGGGGAGTTTTTGAACTTTTGCAAGAATTATCCTCAAAATAAAAAGCTTTGTAAAATGTGTGTTATCCAGAGCATATATGATAATTGAGTTTTAATATAATATAATGTTTAAAAAAAAACATTAGAATGTAATATAATCTGATCATAAGTATGTAATTTAATATCTATGTCATGTCTATAATTCACAAGGGTGTTAAGATATATGTAAAAGTGTATGTAATAGAAAATATAAGTAAAACTAGGTAACTACCTAGGGGGATGGGGCATGATGTCCATCATGGTACCAAGTAGGAAGGGTAGATGCATGAGGTCCCTCATATCATTCAAACCTAGTGTGTTTAATAATCAAATACAAGTGTCATGTCCATAACACATACAATAAATCATATGTACAAAACACATGAGGCACGCAAAGTAGGCCAAGGGACATGGGCCCATGTCACTAAATTTGAGAAAAAAATACATACAAAGACATGTTCAAATGTCCACATACACAATCAAAAATTAAGTTGGATTAGATACACATATAAGGACATGTTCAAATGTCCACATAGACAATCAAGAAAGGCACACACAAGGACATGAGCACATGTCCAAAGTATACATAATATGAATAAAAGTGGCATAAATCTAAAGAACAATGGCATATTCAAATGCCCTAAAATAGAAGAAGCATAGAGATAAAATCAAGTCTAAATTAGGAAATATATAAATGAAAGTTTTTATGAATATGGAATACAAATATGTGTAAGAAATAAGTTATACATATGCTAAGTCTAAAGTAGTAATAGCCGACAAACAATCTGACTAAGAATAACATGATTAATATCAAGATATAACAATGCTAAATATAGGATGTATAGTATATATGGATAGAACCTAGTAATTTAAATTATGTATAGGATGCCCCAATTGGGAGAATGTGGCAATTGAAGACCCATGTATTAGTGTATATGCCTACATTGGGTAGATAGTAGCAAATCTAGATAGGTGTATGGCCTTGAGTCTTGTAGAAATTTGTAAGCACTCAATAAGAACAAGTAAATCATGTATGTATGATAAATTTGACTATACTAAGATATCTAACATATTTAGTGTTTTTAAAATATAATAAATGTAAACATAGAAATGTATACAATCTATAATTTATTGTTTTCTAAGTAATTTTTTAATGTTTTTATGATTTTTGACATATTATATTATTTTTTGATTTTTTGGATATAAGCTATGTAAAAGTAATATGAAAATTAAATATGTACAATGAGAAAGAGAGAGGTAAAGTATTTACAATAAGGGAGGAATAATAGTAACCGATGAGTCTCATGGGAGACTCACTATCATTGTGGCCTATGCCAAATAAGGGAACTGTTATGCATGTTGTGTCAAAGGATAATTGTGTTATAATAATATGTCATACTAAGTGATCTATATCTAGATTTGCCTATGTAGTGATGTTAATAATTTGTGACACTGATTGTGGTAACCTATGAACTGTAAGGGTCTTAAGAACCCATTTGGTAGAATAATCTATAGGTGGCATAAGTGCCCTATGTTGAGAACCCTAAGAACTCAATAATATTGATCTCAAGAGAAAGTGAGTAGAGGGAGGTCCTCTAAAATCTGTAACATATCTCTAACATATGGGTCTTTCTAATAATGGTCTCAATACGAGAGTATGCATATGTGTCAATGATGTAGGAGTAGACCTTGATTGTACTAGTAAATCTACTAAACTCTATGGTGTATCAATAAGAACTATGATCTGAGTTATAACTGATAACTATGTTACAATTGGTAATTGTGTTATAACTCGTAAATGTGATTTAACTGCTAATGGAATAGTTAGAGGATATTCATATATAAGACTCTCAAATATGACAATATGATTTTCATACATATATTTTTTAAGCATCTATGCACTATGGATGAGATAGCTCATAGCTATTGTATCCATGGCCTACCCAATAATATATCAAACACGCATACACTAGGTACTACTAAGAACTAAGTGGCCACATGTGTTGGTCTAACCTATAGTGGAAACATAATCTCCCTGATGGAGCTCTAAACTGACCATTGAAACCACTGATAATTATGTTTATTAGGGATATATCCTTATCTAAATACCCTAAATGTTGTAAAAGTGTGATAGTTCACTTACTAATGCTTGACCTGTTGTTAATCATAACACTCTAGATAGGATGATGATCTATGTAGACCCATATAAAGAGTGCATATAAATATATAATATCATCAATAATATAAATATATAATATCACCAATAATAGCCTACATGGAGCCAACTTTGTAAAAAGCCAATAACTAGACATGTAGTCCAAACATGCTATGTGAAAAGTTGGAAGATGTGTTATGGGTCACCCTTACCATCATATAATGTAATATTAGGTGCTATGAATCTAGATGGCAAGGGATTTTCTGTGATGTGATGTGCCAAAGGTGTGTGTAAGAGAACATTATAATCCAAGGCATGTGATGGCCTAATGGCTCCCTACTCAATATGTAACACCTTAGCCTATAGATTATGAACTTCATACATAAGAGATTATACATATGGAGTGGAGGAACTAACCAAAAGTCCTGTAAATATCACTAAAGGTTCTTGAGTTATAATTTTTGGTTGTGCTTGTTGAGTTGGCCCCACTATAGGTGTAATGATGTTATTAAGTGGGGGAGTTGAATATTGACCATTGGTTGATTTATTCTTAATTTCCATTATGTCTTGTATATTTTTTACATGATTAAGGGGTTTTTCCCAAATTCTATCTCTAAATCTCTATAGGTTCTCATCCTTATTGACAATTAGGTTGTCATTGTTAAGTGGAAGGAGAGTGTCTCAATTTTTAATTTGTGTGTCATATTGATCTTGATTATATTGACCATATTTGGATGCATTATCATTGAAATCTACATAATCAAGGTGTGATGGATCAACTCAGGAGATACAATAGGTCCCGTATACATTGTATAATCTTGAATAGAAGGAATCTAAATATGCTCAAGATTACCATCTAGTCTAACATTTTTTTCTTAATAGAAGAGAGAGATATTTTTATATGGCATATAGTAAAAAAATTGAAATAGATCTAATAAAATAGAATATATGAAATCGAAAAAACTTAAATCAAATAATGAAAATTAAAAAAATAAGGATACAAACACTAGGAGCATCTAGGGTTAAGGTTTGAGTAATTTTCTAAGTAAGTCAGGGTTCACCAAATTTTATAACCTTTTAGGACTTAGTGTATCTAAATCCTATGTTTTCTAAAGAGATTAGTAAACTAAATTAGGTAAATAATATTCAATAAATACATCCACTAATTTTTTACAAAATTGATTAGCTTTGACTTTTCTAAAAATAAAAATAAATAGTTAAAGTAATGACTTAGCTAGAAAATAACTAATACAAATGATCTAAGTGCTAGAAACTAAGATGGAAGTTGGTATGAGTGTCATAAACTAAATCTTGGTATCATAATCTCTCCTTGATAGTAGTGCCACAATTGGACAATAGTGTCATTACTAGAAAAGTGGTGGTAGTGTTCTGATATTGGTGGTAGTATCCTCTGTGTAGAACTATCCTAAGTTTCTAGGTGCACCTATGTCTAGATCTCTAAGGTTTATTTATGTGTGTATGAGTTTATTAACCTTGTATTGTACTTGTAATGACTAATTTATTATGTAAACCCTAATCCTCCATATAATTAGGGCATGAGATGAAAATTATGTTTGTTAGTAGGGTATGTTGGACATCCTCAACACCCCATTATGAAGAGAGTTTCCTATATATCAATACTCTAAGGAGGGATCAATCTTAATGTATTTCTCCCTACCTGTGTGTTTGTACAAGTACAAGTGATACTAGTATGATAGTGGCCTTAAGTTTCTTGAATATGCTTGAGACTATAAATCTAGATAATCTAAGCTTAGGGATGTTGTATATGGTACTATGAATAAGTAGGGTAGGATAGGGATTGATAACCTTAATTGTTCTCAAATTTTTTTGGGTTTGCATGTGTATTTTTCATCTTATTTCCATCTAGTGGTTATTAGGTTAAAATTCATGTATATATATTTTTATGTTGCTTGTGTAGGTGATAAAATATGTCTATGTCGACCCTAGGAGGCTTTAGTTTTGAAAATATATCCATTTGGGATAGTATAATGCAAATGATATTAGCTCCATTTTTGGGACACTAACACCATGTGGTGTTAGTGTCCTTATTATGGTGCTAGTGTCTAGATGGAAAAACACTAGGCATGAAGGGCCAAGATCAGGAAATGAGGGGTTGGGACTAATTTAGGGTTGATTAGGGATGCTTATGGCATCCACAAAGGCTAAATAAGTGTGATAATAGGCTCTGGGATAGGCCTAGGGATAAGCTAGGTATAGTTAGTCTCAATTAACACTCTTAGCACTCAAATACCACTTTATGGTGATTACAAGATCGCACTGTGTAATTTTATTACAAGTTAAACAAATAAATCTCTAATTTTATTTCACTTTTCAAATGCCACATTCAAACTTTAACTTGTTTTTATGTAGGTTAAACTAGTTGAATACATGGTTTCATTCAAAAATAGTTTTTGAACACTTCTTGTAGTGTAATTAAAAATAACCAACACTTGCATTTGGTGTTCTAAGAAAAACTTACTTGTATTTTCATTGTTAGCATGTTTGCATTATTTATTTGTTTATGAATAATTTATCATGTGTATTCTCTCCCCTTTTCCCCTTGAATGATCTTGAGTGACCAAAATCACATGGCTTATTATTATCCCTTTTCTTTTTTGATTGCATAGGGGGATTTCATCTCCTTCTTACAAATTCATAGGTTGTGGAGACTGGGTTTTCATATCCTAGCATATATACCAACCCTTTACATCTGATGGGGGATATAAATTGAGGGAAATTTTCACTAATATCATATGTAAATTCCTCTAAATGGTTTTTTGATAGTAAGGGTTTATCCTAAATGCTACTCTATCAGACATCACCCTTAGAGTCTAAATTTTGTATATCACTTCACTAAGACATTTATGGCTGAAGTGGTCATGGAGGGAATAGACCCTCTTGTGAATTACCTGTTATTTTTTATTCTTTCATGGATTTTGAGCCCCATGTACCACTACATATATTTGGGACCATTTAGAGAAGCCTTGTAAAAAAATTATATTAACACCTTTGGCTGTAAATTATTTGGAGTGTGAAGGAAACCAACCTCCCCCAAGATCTCATAGAATACCACTTGAAACAAGGGTTGAGAGATAACATGTTCCTACTTCTTGTAAGTTAAATATGTGGGTTCTAGTCAATTTACACACCCACTTTGCGATTAAATATAGGGCTTATTTTAAATATGTGTTGTTGATTATTTTTTGTCTTATACCCATCTTATGTGACATACCTTACATGTAAAACAAATCAAAAATATCCTAAGTCTAAACATTGTCATTATAAACTCACACCATAATGTGTTACTCTACTCATGCTCAATTTTTGAGTCATCTTTATCCCATCCTAGTGTTATGCTACCTAATTAACATGGTATTTTTCATATTTTACCATTATGTTATCCATTTAAAAATATATAAAAATCAAGTTCATTTGAACAAAAATTTAATTCTAATTCAAATCCAAATCAGGTTCATTTTGAATGAAAAATCTAATTTTGATCTAAATTCAAATAAAGTCAAATTTAAAAATTTTAAATGAAGTAAATATTCAAAATTCAAATAAATTCAACTTTTAAAATTAAAACAAAGTCAAATTTTTGTTGGTGTAGTGCTTTTTCCCATTGGGTTTTGCCTACACAGCCTCATGACCACTCTATGTCAATTAAGCTTCCTTAGGTTAGTTATAAAAGGGTCACATAGACTAATTTAATTTTAATGTAATTATCTAATTAATAAAATTAGAGGCTTCCTCATGTTTCCCTAATTTTCCCTATATGTACCCCACTTTTCCACTTTGGAAGGTTAGACAAGTTAATGTACTTTTATGTAAGCAGATCACTTTTTGCAATATTTTTGTGTGAAGACAAGCTTCTTCCTCCTTTGTAATTTATCTATGATTTCATTAATCCATACATAGAGTTAATAAATATTTTTTGCAATGATCTAAGATCATGGCCAATCCAACATAGTATCAGAGCCATTTTTGCTAGTATTGCAACAATCTTTGTGGTGAAATTTTGTATACATTCACTACTCTAGCATAAAGAAGGGGTTGGTGAAATTTCTTAGATAATTCATGAAAAATTTTCTACAAGAGCTTCAGATCTAAAAAATGACTATACAATTAGTTTTAGAAGATGCCAAAACCATTGGATCAGCTATAATCATGACCTAGTTCTAGAATAATTAATTTTTCCTTTTTTTGGCATTCTAAGGCCCAATTTTTCAATTTCTACAAAAATCCATACTTCTTATGTTGTGAAAAAATGCCTTCTAGGTTTTCTTCTTCAGGTCAAAATCTCAAATAGGTCTCTTACAATATTTCCATTGCTGAAGTATTTTGGACATTTTTGGCTTGTCTCGATTTGCATGTTGTCATACCTTTGTGTTAGTTAGATTTAAAGGTAGTCATTAATGCGGATCTATAATTGGTCTACCTCATGTTGCATTCATTAGAGAATCTACTAACCAATCTAGAATTTTAGTGGGCTTTTACTTAGCTGGAAAACCAAATTGAACTTGCAGCAGTGAGTAACCTCACTTTTCTAAGTTGAGTTGTTTGATAAGTCCATTACTTGATCATAGAATAAATTGAACTTGTGGAGTTTTTTTACATAAAAATTCATGAAGTTAAGTAATTAGGGTTTCAAAACCTAGATTACACTACTGTATATATCCTTAGACTTATAGGGGGTCATTACTTGTAACTTTGCCTACCTCAAGTAAAGTAGGACCAAAACCCTAACATACAATATGAAAGACCAACTCAAAATTATGGGGGTCTATTGCTTACTGGAGTTTTCAAAGGTCAATTACTTGGGGAAGCAAATCAATTTAGGAAGTCTAAATTACTCTTCTGAGATCAACCCAAACTTTTGAAGGGTCATTACTACTCAGAGTTACAGGGTACCAATACTACCTTCTTCTATTTAGTAAAGTAGCCTGGGAAGTCCAATTACTCTTCCAAGATTGAATTAGACTTTTGAAGGGTCATTAATGCTCAAAGTTGTGGGGTACCACTAATACCTTCTTCCATTCAAAAAATCAATATGAGAAGTCTAATTACTCTTCGAAGATTGAATTGGACTTTTGAAGGGTCATTGTTGCTTAGAGTTGTAGGGTACTTCTACTTCATTTTTTTTTCCACTTTTGTGTGTTTTGGTAAAAAATCATAAAAATTTCCATTTTTTGAAAGGGTCTAGGAATGTGTAGAAGTGAGAATTTGTAAGTTATATAAATTTCAATCTGTAGCTCCATTTTGGGTGTTATTTTTTCAATCCCTATGCATTGGTGGCATTATTTTAGGTCATTTGTAACATCAATTTCATTCATGGTGTAATGGCTTAAAACTCACGTTAAACCTTTTATACCTTTATTCTTGGGTACATTATTGATTATGGCTAACATCCCTCTCATACTCTCTCATACTAATAACTCATAAACACATTCTCAATGGTGCTCGATGTCTAATATTGAGTGTGTGTTGTATTATAATTTAAGGGGGGACTCTTGTTGATAGTTTAAGTGGGTACTTATACTATGTAATTTATTCTTTGATTTCATCTGAATTATGTAAATTTTTTGAATCTAATCTTAACTAATAGATCTAAACTTGATTGAACCACTCACACCATTTAACTATCTCAACTAGAAGTCTAAAATGTAACTCATCTTGAGAGGTTAAGGACTCTATCAAATCACTATGGGTAAGGAAACTAAGCCATCTATGGATGTAGAAAAGGTTAATTAGTATAATAGAAGTGATGAGGCCTATGGGTTCTTATGCCTATCAATGTCTCTTGACTTCCTGTTTCATGTTGAATCTATAAAAAAATTTAATGACATATGGACCATCCTAGACAAGGCTTTTGGAGTGAAAGACATCATGAGGGGTCATGAGCTAGAGAATGATCTCATCACATTGATCCCAGGTAACTATGATATCCTAAAAGACTTTTTTACAAAGTTTAAATCATTGAGATTATAGTTAAAATAATGTGGCATTAAGAAAATATATGACCAGTTAATTCTATCCATGCTTGTAAAATTGGGTCATGACTATTTAGTGTTCATCTCTACATTTCATGCTACCAAATGTACACTTGGATCCACTTGGAAAATGTCATAATTTGATGATTTTGTTGTTGATATGACTCAAGATAAAGATAACTTGGTTTAAATAGGTGCATTGAAGTCTTCAAAATTACATGCCTTGATTATCAATCAAGATAAAAATAAGTCTTCTAGCAGTGTCAAATAGGAGAAGAAATAGTCTAAACTAGATCATGAGCACAAAAAGATTAAGAAATCAGATGCCAAGCCTAAGGAAACATTAAATGAGTCCTCCTCAAGTGGGAAACCTAAAAAGGAGAAAATCAAATGCAAAATTTTCAAGAAACTTAGGCATGATGAATTTTAGTGCTTGAAAAAAAAGATTGAAGCCTTGACTAAGATGTTTGAAAAGAATAAAATTAGTGTTCCTAAATCCTCAACTTAGAACACATCTACACAAGATTCTACAAAGGATAAATATTTAAAAAAAGGGTAAAAACAAGGGAAAGGAATTTGTTGTAATAGCTTCTCAGCCTTTGACTTAGGTGCTTCCTATCACATGGCCTCAAAGGATCTATTTTCAAAAATAGAGCCATGTTTTATGCCTTCAATTCTCATAGGTGATAACACTTCAAAAAATGTTAGTGGTACAGGATTGACTAAAGTAAGCTATGGGACCTTCAATGATATTTTGTGTCTTCCTTCACTATCCACAACTCTTTTATCAGTGTACCAAATCACTCACATAGGTGTAGGGAAGTGAGTTGAGTTCAAACCTGATTTAGTGGTTATCAAGGAGTTTCATAGTGATACTACATTGGCTTATGGGAAGGCCAATCATCAATCTAGGCTATATACCTTCTCATAATTTACCCTAGATCAGACCTCAACTACACTAATTACTCATGCAAATGGAGTGATAAAACTATGGCATGAACGGTTTGGTCATTTAAACTACTATTACCTAGAGCAACTCAGTCATCAGGACATGGTTTCAAGGTTACCTAAAGTTAAATTCATAGATGGCCTATGTAATGGTTACATTCTTAGCAAGCATCTAGAAGAAAAATATGACAATGGCAAATCAAGGAGAGTTGAATAGAAGCTAGAAATTGTCCATAGTGACATAAAAGGTCTATTATTAAAACCTTCATTCAATAGAACTAGATACATGCTCACATTAATTGATGAATTTTTGAGGTACACCTACATTTTTTTTCTAAAAAAAATTTCTAAGGTCTTTGATCACTCTAAGGACTTCAAGGCACATGTGGAAAAGCAATTAGATTGTTTCATAAAAATCTTAAGGACTAACAATTATGTGGAGTATGTTGACAATAGGTTTGAGTATTTTTTCACATCAAAGGGGATTCAGATGCAATACATAATTACATATAGTCCTCAGTATAGTGTTGTGGCCAAATATAAGAACCATTCCTTGAAGGAAATGGTCAATTACATGCTTTAATCAAAGTCTCTTTCTCCTTAGTTTTGGGCTGAAGTAATCAACTATGTGATATAAATTCAAAACCATGTTCCACACAAAGCCTTGAAAGGAGTCACTCCTTTTGAAGCTTGGGATGGTCACAAGCCCATAGTGGATCACTTTCAAGTGTTTAGATCACTAGTAATGGCCTATGTTCCCAAGAATAAATTCAAAGTAATGGACCCTTAGAGTCAATCTTATATCTTTATGGGGTATGAAAATGGTGCTAAGGGATATGAGCTTATCCATCATAAAACTCATGAGTTAGTCATAGAAAGAAGTGTCAATTTTCATGAGGGCCCACTTGAACTCACTACTAGCACTCTAGACTCTTTAAAAGTTTTATTATACATTGATTCCACCTTAGACAGTGACTTGGATCCACCTCAAAAAAAATTTGATGATCAGGATGACTTTTCTTCTTCTTCAAGTTGAAGTGATGAGAGTAGTGATGAGGATTCTCCTCCTCCATCTCACACTCACACTTCAGATGATGATGACTCACCTCCTGATTCTCTAATCTCATATGATTCCAATCCCACTTGGGCCAAATAAACACTTCAAATTGATGGGAAATGGGTTGGAAATCCATCAAATACAAGGTAGACATGTTCATTGTTTTATAGGATTTCACATGCCTACCCGGCCATTGCCTCAGATCCACAAACCTTTGAAGAGGCATATAGAATTCTAGAATGGGATTCTAATATACAGGAGGAGTATAGTTACTTAATAAGGAAAAAAGCATGGGACTTGGTCCCTCTTCCTAAAAGAAGAAAATTGGTCCATTGTCAATGGGTTTATCAAACTTAGTATGGTATAGATGGTTCTGTTGTTAAGTACAAAGCTCATCTATTTGTAAATGGGTTTTCTTAGGTGCTTAGCATATACTACATCAAGACATTTTCTCCTATAGCCAAGATGACATCTATCAGACTCACTCTAGCCATTGTAGCCACACATCGATGGGATGTTCACCAAATGGATGTCAAGATTAATTTTATACATGGTGACCTTAAAGAAGAGATCTACATGGAGCAACCATAAGGCTTTGAAAAATATTCCTCTTTGGTTTATAGACTCAATAAATCTATCTATAAACTCAAACAAGCTCCTTAGGCATGGTATGCCAAGATGTATTCCTTTCTCCTCATAGTCAAGTTTACCAGATGCCACTCAGATTTTAATTTCTACATCTTATAGTAGGATGATTCTCTGTTGATCCTAGTTCTTTATGTGTATGACTTGGTTATTATAGGTAGCTTATGATCATCCATCTCAGTATTGAAAACTACACTTTTAGATAAATTTTCAATGATAGATATGGGATTGATGCATTACTTTACCAAGATTTAAATCATTTAGTTAGATTCTATGATAACTTTATCATAATCCAAGTATTCTCTTTATTTTTTTGCAAGGTTTAACATGGTTGATTGTAAGCTAGATCCTACTCCTTTATTTTTTGGTGTGAAGCTTAAGGCTGATTTTCTTACACCATTGGTTGATGTAACTCCATATCGACAACTTATGGGTAGTATTATCTATCTCATACACACTAAACCTAGCATATCCTATGCAGTTGGCATGGTCTCCTAGTTTATGTAGGATCCACATGAATTACATTAGAAAGTAGCTATGTGGATTCTACATTACATTCAAGTTTCACACAATTATGGGATACACTATGGAGTAGGAATAGAGATTGATTTGATTAGATACATAGATTTAGATTGGGTTAAAGATATTCAAAGTCAAAATTCCACTTCAGGTTATAGTTTCTCACTTGGTTCAGGTCTAATAATTTGGTCAAGAAAAAATCAACATATAATTGATTTATCATTTACAGAGGCAAAATATAGAGGGGTTGTCAATGCCACCACTGAGGTAATCTAGCTTTAGGGTATTCTCACTAAGTTTGGCATCTATTTTCATAGGCCAATAACCAAAGCACAATCTAGATTTGTAGGAATATGGTTCTCTATCAAAGTACCAAACACATAAAGATTCACATTCACTTCATTAGAGAGCTTATCAATGATCAAGCCATTGATCTTTGATACTATCCAAAATTAGATTAGATTGTAGACATTCTAACCAAGACCTTTATAGAGAGTAAATTTTTTCATCTACAATCTCTCATTAGGGTTAGGGATGATCCACCTTCTTATTCCTCCTATGGAGTTTCTTTACTATGTACTTGGGTACCTCATCAGGATTTCAATGTCAAGACCCAATTCTCATCTCACCTAAGCTACACTTAAGGGGGGGTGTTGGTGTAGTGATTTTTATAATTGGGTTTTGCCTACATATCCTTATGGCCATTCTATGTCAATTAAACTTCTTTAGGCTAGTTATAAAAGGGTCACATAGGCTAATTTCATTTTAATTTAATTATGTAATTAGGAAAATTAGAGGCTTCCTCATGTTTCCCTAATTTTCCCTATATGTACCCCACTTTTTCACTTTGGAAGGTTAGATAGGTTAATGTGATTTTATGCAAGTAGGTCATTTTTTAAAATATTATTATGTGAAGCCAAGCTTCTTCATCTTTTGCAATTTATCTATGATTTCATTACTCCATACATAGATTTTCTCAATCTTCTATGCAAGGATCTAAGATGATGACCAATCTAACACTTTTATAATTCAAATGAATTCAAATTTCCAAATTTAAATGAATTCAACATTCAAAATTCAAATAATTTCTACTTTCTAATCAAGTCAACTTTGAAGGTAAAAATTTGAATCAATTTCAAAGGTTAAGTCAAAATCAAATGTTTTCAAGATTTTAAAATTAAATTTGGATAATGATGTTTAAAAATAATCTTTGACCCTTCAAAAATTTTAACTACAACTTCTATAATATGATTCAAATTAACCATCATTTTACTTTGACATTTACATTAGTAAGTTTAAATTGGACTTTCTACCTTGACCAAGAGTATTCTGAAAACACATCAAGATATAACCTGAATTCAAAAGAATTCTCAAATCTAACATTCAAATGTAAATTTATAATAAAATATTTACACACTCAAATCAACTCAATTTTAACATCCTAAATTGATTTAATATGAATATTATCAACCCTCGAATGCCTAGGTATATAGGAAATGGGGCTTCATACAACCCTGGTTTAGATGAGGATTGGTCTTATGATCCACTTAGATATTTATGACACAATGAAAACCATATGTATGAAGAAGTACATCAACTTGTATATGAGTATGTGCCACCTAGAATAGAATAAGTACATAGTCATGCTTGAATAAAGGACATACCTCTAGAGTCACCTTTCACTCATGAACAAGCCCTTGTATAAACGTCTAGTCAAATTTTGGAATCTTCAAACAAAGGGAAATGGAAACTTATATACCCCTCCCAAAACATCCAAATCATTATTTCACAAATACAATAGACTAGTCAGCATTTAGATTTTTTGGCTACATCCCTACTATTTCTTCATTCAATTTAATAATCCCCCACCTATGGAAAAAACTCCACCCATTGAGTAACAATAAAAAGATTCATTATTTAATCATCCATCAAGTGTATATACATTCACAACTCCTAGTAAAAAACCCCAAATAGATCCATCACAACAAGATTCATCTGATCCACAATAAGTATTCCCTAATATGAATCAAGTCCCTTCTAGGTTATAAAACAAATCTTCTAGTTCCCAAAAAATCCCTTCTAATTCACAAAAAATCCCTTCTATTTTGTAAAAAGATCCTTTGAATTACCAAATATTTCCTTATACTTCCCATCATATCCATTTTGATCTACAATATTAGGTTGCCAATAATACACTACCACAAAAAATTGTAACCAATCCACAACAAGTTACAAATTCTCTACCATAACAAATTTTGACCAATTTGCAACAACAAGTTTCCAATCCTCCACCACATAAAGTTATGGTCATCGCTAAAAAATACCTATTAATTCACAATCTCTCCCTCCTAATCAAGAACAAATTTCTACTTTACAACAACAAGTCCCTTTGCAATAGCTTCATATCTTTTAGCTAAAAATTCCTTCATATCGATAATAGATTCCTCCATCTCAATAATGTTAATAATCTAGTTCCTAATACTAGTCAGTAATAGGTACCCTATAAATAATAAAATCCTAGTTATAGGGTGAAAAACCCTAATATCTCATCCCAAAGTGTACACATTATAAATTATCTCAATCATAATCCACCTATTTATCCAAATCAAACTAATCCCCCTTTAAAAATTTATAAAAATGTGTTTCCTCCACCCATAACACTCCCACTCTCCAAGAATTTCAATAGATAAAATATGTTTTTCTATGATTCCAATCAGGAAATCGAGGAAAAAATTAAAAATTTAATAAGATATGCCCATATCCATTTGATATGAGTTTCCTTAAATTACCTTTCCCATCTTACTTGAGGTACCCAAATTTGAAAAATATAAGCGAAGGGGTGATCCTAGAGAACACCTAAAATAATTATTTATGGCATGTCAAGAAGTAGCCTATAACAACATTTATCTACTTTACTTGTTTCCATGTAGCTTGGGTGGATAAGCCTTGGAGCAGTTTCTATACTTACTAAAGGGATTTGTCAACACCTTTGATGACTTATTTGAAAAGTTTTTAAAGAAATTATCTTATAAAATAGAGAATTAGTTGACCATGGTTGACTTATGCAATGCTTATCAATGTAGTGAGGAAAGTTTTTTTGCATACCTACAATGATGGAGAGTTTGGCTAACCACTTTCTACACAACCTTCTAAATAAAAAACTAGCAAATATATTCACTTCCAATCTCAATTTTGAGGTGGATCATAACCTAAGACTCTATTATGTTGATACATTTAAAGATATGTAGATAAATTAATATAAATTTAAAAATCCATTATATATAAATGCCTAAACAAGATTTATTCTTAAAATTAGGCACAAGTTCAATCTCTAGTGCAAGCACAAAAAAGTACATCTAAGAAGCCCAGAGTGTTTAATATAAATAGGAATGTCATAGGAAATGAAGTAATTGAATCAATACATGTGCAAATGGTGTAACCACCATCTATAAAAAATACTCCACCTACTCAATCCATTACATTACAAATACCACCTCCACAAAGGAATCAATATCAAAACATATTCTTTAGTGACCCAGGTGAGCCTATATAAGTGGTGTTATAGGAATTAGTTATGGCTAACATGGTCATTTAGCCAATTACAAAAACTTTTATAGAAGACCAAAAAAATCCCACATGGTATAGATACAACAAATATTGTGATTACCATCATGTCAAAGGACATGAAATTTATAGGTGCATGTAACTTAGGCGCTTCATCCAAGATTTACTTGAGAGTGGAAATATTGAGTTGGATAATAATGCTTCTACTTCCAATCAAATTATGGGTATCTATAAAGACCCATTTCCAAATCATAATTCCAATAATCATCACCAACCTAATAATCAAAATCAAGTTAAAATTAGAATAAGGGTAATAATAATCAAGGTCAATATTCTTAAACAAATCAGATTGGATACCATGATGTCTCTTATAACTAAAATAATGGTGTGCATCATATTAATAGTAATATCTCCTATTAAAATCAATCCATGTCAACCTTACAACACACCTCAGTGAGTCACATTCTAGGATCTTCTCCTTTGTATCCCAATGGCCCTCTTCTAACTCAAAATAACATTATTGTGTCTTGACATATATGGGTCACCATTCCAGGTCCTGCACCATCTCTTTCTAATTCCTCTTCAAGTAGTCCTCTTTTGAATCAAAATTACATTTTTACAACTCAACATCCAAGTGTTATAGTTTAAGGTCCTTCATCTCCTTCAAAGAATAATCTAGTTAGAAATAACTTGCTTTCAAATTGCAAATTACCTTCTTCCATTGAAAAGCTATATGATCTTGTGGAAAAATTAAACCAAATGCGATCACAAATTTATATTTTAAATATTTTACGTATGTTTAAAGTCCATAAATAAATATCATATGACCTTATATGATATTCCAAGGTTCTAAATTACATTGAGCCTACTCAATTCCAAGCATTTTTGGCAAATTTATCCCTAGGTTAATAGTTTACATTTGTCCAAAGTGATATGCCATCCCTTGGTCTTTTGCACAATAACCCTCTTTATACCGAAGTCATTATTTCCTATCATGAGATTAAGCATGTTCTCATAGACAATGGTTCATGCATAAACATAGCCTCATTGAAATTGATAAAACATTTGGGGTATACTTTAGTAGATTTGTAGCTAGACACCATTATTAACAAGTCATATGACAAAGTAGAAAGAGAATCACATGGCACTATTTTATTACCTATCCTTGTTTTTCCTATCACCCATAATACCCTCTACCATGTCATTAACATTGAAATGCATTACAATTTTCTTCTTGGATGTCTTTCTATACATGAAGCATGTGTAGTCCCTTCCACATTATATCAGTGTTTTAAAAACCCCATTCTAGAATGGAGGTTACTATTCCTGATGATTTTCATCCATACCAATATTGTAAACATTTGAAATATGAGTATGATAAATACAATTAATTTCTTAGCACTGAGCATGCACCTAAAAAGACAATAATAAAATTCATGAGTCTCCTAAGTCTAATTACATTGACCCAAGTAACCTTACATCCACTTTTGCTACTCCACCTCCCAAATTTCTTCCCACTTCAGTATTGAAGATTAGGGTATTATCACATATAACATCAAATATGCCATTCACATTTCCAAATTACCCAAATCTCCCAAATTCCATGGTGGGTCCAAGATGGAATGGCATCAAAATAGTTATTCTCATCCCAAGGGACCTTATATATTTTTTAAAAAGAGTTCATTGAATCAAGAAAAAACTAGTAGTGCTAATGATCCATGGAAATAAAATGATGATGATTTCACCTCTTATTATTAGAGTGTCAAATATCCTTTTCCTAACAAGATCATGAAACATCATGACTACAATTTAAATGGCTTTGGGGGAATAACAATGTATTTTTAAGCTCTTCTCAACAACTAAAGATAAAGGTACTCAAGGCATCAAATACAAATTGTTTTGGGGTGAATCATTGGGTCTTGAGAGTGACACAACTCTAGTGTCTAACAAAGATGATCTTTGCAATGATGCATAATACTATTATAATATCTATAATGAGTTCACCAACATAAACCTATTCTATTCCAATAATGTTCTTACCATCACATCCTCTTCCAATTTTCCTCTAACTCTTCATTATCCTAAACTAATTGATTGGGATTAGCAAGATCACATACTTCCATTAGACAAACTTTAAAATGAATAAGCATTTTCATATTTCTTGGGCCTTAGAGATGGTCTACTAATTAGGGACCAAAATAAATAATTTGGGATCACATTGGACCCTAATACCTACTTTAGAATGCAGGTGAAATTAGTCAAAATAAAATCAAACACTAAGGTCCACTAGTGAAAACCTCTTTAAGGCACTTTTGGACTAGGGAAAAAGTAAAGAAAAGGGTAAGTCCCTTGGTGAAAATCAATTTAAAGCACTAATGGATGAGTAAGTTCACTCTCTTCCTTGATAATCATAGAATCCTACAAGTCCATGCCTTATATTTAGATCGAATATTAATTTAGAAGAGAAACAAGTATTTGAGCAGTTCATTCAAGATTTCCCTAAAATAATTATTGAATGACCATAACCTAACATGGGTGATTATATTACTATTACATGGGTGGGTTGGATGGCCCAAAATCATATGAAGAATATAAACTCCCCTTGATATTGACTATATTAAAGTATGGATCTAAATTTCTCATAGAAGGCACCATTAAGGTCAACATTAGTACAACATATGATATAAAAATGGTTAAGTTTGGTGTGTCCCTCACTATAGAGGAATGTGAATTCATCATTATCATTCTTTGAGAATTAAGTGACATATTTACATGGTCTTATGTTGATATTCTTAGGATAGATCCATCTCTAGTCATTCACCATCTTGTTGTGCACCTAGATACCAAGCCCATTAAATAAAAATTACTCAAAATGCATCTAATCATTTCTATATTAGTCAAGAAAGAAATAGATAAATTATTGGGGGATAAATTTATTCAACTAATTTATTACTTAGAATGGATATCTAACATTATTCTAGTCATAAAGAAACCTAAATGTATTTTTATATGCACAAAATTTAGAGATATCAATAAGGCATGGCCTAAGTATGATTTTACATTACCTAACATTAACATGGTTGTGGACAAAAAAATAGGATATTAAATGTTGTCCCTCATAGATGGTTTTTTAGGATACAATCAGATCAAAATAACATCAAAAGATTAATATAAAATGGCATTCAGTACTACATGAATAACATTATGTTATCAAGTTATGCCAATTAGCTTGAAAAATGTTAGTGCTACATATCAACATTAAATCATTATCATCTTCCAAGACATGGTGCATGATATTGTTGAGGACTATGTGGATGACATTATAGGCAAATCAAAAACATGTACAAGACATCTAGTAATTATATAGATAATATTTGAGATACATCATAAATATAAGGTGTGCCTTAGCCCAAATAAATGTGTATTTGGAGTCACATCAGGTAAATTTTTAGGCTTCACTATTTCCCATAAAGTAATTGAAGTAAATCTAGCCAATGTTAAGGCCATCACAAAAATTCCTCCCCTTTCTAATTTGAAATAGTTTTGTAGTTTGTAGGGAAAAATCCAATCCATTCATTGATTAATTTCATGTATTGTTGATCATTTTCATAATTTAATTCATATCTTAAAAGACACCAACTTTCAATGGAATGTTGACTATTAAGAAGTATTTGAGTAGTTAAAACATATTTAGAAAACCCACTAGTGTTGGCTCCACCATTGCTATAAAATTCCCTATTTCTTTATATCTTAGCGACTGAACATGCCTTGGGTGCACTTTTGGCCTCACATGATAACCAAGGAAAATAATGCGTAGTATATTATTTGAGTATAACATTGGTTTATTATGATCATACTTATACACCAATTGAGAAGGCCTATTTAGCATTGCTACTCACATCTAAAAATCTACGTCATTACATGTTAAACAACAAGACAATCATAATTAAAAATTTCAATCCCTTCAAGTATCTTATTTCTGAATCATCATTGGTAGGTTTTATGTCCAAATGGATTATACTCTTAATTGATCTCAACATTTAATATACGAATTAGAAAGCCATCAAATGGAAATTACTAGAAGATCAACTTGCCAAGTCACTTTTGTCAGATACACATCCTTTGAATATTCATTTTCTTGACAAGTCTATCTTTACTCTGTAAGAATCATGTCTATAGAAGTTATAATTTGATGGTTCCTTCACAACTCATGGTTCAAGAGAAGGTATTATTTTCATTATGTCACATGGGGATCTCATTCCCAAGGAATTTAAATTTGGTTTTCTATGCACCAATAATATTTTAGAATATAAGGCATTAATTTCATGACTTCATCTAGTAGTACAATTGAAAATTTATTAGTTGGTTATCTATGGAGATTTTAAACTTATCATTAATCAAGTCATATACCAATATAAAACAAAGAACAAGAAGTTTATGCCCTACAAAAACATGGTTGAGAATATTAAACAAAAAATGAATGCATCCAGTTTGCTCAAATACCAAGAGCCAATAATAGATCCACTGATGTCATGAAAAATATTAGAAAATTAATATAAACCAATGTCCATCAATATTATTTTCTCATTGAAAAATTTCTCATGTCAGTTTACAGTCTTCTTAACACATAAATGGTATGAGATATTGTTGGTCTTGATTCCCCTTAGTACTAATACATACACTTCGCTCCAAGACCAAATTATTCCCATTGAACTACCACATAATCAACATAAATATTTCATTCATGATGCATCCCATTATACTTTACTCAGTGGTACATTCTATCATATAAGCTATGATAGAACACTACTTCATTATTTAAACTTAGATGAATCCAAATTATCACTTAAGACATGCACAAAGGGATTTGTGGGGCCCATATAATCAGAATGGCCCTTTTTAATAAACTCTTTTATATATGATACTATTATCCCAAAATGGAATAAGACGTGTTTAATTATGTTAATAAATTCTTTTCTTGTCAAAAACACAATGATTTAATTCATACTCCTTCACAAGCACTTTAGCCTATCACTTCTCCTTGGATGTTTTCTACATGGGAAATTGATCTCATAGGTAATATAAACCCCACTTCTTCAAATGGCCATAAGAATATCTTGAATGTCACTAATTATTTCACTAAGTGGTTAGAAGTAACTCTTCTCACGTACGTACCCAATAAGTAGATCTCCAAATTCATTCTAAATCACCTTATTTTTCATTATGTCATTCCCTCTACCATTATATCTAATAATGGTGAGTCATTAAATAACAAAGACATAAAATCCATATGCACATAGTTCCATGTCAAACACATATGATCTACTCCCTATTACCCTTAAGGCAATGACCAACCTGAAGTGTCTAATAAGACTATTGTCAAAATTCTTTAAAATATTGTCAACAAAGTTGTCCATTATTAGAATTTAAAATTATTCCCTACCTTATGGTCTTATTGTACCAATATAAACATTCATATAGATGCAACACCATATTCCTTGGTCTTTGGATCTGAATCTATTCTTCCTATTGAGATCGAGTTGCCCTCTCTATTTATTTCATTGCAGTGTATCATTGATGATGAGGATTATAAAGTTGCCCAGATGGAAGAACTAGAACTCCTTGATGAGAAATGGCTAGCTACCTTGAGCCATCTCAACAAATATCAAAATTAGATATATCATAGTTATAACAAGTGCATCATTCCTAGAGAATTTAAAGTTAATCATATTATATTAAAATAAAATCATAAAAACACCAACATAGACCATGAGAATAAAGGCAAATTTGAGCCAAATTGGTTGGGTTCTTTCATTATCACAACAAATTATGTTTTTAGATCATACAAGTTGGCTAGACTATATGGGAAAAGAGCTAGATGAGCCCATGAACATAAAGCATCTCAAGAAATTTTATGTTTGATTCATTTGGACATTGTCTATGAGAGTCCTTTCTTGGGGTAATTCCCTTCATGTACTTTCTTATTCCCCTTCCTTTCATTTTCCATTTCTAAGCCAATATTTATCTTTATTATATGTCCCATTATTGTCTTGATCTTAATTACGACCCACATGTGCTGCATGTGGATTTAAAAGATAGTTTAATAGGCATTTCATATTTGACAATCATCAGCACATTATTTTAGGTAGAATTTTAGAAAGTCAAAGTGTTTTTTCTTGGTTTTCCTACTTGACAATCCTTGAAACAATTTATTTTAGATCTTTGATAAATCATTCTCCTTGTTCCACATTACTTCCTTGTAATCCCAATTTGTTGTTGAATGTTATTACTTTCATATCTTGATTTACTTTTGAACCCCTACCTATGTTTTTTTTTGCTTTGTTATACAGTGTCTAGTGTCACTTGTACATCTTACTTGAAAAATACCCATGTATATAGTTTATTCCAAAAAAACCAAAAACACTTAAAAAAATCTAAAAATACTAAAAATTCAAAAATTAGAAAAACACAAAAAGAGATATATATCAAAAAATCTTTGTTTAGCTTGTCATCATGTTCTCCAATAGGTTTGTTATTGGTTCTATTCTGAGTCGCACTATCTGAGTATCATGTGGATAGAGTCCCTCTACATTTAAAATTTTCATGGGTGGTAAACCTCTTATATAAATCATGACTTCTCTATCAAATTCAAGAAAATATGATCATTCAAGCAAAATTTGATCATCCCATTCCCATAGGTGTTTGCCTATGTCTTGGGTGGGTATTTTTTATTCCAACATGATTATTTTAATTAGAATTGCCATTCATTCATTATAGTCCTATTTCAGCAATAAATACATTGGTCTAAGGTCTACATGGACTATGTAGGCAACACTTGGCTACATGGGGTAGCTTAGGTTAGCTCGGCTACTATCATTCCCATTTTCTTTCCCCACCTTATCTCTTATGGTCTTGACATTTTATGAGTTACTCCATTTTTTAAGTTATTCTTCCTTATGATATCATCATTTTTATTATCTAAATATACACTCTCATTATTTTGTGAGCTATTTTATATTATGATCTCACCATTTTGTGAGTTAATTGCATTACACTCTCACTATTTTATGAGTCATTTCAATATTTATTCTTCAAGTAAGTTTCATCCTAATAATTTTCATCACTTTTATTCACTCCCATTTTTGAAATCACTACCATCAACCTAAGGTCCATGATAGACTATGTAGGCAATGTCCATTTACATGGGGCATCTGGGCTTAACTCAGCCACTTCTTCCTTCTTATTCCATTCCCCTATAGGGGTAACACACAAGATTAACATATTCTTACCATGTATACAAAATGATTATTCCTTATTTGCTTATTAATTTTAGTTATGTTTTTATTTGTGATGGGATTGTTTAATTACTTGTATGTTTATTATATTAATTTTTTTATTTTTGGTTTAGTACATTATGCTTTTACACTTAGGTCTTTGTTTTTCATATATTGATCTTGAGTTGTTAACATTTTTATCTAAACTCTTTGTTGATCTGTATTTTTTTAGTACATTATGTTTTGCACTTAAGTCTTGATTTTTCATATCTTGATCTCGAGTTGTTAACATTTGCATCTAAACTAGTCTTTATGCAAGTGGAAATAATTTTATCACAATTCATTTTATAATTATGATGCATATTTTCATGTGAAAAAATAAATATCAAGTGCTTGAAACTCATATAGAATATTGTGCAAAGATAAAAGCATCCCCTTACAGAATATATTAACATAGCTAAATGTGCTCACATGAATAATCAAAACATTATCACACTTTTCATAATCAAACCACAGACAAAATAAAAATATGGATACATATATATTAATCAAGATACACATCTACCAATGAGCATATCCAACTAGTCATAAACATTTTACATCATGATCAAATGCTAAAATATCATCAAATCAAATCACATAATAATCAGTATTAAATTAAAGTCATTTATAACACTTGATATCTAAAGTGATAAATAAACATGAAAAATCAAACAACATAATCATGGAAAATATATTAGCATCAATATCAATCATCTACTCTACATCATGAATCAACATCACTAGAATCCGAAGTTGCATCATATATATATTAGCAGAATATTAGATTCCATAAACATCATGTGATCAAAATGAATATATATTTAAATCTTTAAAATATTACTATACATCAAGATATATACATCATATAATCAAAAATATAGAGCTATAATCAAAATTCAGCTCTGAATATGGTCATCTCTAGGAGCACTCCTTTAAGGGTTCTTCTATTGTAAGTTGTGTACTATACCATATGGTGGCATCTATTGTGGTGGACCCATAATTATTACTTATGGGAAAGGATATGTTACTAATATCTCAGATGATGAGGTGCGGTCTGACCTATATATATATATATATATATATATATATATATATATATATATATATATATATATATATATATATATATATATATATATATATATTCTCATGAAAGCTCAATTCCCTAACCCCTATTAATAATTTTGACTCATATAAACTATGATAATATTTGGCCTCATCCTTTCCCTGTACCATCTCATCCTTATTGCACACCACATTTTTTAGCTCCCCATCCAAACCTTGCTATGAGACTATATATATATCACCTCATCTTGATCCCCTAGAGCCTCTCTACATATACCTATTCCTTGTCCTATTCACTAATGTTTTTCATCACGTATGCATCCATAATGGCAAGATGGCCCTAAATGGATATCATTTGGGCAACCTACCCCCTAAATTTTGATATATTTTATCTTTCTCTCTATAACCAAACCCCAAAATCTAGTAGTTTCACCCTAGGCACATCCCAACTATGTTTGTAGTCTATACACTCCTCCTCCTACCCTAAGATATATATTACCCTAGTAGCTATCTCCCTATTCAATCTATTTATAGTGGCCTAGTCAGTCTCTAATTTTCTTGATTATGATGGTCTTTCCTATCCTATAAGTTACCCCTTGTCTGACCATGACCCTCCTAAAGTAGCAAGGGTCACCTAAATATTTCTATCTCAATTTGTCCCTCTTCTCCATCAGTATCATGTCCCTTTCCCATCTCAATATCATGATTAGAAGACTCCTCATAAATATTGTTGTTTTTCTTATCACTACTACTATTGTTTTTATTGGCACTCTCTTAACAAAAAACAATAATCATAGGTACATCTTGATGTAAAGGTACCTAAACCAAGTGCTACATTGGTGCCTATATTTTTAGGGCCACCTACATGAACATTTTTCCATATACTTATCTTAGAGTTGGCCTAGCCTATCACTTTTGATGTTTTCTTGGCTTTTGAGCCCCTGGAGGTTTAGGTTTATTCAATCTCATTAGCCTAAATTATGTCTACCAGGTTTTATATGTACCAATAACCCATGCATTATATATCCCTATAATGTAAGCCCTATCAACTAGTTATTATGTTATAAATCTCCCAATTTATACAACCCTTGGGATAGGGGGTGTATACATATAATATTTTTAAGCTTTATCAATTACTATTGCATTTCCTCTTGTAGGAACCCAATGAGTCTCAATCTCTCTAAGTGCATGTCTTAAAGGGTGCATCAAGAAAGGGGTGAGTAGACCATTGGTGCTTTGTAATAATATTATCCCCTCGACCACCACTTTTAACCAACATAAACCTCTCCTATACACTTCCTTAAGCTTTGACACCTCTCTTACACACTCCTCCAAGCAATTTACCACCTCAAATAACCCTTACCTAAGCCAAAAAAACTTTTTTGAATTTTATTAAACAAAATTGACCTGGTCCAACCTTGTACTTAAAGTACATCATCACATTATGGGTCTAGGTTATCCTTGACTAACCCAAACTGGGACTTAGCTTTCTTTTATTAATTAATGATACAGGTTTGATTGGGGTGACTCTATTGGCTAAACTTTTGGAAGGGTTTAGGGTTAGATCTAGCTATATATACACATTATTTTTGTCATTTCTTATAGAGATAAGAAGAACATCATATATTGTGCATATGTTTATCCACAATTCTAATTTCGGAGCATTATTTAAGGTTTCAATACTACACTTAGAGATATAAATATTTTATTTTGGATAAATCTTTTGGATGCATATATAATTAGTGTATCCTTGAGTTGACCTATCTTTTTTATCCTTACATACCATAAAAACCTCTTGTGAATCACCTTTTCCAAGGGAAAGATTGAGGCTCGATGGGTTTGTCTTCAAAGGTAAGTATTACTAACTCTTGTTCCTCCTTGTTAAAGTATATATATTTGCATTTGTTAGCTTATATGCTTCTCTCTCCCATGCATTAGTATTTACTCCAAATTGGCTTAAGTATAGATCTTCTACATACATTTAATTTTATGTTTATTACCCCCATTTCATTCCACATGCTTTAGTCAGCACTAGGTTAGATTTTAATTTACTATTTATTTACTTTGTCAATTTAGAAAACATAGGACCTAGCTAGTGTTTTTTGACTAGAGGATTTGGAACCCTCTCTAGTGATATTATTATGTTAAGGGACCACTTTGTTAGGTCTAGTAGATCCATCTTGGTCATGACCCCAATTGTCTAAATGTACCAACAAGTGGAAGGGTAAGTGTGATTCATCTTCTCTGAGCTAAGATTGATTTGTAGATCAGCTTCACTTTAACTTGTATAAATTTTAGTGAACCTAACATTAATCTAAACCTTGTAGGTTTTATTTCACACATTCATTTATTCTCATCTATTATATATATTTTTTTTCTATAGTATTTTATTAAACATATCGATATAATCTAATAGTCTGTATGTAAGTTTAACACATAGCCACTCCTATCAACTTTATATTTCTTTATACAAGTCTTATCCAATAATAGGTAACTAGATCGATCATCTCGACTTGGATCTTTTTTTCAACCATAGGTTTGAAGACTTTTTCAACCCATTCAACTCTATTCATAGATCATTTTTAGTGTACAATTTTGGTAAACTTTGTTGACCTAGTCAACTGTATTAGAAGAATATAATAAAAAACATTTGATCAACATAGTATAAAAATAGTAAATCAAGCATCTTCAAAAGTTATCAAGGTCCATTCTTAACTTCTTAGTCATTTTTTATTTTTTCATTTATATTCCTAATTATTATAGTTTGTAATCTATAAAATTATAACCCTATAGTGAATTAGGTCGACTAGATCGACACGTTTTTGTAGCTTTCTTTATCTCTATAAGACTCATTCGACCTATTCAACTATGTTCTTTTGGATATTTATTCCATATACAAATCAAGAATGTAAACTATGTTATGTATTATTTACATACAGTGTCACCTGGACTAACTTTATATTTTTTCAAAATAAAGGAATTAATCTATCTTGCTAGTATTTAATTCACTTTTCATTTTTATTACTTGATTGCTTAGAGTAACAAATACAAACTAAATAGGAAGTTTTTAAATTACTGATTTAATCATATTGTTTTCCCCTTTTACACACACTTCCAAATCACTTAACACTAAAAAGCATTAAATAATTTCTTCTCAAGGTCTACCTACTTGGATTTCATAACCAAAAGGGAAGATGAATTAGTTTTTTGGCCAAGTATAAACATGTGATTGATGGTATATATTGGCAAAGCACCTAGCACCCTTATCACTATGGGATTGTGACTTTAGGGGTAGGCCCCAATACCAAGATAGTATTATCACCAATGTAGATCCATTTTAGCCTAAACTACATGAAACTATCCATATATTAATTTTCTAGTTCCTTCTTACAGCCAACTCCATATCACATTAATTTTAAATTTTATTATAAATTAAAAACATTTACGAATGGCCACTTAGATTAGCATTTGCATTCTAGTTTTTTTACTTTCTCTTTACAAATTGTATTTTGTATTATCTAGCAATGGTATAATTTTTATGCTATGTGATACAATTTGATCAAACACATTGATCTAATTACTTATGTGTTTAATTTAATTTGCTTAGTCCTCATATTATAAAAACTTTCCATGTCTTCAAAACACAGTCATCCATGTCAACTCATTCTCTTACTAGATATTTGTCATTTTTTTTGTCAATACACAATTGACCTATCTAACTGTGTATCTTTTATAAGCCTATTCAATTTCTCCATCTATAGAACATAGTCAACCTACATTATTATGTTATTTATACCATGTTCTCACTAGAATATGAGCATGATTTAGAGTACACAACTGAATTACTCTTTTGCATCAATGAATTCCCTCAACATAGAGGAAAATATCCTTCAACCATCTATAATATCATGATGGGTCCTCATATAGGATAACCCCATTCACCCTCTCCTACCTTTTCTTATGGATTTGGGGAAACCACTTTCTTTGCACTTCAACCTTTTCCTTCTATAATGTCTCCTTCCCACACCATGACATCATATTCCATGTCTTCTTCAACCTCCAAGACAAGTATATCTACCAACATGGTAGGTTCAACTTCTAGTAGGCCTCTTCAAAAGACCCATCCCTTAGTCATGATATTAGTGTATCTTTTTCTACCAATACTTCTCATTCTACTAGTGCTTCTTTTAATACCAATTCTACTCATGCCACTATTACAATACATGCTACTACTTCATCCCACACTCATAATCAAACTCAAGCCATTAATACTAACACTAATACATCGCATGCTAAATTTACTAGTCAAAATGTTTCTCAAACTAAGTCCTATTATAAAAACTTAATTAAATGTATACCTTTTAAACTAATAATGTAAATAATATGAGGTAGATACAAAATCATCTCATTCATCTCCAAAACTAGCCTCAACAAGTTTCATGGGGAGCACAAAATCATCCCATGATAACCTTATCCCAAAACCACCACTCATCAATAAAACCATTAAACATCTAAAAACTGAACCTATTGAACTCAAATTACTCATATTGACATAGGAGGTAACACACCCACCATCACCTATAATAGATCTACTGATCCCACTTTGCATTTTAAAAAAATGGTAACCTTTATAAAGATTGGGTTAAGCTTAACACATTTTATGATACCAAACTATTAGCTAAAAAACTATTAGGAGATGATTTATATTGGTATAATCGATTAAAAACCTACCTCACTAGCCTTGAAGACTTGGTCAACTCACTAGTCCAAGAATTTCAAACTAGTGATCTTCCCAAGAAAAACTTAGCCCACTTATAAATTGTAAGTGTGAAACTAAAATAGCACAAGCCTTAATCAAATAATGGAAAAACTTGTCTAAAAAATATTAGCATGATATGGTAGATGACAACATCTTCCACCTATTCATAAATACTCTATACCCCAAATAATAATATTAGGTTTGGATTCTCTCTCCACAAACCTTGGAAGAAGCTCTTTACTAGGAAACATGACAAGACATCCTCATGCATTAGTTCAAACCAACTCAACCTATAATGGGAACTTGTATGCTCATCAAAAACAAAATTATCATGTAACCAATTATGGTGTTATAGATGCCTATGAAACTATTCATACCATCCAAGAAATTACTCCAAATAATGTTGTGGAGTATTCCCCCTATAAACAACACTCCTACTCCCACATATTCTCAACCCAACCATGCTAATGTGCATAAAACATTATCCCTAGCATAACTCTAAAAATGTCTTCCATGACCTCTACCATGAGATTTTCACCCCACTCATCCTATGAAATCATGGTATGATCCAAAACAAATTTGTTGGTTTCATGCAAGTTAGGGCCATTCTCATAAGACTTGTAGATAATTATGCAATCTTGTTATGGATTTTCTTTTTGATCCTAAATTTTATCATAAAACCCTTATTCAAAAGCATGAACAATCTTATGACATATCTTTTAAATAACATGAATTGTAAAATAATAATAAAAACTTTAAACCAAGCCAATACTCATCTTGTTATCTACAAAGATCCTCTTCCTAACCACCAAGATAACATCAAAAAACTTACTCCTACTAATAATGTTGAAAGTCTTATAGACCTCACTACCAATGATAAAAATGTGATTAATATGGCTAAAATTAGAAGATTAGTTGCTTTTATTGACTCAAATCCAACACCTATAAATCACACTTCTCAATTGTTATGCATCATTCAGGATACTTCCCCATCCCATCTAATGGAATTGGGAAAAGAGTAAATTATGCGCATACATGTATCACCTCCAACCACACAACTTGATTATACCTCTCATACCATTTCGACTCTTCCCCCAACATCCACATAACAAGACAACATACCCAAAGCTTCCAATAGTATTTATTCTACCTAACCATAATAAATACTTCAACTAACCACAACATCACCTAAATTAACTCATCCCATTTATAATCAAACTAAACACATTATACCATGTCGACACAAATTCAATTATACCTATAACCCTCCTTCTTAGGAGCTTTGGAAACACTATGCACCTATATCTAATCCTCCCATTGTGAAACTTTCTCATCTCCCATCTCAAATACCTTTCTTAGAACTAATGATAACTTATCCCCATCATCAAAACTATCTAATGAAATTATTGTTCAAAATGAACATCCCTTGTCCTCCTTTGATAAGATGTGAAGCTACCTTATCTAGATCTGAAGATAGTATACTTCAACATTACAAAGAGATGTCCGTCCACATTGATGAAATAGTGAACACTTCTCTCTCACTAAATTTCTTTATCACTTTTATAACTCCCAATATTATACTGCTATATACAAATAATTCTCCTCTATTCATTAGAATCTAAATTGGTGATATCCAAGTTAAGCATGCCTTGATTTATGAAGGTTTATGCACTTTTGTTGCCTCTCTTGACTTCATTAAGATACTTAGATATTCTAAATTCAACCTCAAATCTACATGTATTACATGTCAAGGATATGATAGAAGGCAAATGCATCCTATAGGTTTTGTTTAGATTCCCTCTACCATTCCTCCTATCAACATCCATGTGAAATTTATGATCTTTAAATTTCCACTTTCTTAAAACATCTTACTTGGTCGACCTTGGATCTATCATATGGGAGCAGTCACCTCATCCTCATACCAATGCATCAAATTCCCTCATAATGAATCTATTTACAAGATTCAAGGAGATATGAACCCTTAGAATTTCTAACAAATATCTTTAAAATTCCCACCATTGAACCCCTTTCTAGTGTCTATTTTTAGGAATCCCAACTCTTTAACTATCTAGTCAATTCCACTCAAGGTTATAATGGTCACCCTAAATTAATTGGGAACATTCAACCTAACCTCTGATGATGATGATCTAGATGAGATAAGCCTCAAGATCAAAACCTCTAATGGAAATTCATATCCCAACTTCCTCCTTATTAACAACCTCGATCCCATCAACTACCTTCTGATGACATACTTGTTATCTTAACCAAAACTAGACACTATATCCATCACACTTCCTTTGATAACAAAGTCATTCCTACATGTACCATCAATGTGCATACATCTGACTATAATTATGGTTATGATTTATATGACTCATTTTTATCTAAATTCATCCAAGTTATAAATTCTAAAGTTCTTTGATATCATTCCTCTTTATTTTAGTATTTTCATTCATTTTTATCACTCCTTCCTTTATATCACCTAATATTAGTCTTTCTAATATTTATCATAGGGTAAAGATGGAACATTCACATGGTAAACCTCCATTAATATCATAACCCCTAAGGATTATGTTCATGGATCATTCCATGATAGGGCCTTATCACTTTGCCACATACCATGACCCTTATAGCTTACTTCCTTTAGAGATGTTAGCCATTATACTTAAACTTGCTACATAGCTAGCCTTACCAGCTAATAAGACTAGTCTAGTATCTAAACTATCCCCACAATTTATTTATGATGTATTTCTTCTCTTATATCATCTTTATCCCATGCCCAAATAATGGGAAAGATTAGCCTTATTGTGATATCCAAAAAAAATTCAGTCATTAGAACAAAGATTGATAGTTATATTATCTACCCTAGGATTATCCTTCCACCCCTTTAGCTAGTATGCCCCTAAAGTCTACTAATAAAATTATTTTTTTATTTCATGGGATAGATAACCACTCTTCCACTCATTACCAAAAACTTAGGTAATACATCAACACATTTCACCTAGCAACTGCTCAACCCAAAGATAAGGCTATACCTTCTCTTAAGCTATTACCAAAGTATATCCATAAATATGGGTAAGTATAATATATTTGGTACCAATGTAGTACACATCATATTGATAGCTACATATTTGATACTTCCCGTAGTTGATACCTACACTAGTCATTCCTCCTTCTATAGGTCATACACATAATAATGCTCCTCCATTTTTGTAAGTTACACCTCCTTCTTGCCCTAAAAATATCATTCCCATCAAGACATCCATACCCCACATTGAGTATCCTACTCACAACATCCTACATGAGCATTAATCTTCATTAGCTACACCTACATTTTTAGTTGATATGATATGGAAGGAAGTTTTTGCATAAATTTCTATGAAGATTGATGAGACTCTAGATAGCGTCATAATTTAGATCCATAGATATGTTTTTGATGTCATGGATAATATTTATGGTCAAATATATCAATATTTATGAACACAAAATGTTTTTATTTAACATTATCATATTTTATTATTTGGATTAGATTTATGATCCCTTTTTATTATCTATTATACACTTGACTATATATCAAATTTTATTTCATTTATCTATTTTACATGGATCATTATATTATGTTTTATGTGTTTTATATGGTTTCATTTAATTTCATATTTATTATGGCTTCTTATCATTATTTTCATGAATTCACACTTATTATTATGAGTTCACTTCTTTCATATATTCTTTTACAATGATTGTTATCTTATTTCACTAAAAAATTAGATAATTGTTATTGTGACTTGGTTATACAACCTTAATTCCCTTAGTATTCTATATCTACCATATGATCAATTAGCAAAAAATACTTTCATTTTACTCCTACCATATACTAATCTATTTTGGATCTTCTTTCTTCCCTTGTATTCCTTTCAAATACTAAGTATGCATTCCATTAAAACTCGAGATTACATATTGGTTCATAGGTAAGCCTAAGTGTTTATTTAGAGTCTCATTTAAACCAAATTCTAAATCTCATTTGTTTGTATCACTTTTATCACTCATGTTGGTTATTCCAAATCCATATGGAGTAATCATAAAATCCATAAAAAGGTTAAAATCCAAATCATTTAAACAAAAGGAAATGATTCAAAAGGCAACATGCAAATTCAAAAGTCTAATCACACCAAAATACATAATTCAAAGCACATTTCCTATTTTTAATTGAATCTCAAACTCCATAGTTGGCCTCATGATAGATCTAAGGTCCATTTGGGTGCATTAGGCCAATAGATTGGGATAGGAGAATAACAAAATCTATAAGTGTTACATACTTTCTCACATAAGTACCCAATATTCATAGTAGACTGATGAATTTGTAAGAGGTTTTGAGGAATGGGGAACATGTTGTGGGATAGTAGTTCTATTTTATTTTTCTTGTTCATATAACATTAATCATTTTATCTTAGTATCTCACCTATTTATCTATACATCTTTATTCTTATTGTGAGTAGGTATCCTTTATATTTTGATGGTCACTGGTGTGATCATAGGAATTTGATATTAGAGAGGAGGTTAGCTCAAGTGTTAGTTTTACAAAATAATGAAATCAATACAGTAACATGCTAACATCTCTAAGCCTATATATTAAGTGGATCATGATGGAAAAAATAAAATTAGAAACCCAACTAAAATTAAAATAACAACAATCTTTACCTTCCTTGAGAGATTAAAAATATTTATTCATTGCTTGCTTGATTTGTGCTCAAAGAGTCTTTGGGAATGGAGTATTATTTTCTCCTTCTCTCCTTGGTACCATTATTGGCTTGTGGCTTGATATGGCTTATGCTTGCTTGATGTCTTGGCTCAATATTTTGGCATTATAACACTATTATCATGAGTTTTATGTAAACATTTGAATTATAACCCTACACTATCTAAGCTCTATAAATAAAGAGGCAAAGCCTTGTATTTATAGGCTCTCTAAATAAAGAGGCAAAGCCTTGTATTTATAGGCTTAGGAACTAACCCTAACTCAAGGTGAGTTAAAGTGTATTTTAAACATGGAATGGGTTCAAACCTTACCTAAGTGAGTTAGTTAACCCTAGTAGAGTCAAAAAGTGTCAATAATTAATTATTTGCAATGAATAGTCATGGGTGAAATGTTTTAAAATATTTTCAAATACTTGATAACTCTTAAAAGGTAATCATGAAAGCTAGGATATTTGTATTTTTTAATTTTCTTTTTTAGTAATTCATTAATTATACACGGATAATTCAACTAGGCATTTAATTCAGTTTAGCATTTTAATTAATTCTACTTAGGATTTTAGCATTTAAATATTTGATTTAACTTTGCACTTGCCCCACGTAATAGGTTTATAAGATAACTTGCATGTTGTGATTCCATGGACAGAGATGAATCTGTGAGAGGTTTTTGTTGATTATGGTAAGATACCCCAATTAGGGATGTCTCAATGGGATTTTTGGCTTTGGTGAATGATGCACAAGAAAATTTGGGATGTTCAATTATTCTTAGGATTAATTTTTAATGGTTGGTAAGAATCAATCTAAATTCTGATTGAAGGCCATTGGTGGCCATTTTTAGGTGTCTATAGTTTACCGTTATTTGGGAAGATGTTGCAAGTTATAAGCATAGTAACATCTTCTCAAAGAATGAAAAGGTCTTGTATGCTTATGACTTCAAGGGAAATGGATGAATTGTAGTTTCCCCCTTGAGGGAATGGTTAGAAAAGGAGTCAGTAATTAGTCCCTTGAAAGGACAAAAAAATTATACCAGAAATATGAAATGGGGTGGAAGGGACTGATTTGCCCATAGGAGGTTATAATCAATGGCATATGGAGTTACCCTTGTTAAGGTATATAAATAGGATGATTTTCCCATAGGTAGTTATAATCATCAGCATATGTGGGATAAAAAAGGTTATGATTTACCTAAAGGTGGTTATAATAATAAAAAAAGGCTTAAGGTAACAAGAAGATGATTATACTAAAGGTAGTTAAAATCATCAAAAGGAAAAATAATGATTTGCCCATATGTATTTATAATCATTGGTAGGATAAAAACATGCCCCAATTGGGTGGTAGAGATAATAGTTTGCCTAAAGGTGGTTATAAGCATTATCACCATGAAAACATGCCCTAGTTAGGTAGAATAAATATAATGATTTTCTCACAAGCATTTATAATCATTAACCTTAAATGGATGGGAACACAATGATTTACCCAAAAGTGGTTGGAATCATTGTAAAGCAAGTGGGATGGTATACAATGATTATCCTAGAGGTGGTTATAAGCATTGTACCCTAATAGTGGCAAACATGATATGGAATGATGATGACAAATTGGTATAGAGGATAAAGATTAATTTGGGTAACCTGTTAGTAGGGAGATGCTCATCTGAACTAGGAAAGGATGAAATTTTTTTCATTGTTTAATTACTCTATATAGGATATGATTTGTATTAGATCAATAATATTACTAGTGCCAAGGAGATATATCGTTACTACATTATCATGTAGACTCCTCAAGGTAATTTTTTCTATAGCACATGATGGTAGGCATCATGAAATAATACCATTATAACTTGGCTAAAATATACATAAGTACTGACATGCAATCTAATACTCAATTGAGAATATTGCACCAATGTTAAAAACCATGATGACAATGTTGATGTATGAATATGGATGGATTCAATAATAATGCACAAAGAATCACCCAATGAATGTATATAAACTAAATCATGGAACAAAAATAAATCAAACAAATAGGCAAACAAATAAATAAAACACTAAGAAAAGAAAAAGAAAATAAAATAAAAAGAAACAACAAACAAACAATGGTTAATCACATTGTTAGAACAAACAACACATCACAAACAAGATGAAAAATAATGCCCCTAGATGATAAGAGATAATGAAACAAATAAAAAAAATGGGGGGAATAGAAGAAAAGGAAGGGGGTGTCAGGCTATCTCCAAGTGCACTAGGCAAGTGGGCGTTACCTACGTAGTTCTATGGATGTAATATCCAACAAAAATGCCAGGTCAAATGTAGTTCTCTCAAGAAATGGAATAGAATAAAATGATGATAAAAAAACATGATTGTGTTATAGAAGTGTTGGAGAGTTGTCACTAATGTCATAGTGATGTCATGTAGGTGTCCTAGTGAGTGGATGAATTGCTTTGGTAACCTAAGTAATAATGATAAAGTGTATAATGTGGTTGTCCTAGTGAGCTTAAAGGAGGATTGGTTGATCTTCAATTTCAAAATTATTATAGATGTTCAAGGATGAGTATGGTGATTGAAACATGTGAAATATGTCCCTAAAATGTTTTATATGATTGAAGAGCTTGTTTGCATAAGTGGAATTCATCTAGTTATCCATAGTTTTCATCTAGACAGTTTTGTCCAATGGTAAAAACTCTGAGTAGGTTATTTGATGAATTTCCATATGTGGATAAGTCAAAGGGAGTTGGTCATATGGTTGTGATCACATTAGTCCCTATTTTTTATGCACCAAATCTCAATTCATTCATTAAAGCATAGTCAAAGATATGAGGGTGCAAAGTTAGGCTCCCAGGCTTTTTAACAATGTTTTCCCATACTTAGCCAAATTTGCAAAGTGGCAAGAAGAGTGGAGTAAGCATTTTTATGGTGGAATATCTCACACATGTGGATGTTTAAATAAAAGTTGCTAATATGGGTTTGTTCAATTTTTTACCTAATTTATTTTTGATAATTTTTAGGTCATGAAATGAAGTGCATCAAAATTTATGTAGGATCAAAGTTGGCCTCCCAGACAAGTTCCAAGCATAGTTGGGTCTGTAATAGAAGATTTTGATAAGGAATTTTAATGGCATTGTATCTCACACACATGAATGTTTTAGGATTAGTTTGATACATGGTTGGATTCCTCTTTGAAAGGATATCATATGGTCCAAATTTGAGTTCATGCGTCTAAGTGTAGAAGTTATTGAGGTCCAAAGAAGGCTTTTCAGGTAAATATTCAATGGTCCCCATACTTAGTCATATTTGCATGATGTTAAATATCTAGACCTAGGGAAGATATAACATCTCATATGAGTTCATACAGTGAAGATATATTATGCACATAGACTCAAATGGGTCAATGTGATAGTTGTTTAACAAAGGTAAAGATCAAGCAAGTCTCAGAAGATCAATAGAGAATGTGTGGTCCAAGATATCAAGAACCTTTGTTATGAGGAAAAGTATATAAAGTTTAAAAAATAATAAAAGGTATAGAATAAGGATATAATGTCTCATTATTGATCATATATATTGATCAAATAGTGTGTGGTGATTGATAAGGAACTGGCTGATCAACAAAGATCAAAGGTGCACAATAAGTCAACATTCCCAGAGTGCACGAGATGAGGTCAAAATGGTAGATGTTTAAAATTTGGCTTTGGAAGACTATGTGTTAAATTTTTAAAAAAGTTTATTATTTGATATTGATCTAAATCTGATAGGACATGATATTTGAGCATTGTGTTTGAAGGTCAACTGTGACCATTTGTATTTGAATATTTTAATTTGTAAAGGAAAAAATGGTGTCTTTTTGGGATATAACTTTTGATCCAAGATGAATTTGCTCATGAATTAAAAATAGAAGTGGTAGATTAATCTAGTTTAAATCTAAAAATATGGATTTGAATATTTTAAAGTGTGTACAAACATATATATTGATCTACAAAGTTAACTATGTGTTCGTGCATGGATTGTAAGTGACCCAAGAATATTGTTCAAGCTTGTTCTAATGTTATCTTGATATATATTAATGAATTGGATATTGGGGAGTGTTTTAGACTCAATAATAATTATATATGTGAATTATAACTATTTTTATAATATTATGTAGTATGAACAAAGGTTTACAAGTTGTCTATGTATTTGTTCATGGTAACTATGTGTGCAGAGAGTTCTTTGAGAGAATTGTGCTTAAGAATAAGGGTACTATGATGGATTTTGGAACTTAAGGGGGAAATATAGATCATTTAAAATTGGTATAATATTTTTTAAAGTGTTCCTATATTATTATTATTATTATTATTATTATTATTATTATTATTATTATTATTATTATTATTATTATTATTGTTGTTGTTGTTGTTGTTGTTGTTGTTATTATTATTGTTATTATTATTATTATTATTATTATTATTATTATTGGATAAGTGTCAAAGCATTGAATGGGTCTCCATAGGACCTAAAAGTGACTTAGGCCTATTTGAAATTGGTTTGTGCTTAAGTGTGACCCATGTGAGATGCCTTAAGGGTGAAGGCATGTTTTTTGGCCAACAAGGAAATATTATGATCTTGTTAATTCCTGATTTATATATAAATTAATGAAACTAAATGAGATGGATTATATGTTTTTTTTCAAAATACTTAGTGAGAGAGTGCAAAGTGTGCTTGTGAGAGTGGTGGAGCAAAGGAAAAGTAGATGTGCCTTGTGGATGGGTTGAGAAGTAGAGCATATTTTTGACTATTTTTATGACCTATAATTCATATTTTGATGTTAGATAAGTGATATTTTATTTTGAATATAGGAGAAGAGGTCTAAGTGTGCATATGAGGATAGTGTGAGTGAAGATGGAGAGAGATTATAGCCTATGTGAGAGGCATGTTTGAGATAGAGAGAGAGTGTTTACAGGGTTATATAAATAGAGATCCATCATAAAGTGTTGAAGATACCATTTATAAGGTGGAAGTGTTCAAAGGAGGGTTTAAAGGACTTGGTCTTCCGTAGGGGTAGTTGCTTCTTCTAAAACAAGTGTTTTAATAAATACCTTTAGTCAAGAGGATATGATCAAGGTTTACTAGCCTAAAAGAGTTGATCAGTCTCATTTGTAATTTTTTAGAGTATAGTATTCCATTTTTGTTGCAGTCTTGAGAGTGTTATTTATTCCCCATGAGGGTTTTCCATAAGAACTATGTGTTATGTGTTTGTTCTTGTGTATGCATTGAATGAATGAGCTCTCTTGTTAATGTTGCTTGATCAAATTGATATATGTTGATTGGTTAATAGTTTAAAGTACTACAATTGAAATTTAAATATTTGGGCTCACTAATTCACCCCTCTTAGTGATTGTACCTCTAATAATTGGTATCAAAGTTGGTCTTTCTTTCAAAGTTTAACCACTATAAGGTGATCAAAGGGATAATGGTTGACAAATAGGTTGTGGCTTATCTTCAAGACAAAATAGTATGTGCTCTATCAAATGTCAATTCAATCATAGATGTTGTAAAGATGCAAGTGAAAGATCTAGAAGAAAATGTCAAGAATCTACAGGTCATGATGGGTAATGATCTCAACCAAAGGGAGGAAATTTTTTAAAATAAAGTCATGACTTACTCATATGTGCTCTTATCCAAGGATAAAATGGATTTGACCACCACAAAAATGGTCAAGAATGAAAATTTGCAGATAGGTAATGATCAGGAGAAAATTAGGTCAAAGTTTGAATGATGTCTTCAATGGGTACTACTTCTCCTATAATCAATTTAGTCATAGATATAGGGATTGTGCTTTCTCTCCAAAGATCAAAAGGAATCATATATGATACAATTGTAACCAAAAAGGTCATATATCCATAAACTGTAAAAGATATTTTTGGAAAAAGGATATACAAGTCATTGACACAATCAAATGTTTCAAGAAGACTAAGTCTAAGACTAAAGAAGAAAAGAAGAAGAATTCAAGTTTTCCACCAAAGGAAGAGTCAATGTTTGTTCAAACATCCTCATATACTCAATAAGATGGGAATACGAGACGGTTCATAGATAGTGGATGCTCAAATCATATGACAAGAGATAAGAATAAGTTTATTTCTCTCAGGAAGACCAACCTTGGTTTAGTGAGATTTGGTGATAATAAATCTGCTAACATAGTTGGCAAAGGTACTGTGATTTTGGATAATGATCATTCTAGTACTGAGAATGTCTTATTTATAGAAGGTTTGAAACATAATAATTTAAGTGTGAGCCAAATTTATAATTAAGGAAATGTTGTAACTTTTCATGATGATGTTTGTGAAGTAATAAAGGCTATAAAATTAGTTGTAAATGTTTATAAAATAGATAACAACATGTATGTATTCTATGAATCCAAGAAAGAGGAGTGCTTCATGAGTCAATTGAAATAAAGATGGATTTGGTATAGAAGGATTGGACATATAAATTTTGATAACATGGTAAAGATCAGTTCAAAGTGGTTGGTAAGGTATATGCCTAACATTTCTAAGATTCCTCATTCTCCTTGCAAGGCATGTCTTCATAGGAAGAAAACCAAAAGGAGATGCAAATCTAAGGATTTATCCACTAAAAAGCCATTAGAATTGATCCACACTAATCTATGTGGACCTATGAGAACCCAAAGTATTTAAGGTAATATCTACTTCATACTTCTCATTGATGATTTACTAGGATGACTTGGATTTTTTTTTCTTAAATAAAACTCATAAGCTTTTGTAAAATTTATGGAATTCAAAGCACTTTTAGAAAATGATAAAGGGTCAAAGATAAACTATGTAAGATCAAATAGAGGAGGTGAGTTTTGGTTATGAATTTGATGATTTTTTCCCAAAAAAAGGGATAAGGAGATAATATTCTACTATTAGAACACCACAACAGAATGGTGTTGTTGAAAAAAAGAATAGGACTATTCAATAGATGAGTAGAACCATGCTTCAAGATTTCAAACTATCATATGGCTATTGGGAAAAGGTAGCCAATAATTCATTTTACATTTTAAATAGGTGTCAAATCAGAACAAATGGTGATAAGACTCCTTATGAGCTATGTAAGAATAGAGCAGCTAATGTCAAACATTTTAGAGTGTTTGGGATCATGTGATTAATCAAAAGAGATGAAGAGAATCTTGGAAAATTTTATTCAAGGTATATTGAGGTCATATTCTTAGGTTAATCTTCTATCAATACTACTTATAGATGATTCAACAAGAGACTTCATAAGATTGTTGAAAGTTTAAACGTAAGGGTAGATGAGACTAGTAGAGTCAAGAAGCTAAAATTGTAAGTAAGTGATTTAATTCAAAATGTTATTGAAAATAATGATGAGTTATCTATTCAAATAGATGGTTAATATGAAGAGGAAGAAGAAAGACAATATTATAAAGCTCCATCTAGAAGAATTTAAAAAAATCATCTAATCTCTCAAATTATTGGAAATGTTGGTGCAAGGTTGCAGACTAGAAGGAGAGTTTTTATCAATAAAAATCAACAAGGATTAGCTCTATTATCCATGATTGATCCCAAAACATTCATGGAATATAGCAAAGATGAAATTTAGAATGATGAAATGAATTAACAAATTGATCAAATATAAAGTAATGAAACATGGAACTTAGTTCCTAGACCAAAAGACAAAAATGAGATAGGTACCAAGTGGGTTTCCAAAAATAAGATTAATGAGTAAGGAGAAGTCATAAGGAACAAGGATATATTGGTGTGTAAAGGATATGCTCAGGTTAAAGGAATAGATTTTGATGAAACTTTTGCTCCTGTGGTAAGAATGGAAGCAATTAGACTCTTTTTGGTATATCAAAGCTTCAAGGTTTTTAAGGTATATAAAATGGATGTGAAATATGCATTCTTGAATAGAAACTTAGAATAAGAAGTCTAAATTGAGTTACCTGAAGGATATTTCATGTCAAGTAATCAAGATTTTGTATGTAATCTGAAGATGGCTTTGTAAGGTCTTAAACATGCTTCTAGATCTTGGTATGTTAGGTTAGATAAGTATCTTTTGAGTCAAGGTTTTAGAAAGGGGTTAGATGATACTAATTTGTACATTAAGATATACGGAAATAATCAATTAATTGTTTCCATATATTTTGATGACATAATTTTTGGATCTAGCAATGATAAAATGATTAGAGATTTTGTAGATACTATGAAGATTGAATTTGAAATGTCAATGTTGGGAGAACTGTCTTTCTTCTTAGGATTAAAGATTAATCAAATTAATGTAGGGATATTCATTTCACAAGCTAATTACATCAAATATATGCTAATGAAGTTTGACATGATGTATTATAAGCCAATGGGTACTGTAATGATCATAGGGTACAAGTTAAGTAAACTAGATGACTCACCAAAAGTTTATCAAATTTTATATAGATCCATGATTATAAGTCTTTTATATTCTACTACTTCTATGCCTGATATCATGCAAGAAGTGGGTCTTGTAGGAAGGTTTCAAGATGACCCTAGAGAATATCACTTAAAATTATTCAAAAATATCTTGAGATATCTCAAAGGCAACATAGAGTAGGGTTTATGGTATTTTAGGAGTAAAGAATTCTCTTTGAAATCTTATACTGATGCAGATTGGGTAGGTTATGTGGATGATAGTAGAAGTACCAATGGTGGGGTCTTATTCATGGGGGAATGCTTGGTGTCTTGGATAAGTAAGAATTAAGACTCAGTGTCTCTATCAACTGCATAAACTAAATATATAGAAGCTTCTTATTATTTTATGCAAGTCATATGGATGAAACAAACTTTAGAAGATTATAAGGTAAGATAAAATGGACCTTGTTCTATCTATTGTGACAATACTAGTGAAATTAGTATCTCAAATAATCTTGTTATGCACTCAATGACTAAGCAAAATCCTATTAGATATCTTTTCTTGAGAGAACAAGTGAATAACCAAAGTGTTAAGTTAGAGTATGTGCCTACAAAAGAGAAGTTTGTAGATATTATGACCAAACCATTATCAAAAGCTACATTTGAGTATCTAAGACAAATCTTGGGTGTAATTTCATTCTATATTAATAAATATAAGGTCTTTGGTTAAGGATTAGAAACAAGTTCTTGAGTTTGATCTATATGTTTGTAAATAAGTTATAGTACAGATGCAGAGTTGGTGATCATGGAAGTGTCTTGAGAGAGAAGGCTAGTAAGCCTACATCATGGTTCTTCATGATGTATGAATATATAAATATGATCAAGTGGTAAAATTTCTCAAAAATATTAGGTGAGTCCCTCTTAAATGTCTCTTGGTGAGCGACATCATATTTCAATTCTTTTGTGTGTTCTTTCTTCATTGGTTACAATGCTTAGTTGAAGAGAGTGTTGGCATGGAGCAAGAGGAACGTGTCAAGGTAAGAAGAGGTTAGATCAAGGTAAGGGGGATTTTTTACTATATTAAAAATATGTTATACTCTTTTTGGTAGTATTTTTAGGTCCTCAGGATCATTTGGTGCCCACTTTGTCATTGTGTCAAAGGGGGAGAAAGTTCCTAATGTGGGAGTGCTTGAAGAGAGAGAAGGTGAGCTTTATATTGCTATATATGATGGTTGTTGACATAAATGAAAAATGAGGATATTTTAATATGTTTTGTATGATTGGAGATCATGTGTGCATAAGTGGAATTCATTTGGTTATCCATAGTTTTCAATTAGATAGTTTGGTCTATTGAAAGAAAATCTGAGTAGGTAATTTGATGACATCATAATTACCACATGTGAATGAGTCAAGGGGATTTGGTCATATTTTTGTGATAAAATTAGTCCCTATTTGTTATGTATTGGATATAAAGTCATGAATTTAAGTTTGGTAAAATATATGAGGGTGAAAAGTTGGGCTCCCAGGATTTTTGGTAATGTTTTCCCATACTTAGCCAACTTTTCAAAGTGGCAAGAAGAGCCAAGTAAGAATTTTTATGGTGGAATATCTCACACATTTGGATGTTTTAGGAAATGGTTATCATATGGGTTTATTCAATTTTATACCTAGTTTATTTTTACTAATTTTCAGCTCATGCAATGAAGTGCATCAAAAGTTATATAGGATCAAAGTTGGCCTCCCAAACAAGTTCCAAGCATAGTTGGCTCTGTGATAAAATATTTTGATAAGGAATTTTAATGGTGTTGTGTCACAAATTAAGTTTTTAGGATAAGTTTTATACATGGTTAGATTTCTATTTATAATTATATCATATGGTCCAAATTTGATATCATGCATCTAAGTGCAAAAGAAGTTATTGAGGTCCAAAGTAGGCCTTTCGGGCAGATGGGCAATGGTCCCCATACTTAGTCATATTTGCATAATGTTAAAGATATGGACCTAGGGAATATATAATGTCTCATATGAGTTCATACATTGAATATATATATTTCACATAGATTTTAATGGGTCAATGTGATAGTTGTTTAATAGAGGTATAAAGCGAGCAAGTCTCAAAAGATCAATAGAGCATGTGTGGTCCAAGATGTCAGGAAACTATGTGATGAGGAAAAATATCTAAAGTTTAAAAACTAAGAAAAGGTAAAGGATAAGGATATAATGGCTCATGAGTGATCATATAGATTTATATAATAGTGTGTGGTGCTTAGTAAGCACCTGGCTGATCTATATAGATCGATGGTGCATAATAAGTCAACATTCCCAAAGTGCATAAGATGAGGTCAAAATGGCATATGTTTAACATTTGGATCTGGTGGAATATGAATTAAATTTTACAATAGATCTATGATTTGATATTGATCCAATTTGAGAGTACATGAGATGTGAACATTGTGTTTGAAGGTTAATTGTGACCATTTGTATTTGAATATTTAAATTTGAAAAGTAAAAAACTAGTGTCTTGTTTTTGGGCTATAACTTTTGATCTATAATGAATTTGCTCATGAAGTAAAAATAAAACTGGTAGATTATTCCAAGATGATTTTCTAAATATGTATTTTAATATTTATAATTATGTAAAATCAATTATATTGAGCTATAAAGTTGACTATGTGTTCGTGCATGGACTATAAGTGACCCGAGAAGATTGTTCAAGCTTGTTATGATGTTGTCTCAATATATCTTGATGAATTAGATATTGGGGAGTGTTTTAGAATCCATAATGTTTATCTATGTGAATTATGAAGGTTTTTATAATTTTATGTAGTATGAAAAAAGGTTTACCAGTCTAATGTGTATTTATTTAGGGGAACTATGTGTACAGAGAGTTTTTTGAGTGAATTATACTTAAGAAAAAGGGTACTATGATAGATGTTGGCACTTAAGGGGGACCTATAGATCATGTATAATGGGTCCATGCTTTTGGAAAGTGTTCCTATATTCTTATTGTTCTTAGATAAGTGTCAAAGAGATGAATGGGTCTCTGTAGGACCTAAAAGTGACTTAGGCCTATTTGAAAGTGGTTTGTGCTTAAGTGTGACCCATGTGAGATGCCTTAAGGGTGAAGGCATGTTTTGTGGCTGATAAAGAAATATTATTATATTTTTAATTCATGATTTCTCTATAAATTATGGAACCAAATGAGATGAATTCTATGTTTTTAAAATAGATTTAGTGAGAGAGTGCAAGGTGTGCATGTCAGAGTGGTGGAGCAAAGGAAAAATAGATGTGCCCAATTGATGGGCTAAGAAGCATAGTAGATTTTTAACTATGTGTATGACCTATAGGTCATATTTTTTTATGTAAAATAATTGATCTTGTAGTTTTAATATAGATGAAGAAGTCTAAGTGTGCATATGAGGATAGTGTGAGTGAAGGAGAGAGCTTGTGGCATGCCTATGTGAGAGGCTTGTTTGAGATAAAAAGAGAGTTTGTGTAGGGTTATATAAATATAGATCCATCATTAGGTGTTGAAGACATAATTTATAAGGTGTAAGTGTTTCAAGGAGGGTCTAAAGGACTTGGTCTTCTTAGGGGTAATTTCTTCTTGTGAAATAGGTGTTTCACAAAATACCTTTGGTCAAACGGATATGATTAAGGTTTGTTGGTCTAAAGGAGTTCATGAATCTCTTGTTTTTAATTTTGTATAGTATATTAATTGAGAGTGGGTTTTATTCCCCATGAGGTTTTCACATAGGAACTATGTGTTATGTGTTTGATCTTGTGTATGCATGGAATGAATGATCTCTCTTATTAATGTTGCTTGATCAAATTGATAAATGTTGATTGGTTAATAGTGTAAAGGACTAAAATTCAAATTGAAATATTTGGGCTCACTAATTCAACCCCCCTAGTGATTATACCTCTAACAATAATTATATGAGAAAGGGCTCATAAAATGGTGAAAGTATGGGACTAGGCCAATAAGGATGGGGAAAATAAATAACAAGTGGTTTCTTGTGACTTGGTAAGGGTTCCTAGGATCCTTAAGGCAAAGAAGTGGTCAATTTTTTTTATTTTTTAAAGCCTTTTTCAAATTTTTTTGGAACTTTCTATGTACTTCAACTTGATTGATAATGATGAGATATGCTTGTAGGTTATTTACTATGGCCAAGAATTTCTCATCAAGTAACTCTAACTCTTATAGTTGAGATATTCGATAGTCTTCATCACCCAAGACATGTTTCAAATATATTCATAATGAATTTAACTCAACCTCAATGGGAAGAATAGCCTCATGCCATAAATAAGTGAATATGGAGTGGTTCTTGTTGAGTTATGGTGATTGGTATAGTACGCCTAGAGTGAAAGAAATATTTGGAGGTACCAATCACGGTTGGCATCATTAACAATCTTTTTAAGGATGTTGATAATGGGTTTATTAGATACTTCAACTTAGCCATTACCTTATGGGTAATATGCCATGTAAAAATGTTATTTAATATTGTACTCAATAAATAGTGATTCAACATCCTTATTCTTAAATGATCCATCATTATTATATATAATGTCAAAGGGGTACCATAGCAGTAAATGATATGGTTAAAGATGAATTTGGAAATTTGTTTTCTAGTCACATAAGTGAGGGGTATAGCTTCAACCCACTAAGTAAAGTATTATGTGTTGGTAAGGATATGTTTATGGACATTAGATGAGGTGGAGTTTATCTTCAAAATGAGATCAAGTCCCCATGTAGAAAATGGCCATGGTGTAAGAATTCATTTCATAGTCTTGGCTAGGGTATGAATCAGATTGGCATGACGTTGACATTTATCACATCTTTTCACATAAGCAACTACATTTGCATCCATCATTGGACAACCCTACTTATGTGAGATCCACATACTCCTTCATGAACTTTCGATAACACTAATGTATATTCTACCAAATTTATACAATAAAGCAAATTTCCGTCAAAACTATGGTGGTATAGGGTTGATCTAAGTAAGGTATAACATGTGACATGGTGGAAAAAGACTTTGGATTGTTTGTGGGAGAGGTCTAATGGCATTATATGGTCATGAATATAGGCATATAGGTCTAAATACAAAGTAGAGTTTGGACCAACAATATCACATATCATTGCAATGATTGAAGGTTCATGAGCTGGTACTAGTAGATTTTCAACAAAGAATTGGTATTCTTTTTTCATGTCTATTTATCAAATAAAATATCCACTGGTATCCATAGCATCTATTGTTCTAATACTATCCCTTGGTATATGTTTAAACTATACATCAGTAATCTACTATTTGAGAGTGTCGACCATGGCCTTATATGGTACTAGTTTGTCATCCTTGGTCTAAAAATGGTTTGTAACCTAATTGATGATTAACTAAGAATCACCATAAACCTTGAGATGGTGTATGTTCCATTATACTACCTATTAAATCCCTATAATGAGAGATTCATATATGGCATGTTTTTAGTACAAGGAAAGTTAATCTTGGATGACTTAGGGATTAGAACCCCCAATGGTGTTATGAATAAAAGTCCTACCCCTGATCCATGTGTTGTGAATGATCCATCAAAATATAGCTTCTAGTACTTCTCCTCAAGAGGTGTTTCAATTATGTTCATAATGGATTCATTTGGGAATTGGAATGTAAGTGTTTCTATCTCTACAAGGGGTGCTTAAACAAGCTAGTCTAAAAGAATTTGCCCCTTGATGGATTTTTGGTTGACATTATCTATCTCAAAATTGCTGAGAAGCATGATCCATTTGGCCATGTGGCCTTATAAATTTTTTTTAGATAGTATATATTTGAGAGGATATACTTTTGAAATGACCATAGTCTTATTATTTAACATGTAGTGCAATAGTTTCTAAGCTATGAAGACCATAACTAAATAGGCTTTTTCAATGGGCTTATAATTGTGATCATGCACAACCAGTGTATGGATTAGATAGTACATGGAATTCTCCTTTCCATTATCATCATGTCAAGATAGAAGTGCCCCCAAGGCTTTGTCCATGGTTGACAGGTATAGGAGGAATGACTTTCCCACCATTGGAGGTAATAAAATAGGTAGATTTAATAGATAGTCCTTTAGTTGTTGAAAAGCTTTCTAATAATCAGTATCTCAATGAAAATCTACCCCATTGTTTAGTAGATATGTAAATGGATGGCACTTATCACCTAATTGAGATATGAAGTGTCTAATGGATTGGATATTGCCTTACAAATTATGGAGCTACTTCAAATTGGATGGTGTTGCATGGATTTTATGGCTTGTACTTTGGTTGGGTTGACTTCAATGCCTTTTTGAGACATAATGAAGCCAATAAATTTACCTGAAGTAACTCCAAAAACACATTTCTTAGGATTGAGCCTGACTTTGTATTCACGTAGTCATTCAAATATCTACCTTAGTGGTGTTGGATGATCAGCCCTAGTCTTTGATTTTCCTAGTATGTCATTGATGTAATCTTTAATGATATCATGCATCATATCATGAAATATGATGGTTATGGCTCTTTAGGATGTGGCCCTAGTGTTCTTGAGACCAAATGGCATAACCTGATAATAGAATGTTTCCCATAGAGTGGTTAACATTATTTTGTGTTGGTATTCTAGTGTGATTCAAATCTGATTGTAGCCTAAGAATACATCCATCAATGAAATAATCTCATAACCTATTGTGGAGTTGAAAATCATGTCAATGTTTGGTAGAGGAAAGTCATCCTTAGGGTAGGCCTTTTTTATGTCTCTGAAAGCAATGTAGATTTTTATTCCTTCTAAATTTTTTCTAACATGTACAACATTTGAGATCAACTTTAAGTAGTCAATCAGTCAAATATATCTCACTTCAAAGAGCTTTTCAAACTCTTTCTTTACTAAGATATCAATGCAAGGATGCATCTTGTGCAATTTTTTATAAGTTTAGCATCAAGATTTATTATAAGGTGATATATAACTAATGCAAGGTCCAAACTAGGCATGTCAAAGTAGGCCAATGCAAATATATTAAAAAATTCCCTCAAAAGGGTTGTAAATACTTCACATTCCTCCTTAGTGAGGGATGTGCCTAATTTGATCCATTTTAGAACATCCAGAGTCTTGATGTTAACTTCTATCATGTCCTCTACAAGAAGGGTCAAACCATCTTCTAGAATGGTTGACAAAGATTTAAATTGGTCTATAATGGTAGAGTCCTCTGTTAGGACTGGTTCTTCAAGTTCTCCTAGCCATGATGAATTATAATACCCTAATGGTAGGGATGGCCATGTGACAAATAATATTGAGAACTCTTGGATGATTCGATCAAAAGCTTATTATTCTTCAAGACTGAACTCAAAACCATAGGTAAGTTTATCATTGGTGGTCTTCTAAGCTATGTTTGAGGAAGGTTGAACACCCCCATCTAAAAGTGCCTAAACTAGGTTTTCACCACTAGACTAGACTTTTTATTTACTATTTCCCTAGTCAAAAAGTGCCTCTAAGAGGTTTTCACTTTGGGACGTCAATGTTTTATTTTATTTTTTTGGCTAAGGGTGTTCACCTATTCTCAAAAATATGCTTTAGGATCCAACTTGATTGAGAAACCTTGTTTTTGGTCTCCCAAAAGAACATTATTCTTAAGACTTAGAAAATCATAGAAGGCCTCATCATTCTAAAACTCATCCACTGGCACATTTGATTCTTATTGGTCCCAATATATTAGTTGAGGATAATATAATGGAATTGGATTATGACAAATAATTGGTTGAAGGGTAAAAATGGCATTAGTGTCAAAAAAATTAGTATTGGCCAGGTCATCAAAAGGGCTATGACCAGATTTTGCTTCATTGTCAGAATCATCATCATTATTTATTGGTGATGGAACTTGAATAAGATATGTGGGGTCACCCCTAAGTGGTTTAAATCTAAGACCATATGTTATTTTTTACTGAGTGGAAAAAATTGGCTCAAGTAGACCTTGTTTATTTAACCCAAAGCCTCCTCTTTCATAGGCATGCCTCTCCATGATTTTGTTTGATATATGATACTTGAAATTTATCTAAAAATCAACTAATTTGTCATTATACAACCAAGATTCATCATCTACAAATGGGTCCTTTTCTAGGCCAGAGGTTGGTATAAAAGTGATAGGTGTTGGACTATGAAATTTACCTTTTCCCTTTATTGTCATTCCATGTAAGGTGGTTTAGCTTTTGGTCTTATAAAGGACTTGGGATTTTGTGGAATCTTAGCAATATGAAATGTATCATGGTTTAAATATTCTGCTAGGCTATTAGCCAAGATAGTATAATGATTAGATATTTTAGGAGGTGGTATATGGTAAAGTGAATCAAGGGTGTCAGGGTTATTACAGTTGGCCTCTGGGGAATCAACAAGTATTGCCTTCCCTTTGTCTTTCTTGGCAACCAAATTCAAACCAAAATGGTAGTTATAGCTTTGGTACTTAGTTTCTAAATGTTTATATAGTTTTAAATCTCCATAAATGGTAAGTTCCATACCTAAATGGATGAAATTAATACATTGGTGCAATATTGATGGGATTGTATAAATTTCATGTATATAAGGTCTACCCAAAATCATATTATATGACAAATTGAGATCTAACGCATGGCATAGTGTATTATGGGTTAAGGGACCACCACTAACTAGCAAGCTAATAGTGCCTTGTGATTCTTGTTCTTCATTGTCATAATATTTGATAGTGATCACCTTTGGCTGAAGATCGATAGTCATGTACTTGAGAAGATTGATGAGCTTTAGAGACACAATATTTAGACTTGATCCATTATTTATGAGGACACATTTCATTTTGTGTCACATTATGACAACTTTAATGTACAATAGGTTGTTATGTAGAGGCTCAAAGCATGATATATCACATTGGTTAAAGGTTAATTATTGTCTTGGAACTAGATGTCTAACCGAAGCTTGAAATTTATCTAGAGATATGTCATTAGGAACTTGGGATTGGCTAAGGAACTCTATCAAGATGATCTTTTGGATTGTAGATATACACAAAAAATCTAAAATGGAGATTTGTGTAGGCATCTTATATTGTTATTCCATAATATTGAACCTATTCTCTTAGACAACAAGACATGGCTTGTTCTTAGCCAGAATGATTGGTCAGATGGGTGAAGTGGCAAATGGATGTGGGCCTAGTATGGTAATCTTCAACCATCAAGTTATGATTGCATAATTTGGATTAGATACATGACCATTATTACTAAAAAAAGATGGTGGAAGGGGACCAGATATGATAAATCTCAATTATTCATGAACTTGTACATGTTCATGGGCCAATGATGATTTATCGATATAAGGTCCAAAAGTGGGAATCCCTACTTTTTGGTATGCTTGTATGCGGTCCTAGGCCAAGGAAGGATCACCAACATGGGTTAGTTGATTAGGTATGATTAGCAATGGTCTTTTTTGATTAGTACTTGGTCTTAGATTTATGAAAAATTTGTTAACACAACCTCCTTCAATATGGCCTACAACCTTGTTCTAGTCATGTGCACCTGCATGATAGGTCTTTTGGTTATTGGTATCATTTTATCCTTGGTTCTATCTATTTATTTGACATTGTTGGTTTTACTACTGATTTTATTGGTTTTATCTTGGTTGTTGGAACTATTGTTGTTATTTTACTTGTCATTGTTGATGTTGTTATTGGTTGTTATGTTGTGGAGATGGGTTTTGATTAGATGTGGAAGTTCCATTGTCCAATGTGATATTTCTATTTTCCAACATATTCTCAATAAAATGTTTACTTTTCATGTAATAATGAAAATTATATATATTAACCTGATGATACTTGAAAAATTCATTTTTCATATACCAATCTAGATAATCAATACCCTTATGATAGTGTTTTAGAATAAGCCAATTAATCATATTAGTTGTGTCAAGCTTGTAAAACATAGATTCAATGGGTTCTCTAAGATCACTAAATACACAATGAGTAGGTATAGTTAATCTTAGAGGAGGGGATTACAAAGGTAAAGGTTGTTTCATTTGTTGTGTTGGTCTAGGCTACTATGCTTGTTGCATTTGTTGAAGTGGTTGTTGGTTAGGAATAATTTGCATATGTGGCATAGGATAAGTAGACAGTGTTTTCACCTTTAAGACATGTTGAGACTCGATTACTCCATGTCTAAAAACATTCTTGTTATGATTAAATCTCTTGGGTTTGTCATAATTATTGGCCTGGGTTGGTTGTGACACTTGCACTTGGACTTGGTTCTAATTTTGGCCATTGTTTTAGTTTTAGCTCTAGCTCTGATTTGATGAGGTAATTTTAATGATTATTTTTCTAATAAGGGTTATTTTGATTAACAAACCTTTATCAATGATTTATTTAAAAGTATGTGCACATTGCACCTCCAAATGATAAGATATCTCATTGTGTAGATTTTTGGTAAACATAGTGGCCAATTTCTTATCTAGTAGAGTGTGGGTGAATCAACTTACAAGGGATCTACATCACTATAAATAACTTTCAAAGCTTCCACCAAATTTCTATTTGGCCTATGTCAAATCTACCAATGAAATCACATGTTCAATATTATAGGATAAGTGTTTCATAAACTTGTTTGAAAGATCATCAAAATTAAAAACTAAATTCTTGGGCAATTTTAGGAACCATTCCAATGTTTATCTTACTAGGCTTATTGGAAATAATAGTAAGAGATATATGTCAATATAGTCTATTGGTTAGAAAATAACAAATAATTCTATTAAATGGGACTTGGGGTCACCTTTCCCCTTATATTTATAAAATTTTGGTGGTTCATACCCTAGAGGAAATGGTATTTTCAAATACTCTATGTTGAAATGGTAAAAACACATGTCATCCAACTTGAAATTCTTGGTTTGTTTCATAGCTTAGATGAGGGTAATGACATCCTTCATTTATTATAGTTCTTATGCAAGGAAACTAGTGGAAACATTAGCTTGAGGAACAGGCTGGGAAGTCACAAATGGATTACTTTGATCGAGGTATGATGGAGACATTTGCTAGGGAATGTTGGTTTGGTTTGAGAATGGACCAAGAATATGAATGCATGGATTAGGGTGAAATTGTACATGTTGTGGTGCAATATTCTAGTTTGGATTTGGTATATAGGACTAGTTTTAGGTAAATTGAGGTTGAGATGGAGGGATATGGTTGTACTATGCCTGTTGAGGTTGATTAATGGCTTGTTACTAACTAATCAAACCTTGATGATTAAGGGGAACTTATAAACCAAATTCCTATCATTAAACTTATGGTACATTTGGAATGAAAGGAAATTATTTCCTAATCAATTTTTGTGGAACATTGGAACTTCTTAGCTATGCAAACCCCTATTGGGAAGTAGATGCATGTTGAAGGTGAGACATTTGTCACTGACCAATACTTATATGTTATTGATTAGACATTATTTTTGATTATATTAGGATGTTTGTCTATGATTGAAGAGTTATGTTCATCACTAATTGACAAGGTGAAACATTGGTTTCCCCCTATTGAGGTGGAAGAATGTTTTATCTATGCAACATGGGTAAAATTGGATGGTGCCTGTTGTTGTGGAATATTAGTCATCACTTATTGTGGTGGAGTAACATTCATCATATTTTTTTGAGTCGTGGCACTGGTCATTAGTTGACTACTTAATCCTTATGGTTGGGTACTTGAAGAAGTAGCTAGGTGAGGATTAAAAAGAGTTGTTTGAGGTTAGGAGGTAGAAGTTCCTACACCCTATGTTTTCAAACCATTCATGGTGTTGACTAAAAATACATTTTGTTTTGAGATAGTTATTTGTGCATTAACACCACTTTGGTTTGGATTAGATGGTACTTACATGATATCCACTATGTTTGGCTCATTGTTCTATGTAGAAGTAGAAGATACTTCCTTGATGGCGGGGGCATTAAACATGTCTCTAACTAAACTACTTTACACAAATGGGTTTATACCCTAATTTTATTGGCCTATCAATTAAATTAAGACTCCTGTTGAAGGATCTAGCTCAATAATGGGAGCATTTGACATGGTCATATTATTAAAATTACATGTTAGGTTTAGGTATGTATGGTATGTTATTTGTATCTATATGAAAAGATCTTACATGAGAACTTGTCCTATGATAAGCATATGAGGGTCCTGATATAGCTTTGGCACTATATCATGAGGGTTATTAGAATAGGCATGTTTAGTGTTTTGATTATAATACATGTTGTAAGGCCCTCGTATGAGACTTGGTAAGTTTTCATGGGGAAATTCTATCAATAACTTAGCCCCTACCTTTGTGGACCAAATTAAGACTTTATCATTATTCACAAGTAAGTGATGATCAAAAAAGTATGGGTCATAGTCTGATGGCATTTAACATAATATGGTTATTGTTGGACTTGTTTTACAACCAAAGGTATGCTAAACAAGTATTATGTTGTCTATTTTTGTTCCTACTCCAAGTATGAAGGCATGTTGACCAAATAATGGGCCAAAACATATTGGATTTGCTCCCCCACTTGAGTGTTGTAAGATGGATAAGAATCCATCTCACAAATGACATAATCTCCATAGGGGTCTTTAATAAAGTCTTATTATACAACCACATTACCATACCTTGGATTGTGCATGAGTCTACTACGTGTATAGTGAGACATGGTTAAATAAATGGTGAATTCTTCATGACAAGAGGGGTTAGAGTTATACAAACTCTAAAAAATAATGTCTAAAAAGATAAAAGGTTAAAATTAGGTCTAACTTGGTCAAAGGGATGGAGTTGTATCTATAAAATGATTTATGACAAAGCTTGGTATAAAATAATCTAATGTCAAATGTCTAACATTAAATGTCTCATACAAAATGTTCAAGTGGATGAACTAAAAAAAATTCCAAACTTTAGGTCTAAAGTGTTCCAAATAGGTCTAATCTAGGAAAACAAAAGTTGATAGATCTTTTGGCCAAATGAGACGTCAAACTCTATGCTCAAATAAAGGCATGTGATAGGTTTTTTGGCTAAACAAGATGTTAAAATATAGATTTAAAACAAAAGGGTATTTAATGTAACAAACTTGAAACACTTTGGCATACACTAGGCACTTGACTTCAGACATGGACTTAGTCAATTTGGTATGAGGAATAAAACAAAAGGCACTTGGAGATAGACTATTTTCTCCCAAATAAAGGCACAAAAAATAGTTTTCAAATTTGGGTGAAAAATTAAACTACGTTATGCAACTCAAAAGATAGAGATTGATATCTAAGCTCCAATTAGACAAGGCCTAAATGAAAATCAATCAATGTTTGAATTTGAACTTGTCAAGGTTAAGTAAAAACTCAACTTAAGAAAACTAGGCTCTTTTGAACAAATAAGCTAAAAAAAATTGAATGGCATAATGACACTAAACAAAGACTATAAAGGCATACATAGATTTGGTTCAAATGTGGAATTTGGAGACAAGACAAGATGAGTCTATGAAATAATTTGATCAAAGTAATGACATTATAACTCTTTAAAGATGTAAATAAAGGTTGGTTTCAAGACTCCAAGGCAAAAACTTGAAATTATTTGGGTAGCATAATGTTACCCATTTCAATCAAGTGACACACAATGTTTTTAACAAAAAGTCTAAAGTAAAAACACAATGTCAAATGGATGGCATAACAACTCCTCAAACAATGGAGTAGTGTGGACAAACAACTCATTTTTGATGTGAGAAGACAAATAAACGGTTTAGACTATAAATACCAAGTAAGAAAAGGAAAAAGATCAAATATAACTAAGTAAATCATCCTAATCCCTAAACTAACAAGGTTGCATCATATTATTGAAATTCATCTATATATGTGCTCTTGGGAGGATTGTAATTATTAATCCAAAAATAAAAGTGCATGAAGTAGTATGGTATTTATACCCTCTTCTCTCAAAAGATTGTATGATGACATGGACCTTTGGACTCCTCGCCCTACATCAACAATATGTCTTTGGTAAGTGTGGTTTATATAAAATTTATAATTTTTGACCATCTAGATGATCCTAAGCATGGCTAATGATAGAGATGACTCATTTTAATTGAGTTCATACCAATTAAATTAATATGCAAGGGTCTATTCCTTTGCATATAGATTCCATATGTGTATTGCTTAGTGGAATCCCCTAGTTAATCAAACCTAACTTGGGTTTTCTTATGAAAGGAGAGGTTAGCCTCTCAATCCCTGGCTCTCATAGTATGTGTACCTTGATTTATATACCCCATCATGGAGTGGGGTTGAAATAATGTCAGGAGATGAAACCTCAATTCAAATATTCCCTAAAGAACTCATAAATAAGTTATGAACTTCCCTTCACAATCCAAGTTGCATGAAAAAAATGACTAAGTGGAAAGACATTAGAGGTTATTTTTAGATCACCCAAACCATATAGGTTTTGGGGCAAGCCTAGACAACATTATTTCCATGCCTTGGACTAGGCATAAATTGTAAGTGAAAAGGTAATTTTAGTCACCCAAGTTCCCTATAGGAGATGGGGGAGATCATATATGCACTATTAATTTTTCAAAAATAAATAAATAAGTATCAAACACTTTCAAGGATTTACAATCTAAGTGTATGTCAAGTTTATGCACCGAATGAAATGTTTGATTAAGTTTTTTGGACATTTAGCTTAAGTTTGTAAAGATTGAAATAAATTTCATAAAACAAGTTTAACATAAATCATCTAGGTTACTTTTAAGTACTTAAATCAAATTTTCAAGACTTAACCATTCTTTTTAAGCACTAAAATGAAATGTTTAAGCATTTAAACTTACAAATTCACGTTCTAATCTCACCTTAGTCATACAAGGGTTAGAGAGTTTCCTTTTGATTTGAAGCACATTAATGTATGAGCAAACAAGTTTTCAAACCATATCTCTCAGGTTTCTTGTTTTTAAAACATATAGATCGATATTGGTCACTTGTGACTAATGTCAATTATCAAAAAACTGATGCTAGTTGGTAATAATTGATATCAGTCAATAAGGACTGAGATCAGTTGCCTATGAACCTGAAGGTAAAACCCACATGATGTAAAAATGTTAGTTATTTCACAATTTGATAAAAAGTCCTCAAAACCTATAAAATAGAGTATAAAGGTCAATGAAACAAAAAAATAACTAGTAGGAATGCTAAAAAGATTCAAAATGCAAGTTTTTAAGCTGTGTTTACCCTGCATCATAATCAATGGTGGTTACATAGAACTAAGCTTGATTAGGAAAAACTAATGATGATTAGGTAGAATCAATGATGGTTTAGCAAAATTGATGATGGTTTGGTAGATAAGATACTAGTTATGCTTGATTGATGTTGGTCTTTGTGTAAATCTGAGATAGCATAAAAATAAAAAATATGGCAAAAATAAAGCTAAAACTCTAATTTTAAAGATATTCAAGAATTCATTTGAATATTTTAGATTTTCACCTTTGCCTCTTTGGTATGTGGGATGCGTTTAGATCCCCCAGGACATTCCATTTGTGATCATAGGAATTTGATAATAGAGAGGAGGTTAGATCAAGTGTTAGTTTCACAAAATAATGAAATCAACACACTAACATGTTAACATCTCTAAGCCTAGATCTTAGGGGGAGCATGATGGACAAACTACAATTGGAAACCAAATTAAAATGCAAAGAATGATAATCTTTACCTTCCTTGAGATCTCCAAAGGATTTTTTCATGGCTTGCTTAGTTTGTGCTCAAAGAATCTTTGGCAATGGAGTATTATTTGCCCATTATTGGCTTTTGGATTAATATGAATTATGCTTGCTTGATGGCTTGGTTCAATATTTTGGCATTATAACACTATTTTCATGATTCTTATGCAAAAACTTGCATTATAACTCTACAATATCCAAGCTCTCTAAATGAAGATCCAAAGGCTTGTATTTATAGGATTAAGAACTAACCCCAATTCAAAGTGAGTTAAAGTGCAGGGAATTGGTTCAAACCTAGCCTAAGTGATTAATTAAACCCCATCAGAGTTAAAAGGTGTCAAGAATTAATTATTTGAAATGAATATTCATTGGTGAAATATTTTGAGATATTTTCAAAGACTTGACAACTCACAAAAGGTAATAATGAAGAGCTAGGATATTTGTATTTTTGAATTTCCTTTTTTAATAATTCATTAATTGCACATGGATAATTTAACTAGGCATTTAATTTAGTTTAGAATTTTAATTAATTTTGCTTAGGCTTTTGGCATTTTCAATATTTTATTTAAGTGTAAATGTGCCCCACTAAATAGGTATATAAGCCAAGTTGCATGTTGTGATGTCATGGATAGAGATGAATCCATGAGAAGTTTTTATTTCTTATGGTAGGATACCCTAATTATGGATGCCTCAATGGAATTATAAGCTTTGATGAATGATGCACAAGAAAATTTGGGAAATCTAGTGATTCTTAGGCTTAATTTGCAATGGTTGATAAAAATTGGTCTAAAGTCTAGTTGAAGGCCATTGGTCGGCAATTTTAGGTGTCTACAACTAGACTCTTAGTGTCTTTCCTTTGTACCTAGTATGCCTCATGTTTACTAAGGTTTTCTCATAGATTCCTATTTCATTACTTTTACATTCCATCTTTCATTACAACAATTTAAATATTTCCCCTTGAGAAATATTATTTTGTCAATTTATCATTACCCCTAGGGTTTCCCTTTGTGAGTTGTAGTGTAAGACCATAGATAGGACCAGGATCTCTTTACAAATTACCATAATAAAGCATTTTCTTATTTTTACCCTTATTACCATTCATCTCATTGGGGTTTCCCTTACGAGTTGTAGTGCAAGACCATGGATAGGACCAGGCTCTCCTCACAAATTACCACATTCAAACATCCTTTTTAAATTATTTGCATAATTGTTTCCAGCTCATTGGTGTTCCCTTTGTGAGTTTCAGTATAAGACCATGGATAGGACCAAGCCCTCCTCATAAAATATTACAATACCCATTTCATACTATAACCAAGTCAAACTAAAATTACATGATTCAAATTTGAGATGATTTGTGTTACATTATGATTTACACGACATTGACATACTTCCCATCTTGATTTAGTATGTTTTATGTGTACTTCATAATCACTTCACTTTTATCTTCTTATTTTCTACCTGCATGTATGTTTAAAACCATTTTATTAAATTTATCATACTTCCCATCTTGATTTAGTATGATTAATTTGATTTTACACTTACATATTATTTTTGTTTTCATACTTCCCATATTAATTTAGTATGATTGGTTGACTTTATTATTTATTTGTTTTTATACTATTTTTTTTATGTATCTTCCATTGTATTAAAAAAATTCATACTTCCCAACGAGATATAGTATGAATTTTATTTTTTTAACTTGGTGAAAATCTTTTTATGGTTTGAAAACATTTTGTTACCCTTTTAATTTACCATTTTTGTTTATTATATTTATTCATCTTTTATTTTTACACATTTCCCATCGTGATTATAGTGTATATGACATTTGTTTTGATTATTTATACTTTTCTAAATCATTTTGCCTTTTATTTTTAACCATGCATGTGTATCACATAATGTTATAAAATAAAACATACATCACATATTTACCATAACATATATAACAAAAGAAAAATACATATGATAGAAAGGAAATATATCCATACATCTCATCAACATTCAAGTCCAAACCATAAGCCAATGAAATGTCCATATCAATATATATATATATATATATATATATATATATATATATATATATATATATATCATGATTTTTATACAATAAAAATAAAAAATACAATATCTAAAATTATAAGGCTATGCTCCATCATGCATATACTATAGCCAATCCATACTACCCAATAATGCTTATGATTGGCTCCTCTTAATGGTGTGCTATAAAGAGGTAGTCCAAGATCTCAAGCTAATAACATGACCCTATAGGTTGGCCACTTGGGTTTGTACCTATCTAAGTTGTATAATTGTTACTTTGTGAACAATTTTTTCATGTGCCAAAGCCTTTTAGGCTTTATCCTCTCCCTCTCCTACCCATTTAGGTGGTTTTGAACCATCTCCTTGTGTTTTTAATTATCGAGAAACCTTCCCCACTAATCTAAACTAGCTATCATAAGCTAGGGTAAATGGTACCATAGGATCAACCTAAGTAGAAGGGTCATAATATGATAGCACCCCATCCAAAATATCATGGTGTGCATCCATAATTATGGATCCCCATCTAATCTCTTCTATAGTCATATATGATAAAATAGAAACCAAATATACATCAGATCTCATGTATATATATCGTAGATCATCAACCTATGATAAATAATAATGAAACTAGTGATCTATATCAAAAACTTAAAACAAATCAAAACATTTCTCACCAGTGTTCGTATCATTAACCATAGTATCCCCATATTCTCACCTACTAAGTACCTCCTCTATCATCTACCTTCACATAAGTGTAAAAATGGGAGTCACCACCTGAGCCTATCATGAACTCCTCTTCCTCAATGGCCTCTTTATAGACCAACTATGTCTTGTAGCCACTGTAAGATCCCATATGTAACTGGTAGTGATTATGTATCCTATCATTGATGGTGTCTCCATCTCCAATGAGATCATGGTGGTCATTTTCTCCTCTATTATTTTCTCACATCTCATACATCCACATCCATGACATTATTTCCTTTATGCCTTACCACCACCTGCTACCATGCCTAACTAGCTTATAGTCTCACTCATTAAGGCCTAATCATAGGTATATCAACCAACACCCATACACCTCTTCTCCCTCTCAACTCTCTAACATGTCATGCCTAATAAGTAGGCACTACTAGAGGGGATGATGCATGTGGTAGCCCCAACTATCTGAGTACATGAGCAACTAGATATGGCTCTACACAAGAAGTATAGTGGTTTTTGATCTACACATAGACCAAACCTATATCAATAATCACACAAGATAACCATATATTAGTAATGTGAGTATACATTAGCAACAAAATTTTCCCTCATGTAATAGTCTAAAAAGTTAGAACATGGGGCATGGCATGTGCTACATGGTCCTACCTCCACTATATAACCCAAGGTGGCTTTTATGACTAAATTTTTCACCCTTGGAAGAGGTTTTTAAAACCTCTCAAAATTTGGCTAACATTGGGTTACCTCTAGAACTGTGGGTTGCCTATAGCAAAAGTAAACTTCTAGGTTAAAGGGCTAGCTCCCTTGATTTATCTTTTAGGATCACATACTACAATAGACCAATAACTTGTTGGGGGTGAAAAGGTAAGAAATAAATTTAAGTTAACCTATACTAATGGATTTGATATACCAAATATAATTCCACAAACATACTTCCATCTACACTAAGAAAGAAGACTGCTAAAACTAACCTTAACTCAATGTTATTCTAGCATAAGAGTTTATACATGGAGGTAAATTTTTATGCATATCCAGAGGTGGGTGAAAAGGAGGTATAATAATAGACACTGTTAATCTCTCTCACACTTTAAAAAACAATACACTTCTTGAGACTTTTTAGAAGAGATGTTACTTACACAATGCATACAAGAGTTGAATGGAAGCAAGGAGAAATAATCTTCATCACTTTTCATCCAAATACACTACTTTAAATACTTAGTAAAGAGTTAAAAACATTAAATCAACTTTATAAATTTATTCAAAGGCAAAACAAGATGTCAAACTAGTACGGCCTCACCATAATAGGGGTGTAATAGCTACATATGCCAAAATGGATTACATATATAGAGCATAGGAGGGGAGAGAGAAGAAGATAAGTTGGAGGGTCATAATTCTAAGTGTCAAGAATTTTAAACTAGTTAAAATTTAATAGAATGAAGTTTAAAATATCCCATGAAGTCCCCTTGGACAATTTTCCATCTAAAATACATCATTTCCCTTAAGTTCGCATAGAGACTCTTTATATTCTTATTTAAAACCACCCTTCTCAATGAGGAGTTCACTTAACTTCATTAAACTACATTAAATATGTTGTAACATGATTATATTTAAATAATATAGTGATATTCATTATCTACTCCTCAACTAATGATCCTCTATTTGGTGATTGTCACTGACTCCTTTGTAAGTACTCACTAGCCCTTTAAGCCTGATTCACACACTTATCACTAGGTGACCTATAGTTATTCAAAGAGACTCATTTTATAGGTGTAATACACATTTTAAACACTTATTTATCTTATATTCCATCAAGTAGATTTCAATATAACTCCAAACAACACTTCTCATCTTCTAACTAGGAATCACCCTTATTCTCATTGTCTTGTTTAGGGCTACCTGTAATGACCAACTGAGTAGAGGATTTTTCATGAATAATTTAGGTTATAAATATGTATTTAAAGTTTAAATTCATCTCTACACACATACCATAATGGTTTTCATCTATTCATTCCCTTTTGCACCTTAAGAATAACTCAAATCCTGTAAGATACACTAAATTAGGCATGTCTATACAAGTGACAATACAAATTAACTAGATAGAAAGGATAATGAGAGAGTGATAAACATTTAAAAAAAACTTTCAAGTCCAATTTTACACTTTTATATGCATATCCCTTCATTTTTTCTCCATTAGGTTCATATCAAGGCTTTAGGAGGGTTTTAGGTCATCTAGCTTCTTAGCAATGATTCATAAAATCTAGACACTTAAGCTTCAAAAAAATTCCAATGAGATAAATTTAAAGACCCCCATAAACTATCCATAGATTATTTATTCACCATGCACACCATCCATTTATATATGACCAAATGAAATTATCTCTCAGACTCCTACATCGCATTTTAGATAGCCCTGAGAGAGAATTAGGCCAAAATAACCACTCATATGTTGTTCCCTACAAACCAATGATTTTTATGGAATATCCACTCTCCTTTAAAGGCTATAAATTTTTTTGGTGAGATCATGTGGTCATATAAGTCTCATTAGGAGTCATGATAGTTTAAGCCTAGACTATGTATTTACATATATGACCATATCTAAATGGTCTTAGTGGATGTAGGTGTTATTATATACTTGATCTCCTATAAATAAACTTCATAAATAATCCTATTTTAATTTAATACTCTTAACTTCATCCTTTTATCATTCACATACTAAGTATATAGATTGTGTTGCTTAGGGAGTGCCTCTGGTTTGAGATAGAAAAGAGAGTGCCTCCCCTATTTATACGACTTTAAGGAGTCCATGGGGGTATTTATTAGGTATTGAGGGCCCTATGTGTCAAGTTCAAATTATTTATCATAATTATAGACCCCTAAAACCTTCAAACTCCCAAAAATATCTACTATTTCATGTGACTATGTGCAGGGTTCAATTTGATTGATCTTCAGGTTCAAAACCCAGTCTTTACTCTATTTTATGCCTCTGAGAATCACATGAAATGTGATTTTATCACTATGGAAGTGATCTCAACTTGATCATCTTCATCTTTTATCTTTTCTCACTAACCAAACTACATCTCTCATGAACTTAGTTTAATCTATTACCTCAGTTAATTTGTAGGTATCAATTAGGGAAATCAAAGGTCCCATGTAGGTGGTGATATATATTTTAAAAATGTACTTCATGCCCTAAATTCCTCTTGAGTTTATTAATACCATTCCAAATTTGGTTAAACTCACTCTTGACTTAGGTATATCCTATCATTCTCTATCAACACTACACCCTAAGTCTTGCTTGTAAGCTACAAGTTCATTTGGTTTAATGTCACTATAATTATCTAAGTGTTTTTATCAAGAACTTGACTGAGTTGAAAACCATTCAACCATTAGTATCTTAACCTTTTATTGAATTAGAATTTTTTTTATAGGATTGGGCTATAAGAATTAATCCATTAGGCTTGCTCATACTTCTTGAACTTTCACTAATAGGTGAGATTGTATGAGACAAGATTCCTTTTTCAAAGAAGTTAAGGTAGACTTCCCATTCTACAAGTTTCTTCAACTTTAAGACTATAGGTGTTCTTTTATTTATCTTCCAAACATATCATGCCATCCTAAAATCTTCAACCTTCACCAAAATTCACTCTTACTACACTTAAAGTCTCATAGTCTACTCAAAGCACATCATCAAGCCTTTGCATATTGACTACTTATACACAGAAACTTGTAGGTCTCCATTAGGTTTGACTCTAGTAAACAGTCTCACAATGTTGGATACTTAGCTCTCTTATTGATTTGGAAATATATGTTATTATCTTTTAAGGTAATGGGAATCATTATAGGTTCTAATCATGGATTTTAAATCCCTCACAGACCATTAGCACATCCCATATTAGAGACATACATATTCAAATTGTATTTTACCTATTTATGATAGTGAGAATGTAGGTCCACCATGGATTCAAATAGATGCTTGAATGATCAAATGATATTTTGAATTCACATTACACTAAGCAAATGAAATCAATGCATATTTTCCTAACTTAAATCCAATTCATACTTGAAATATGGACTCTACAACTTTGGAACACTATTCTATAAACCATGATGGTTATGCATCTATATCATAATAGAGTTATCTTGCATATAGATCCATGTTAACACATGATAAATAAGTTGAAACCAACATATAAAGGAATAAAAAAAATTCAATTACACCTACACTACTTGATAACATCAGACCAATGCAAACTGATGAGAAACTAAAGCCATTGGGGATGCATAGGCAGTTTGGAGTCCCTAAAATTCTTATTAATTATTCATATAGTACAAACCAAAAAAATGGAGACAAATTTCATGTAATGGAATATCATAATTATTACTATCATCCACCAAGTGTACTTAGTACAACTCTCCTCTTATCCATACTGAAGGAAAACTATTTGACTGGTTGACCTACCCAATAGAGTGATGAGAGGGAAGAACTAGTTTTACCATTTTTTATCTATACAATCCATATAAACTTTTAAAATACTTGTTTGGATCCACAAATACCGACCTGAAACCTCACACATTCCATATGGGTTGTCTTTATCTATACAACTACCTAAAACTACCCATTTTGTAATTGATCTTCTTGAATTAACATTGAACCTACATTTTTTAGTTTAAAAATTTCTATCTAACATATACCTAACATTTGATACATTATATTTAATTTTAACACCTTTTTCCTTTTATAGGAAATTGTACAATTCATTTTTATGACCAAAAGGTGGCCAAAAAGACATAAGAACTAGACAAATGTGACAATGTTATAACATGTTGTATGACCTGAAAAATGAGACTAAACCTCTCTTAAGACCATATATACCATTTTAAAACCTATAATTCTTCATTAAAAAATTTAATATGTAGGGGTTTGATCTAATTTGACCTAGGGGTAAAATTAGTAAACATTTTGGCAATTTTCAAGGGGTAGTAAGCCTGCTATGTTAAGGACCAATTGCCTTCTCCTATCCTTGGTAAATGGAGTCATCTATACATGTAAATTACACTAAAATTAATTTTAATATACCAAAAAACCACACCAAATATAAAATATGGAAACAAACACACAAAATAAGACAACAAAACACACACTTGTGCTCTCATGAATACTTAGGGAAAATACACACCAACTTAAGCAAACTAAGCTATGTAAAAACTAACCTAAAGTAACTTTATCCTCTTAAATAAAATGGTAAATTTATACCATATCTTGTTCCATGAGATGAATAAATGTCTGAAGTAGGCTGATTTTTTAGCATTGGCTTTGATATCTTGAATTTCTTGATGTTTGCCAATGTCCTTAGGATGATCCTCAATGCAATCATAGTAGATACAAACATATAACATATTAATCTAAATTATTATTTCACTTCAACAACCTCAATCTTCTCATGACACCTCTCAATTACAACTTGACTTACTGATGCCTCAATAAAGCATATTTCTTGGACTTCCATGGTACTCTTAATGAGATCAGATTCCTTACCAGTTGCAAACTCCTCAAGCTCTTCAAAGAGATTTATATAGTCAATAAAATCTTTATAATTATCCTCAATTATGATATTTTGTTCTATCTTCTTGTGTTCTTAACTTTTAACCTTTCAAATATATTCAAATTCTTGGAAATTTTCAATATGTTTCTACCAATCATCTTTATCTGCCTTATCCTTAAGAACCACAACCTCTTCAAACTCATCTTCTTGACCATGATCATAAATGTCATAGTCATCATATATTTCCCCATCATGTATTTGAAAATATTGGTGAGATTATTCAATAATTTTTTGTTTAATAGGAATCTTTCATTCTTCTTCAACAATCTCATTTTTCTCTCCTTCATATTCCTTGAACATCTGCAAATAGGTTTGCCACATTCCTTGATCAATTTATTTATTAATAAAAACTATAAATTCATCTTTATAATCTCTTTCTTCACTCAATAATGTTTAATTATTCTTTTCTTCACCAATGGGATTCCCTATAGTGAACTCCTCCTCATATACACTTGAGTCATCTTATTGACTATATGTAACTTGAGCTTGATCTTCTTTACTTGCCTCCCATAGGAGAAGTTATCATTCAAGAAGGGATGAGGTCGGAGGGTGGTGAACACATTCATGGTTTGGAGAGGGAGAATTAGGTGTGATGGAGGTCTCATGAGTGTGTATGGGGATGTAATGAGACACTTGAAATAATTATTGGAGAGAGAGAAGGTTTTGTTGAGCTATAGACACCTCATTTTCTTCATCAACCACCTCATCCTTCTCATTTTCCTCTTGAGGCTCTTTAATAATTATAACTTTATGTTCCTCCTTTTCAACTAAGGCTTAGTTTTCATGTTGAAACTCTTCTTGGATAGACATCCAAGATGTAAAATCTATAGGTTCTTTATGGGAAAGTAATGGGGATTGAACACACACAAGGTTTTCTCCCTTGACATCAATTTCTTGGTTTTTAGTCTCTTCTCCTTTCTTTTCCCAATACTTCACTACTTATTTCCATGTTAGAACCTTGAGGCTATTAGGCTATTTTGGGGGATCCTCTTGAGGATGGTGAATGATTTCATGAGGATAAGGATAATGATAAAACTAATGTGGAACATATGTATACTCTTGAGGATGGAAAAGGGAGACTTGTTCTTAAAATATATTTTCACCTTCTTCATTGTCTTCTTGAGGCCCTTCAACAGTTGTAAATTAAATTTCAAATTCTTGGTCTTCCCACATTTATAACCTATTTACCCACCATTGGATATAGCATATAATTTCATTCAAATATTCATTAATGATATAGTTAGTTTCCTATTTAACCAACCTTTACCTTCTTATAAGGAATACCTTCTCATAAGGAATTGAACTAACTTTCCCATCTTCTCTATGAAATGAATAGGGATCACATCAACCTCTTTATCCCATTTCTTCATCAACCTTTTTGATTTTATAAAATATAGCATCAGTGACAACAATGATTTAGCTTGAGATGGAATTAAAGTAGGAGGAGGATAGGAGTATGGGTTTTATTATTGACCTTTAAAAGGTTGTTTAGGAGCTTAATAGGATGGGTAGGGTTGTTGGGTAAGATTGCCTCCAAGAAGTTGTCTCTTAAGATTTTATATTTATTCTTCAAGAGTCTTAAGCTTATCTTCTTGATAGATTTCTTTATAGGCTTCTTCACAAAGCTGATTAACAACATTATGATCATATGGAGAAGGGATAAGTTGACCATAGGGCTACCATGGCTCATAAGATTGATGACAACCTTGATAGGGATATTGAGGAACATAATATGTCGATAGGAAGGTATATAGTAGTAATTTTCAAAATATCCATCCATATCAAATTCATTAGTCAAAATGAAACACAAGACTTTTAACAAATTCTTTTACAAAAATTACCTATGTTGTTTATAGTTACATGATTTCATTTAGAGTCACCATTAGTGTTGACTTTAATGCTTCCAAAATCTAATATTAGGAAGAAAACACCAAAAATCCTTCCACTCTTTTGGACCCTGATCCCACCAAACATGCCAAAACTATTATGACCAAATTTTTAAACCTTGGAGGAGATTATTCAAACCCATATAAATTTGGTTAACATGGGCTTACCTCTAGGCCTGTGGGTTGCCTGTAATAGAGGTAAACCTCTAGGTTAAAGGGTTAGGTCCCTTGATTTATATTTTAGGCTCACACACTAAAATAGAAAAATCACTTATTGGGGGTGAAAATGGAATAATGAAACTAAAATTAATCTATAATAATGGAGGTGATACACCAAATATAAGTCCATAAACATACTTACATCTACACTAAGAAATAAGATTGCTAAAACTAACCTTAGCTCAATGTTCTTCTAGCATAAGTGTTTCTTCATGGAGGTAGATTGTTATGCATATCTATATGTGGGTGAAAAAAAATTATGATCCTAGATGCTACTAATCTCTCTCACACTTCAAATACACCTTAAAAAATAATACACTTCATGAGACCTATTAGAAGAGATGTTACTTACACAATGCATATAAGAGCTGAATGGAAGCAAGGATAAACAATCTTCATCACTTGTCATCCAAATACACTAATTTAAATACTTAAGCAATATTTTTATAGATTAAATCAACTTTATAAATTTATTCAAAGGTAAAATATGATGTCAAACTAACAGGGCTTTGCCATACTAGGTGTGTACTAGGTATAAATGCCAAAATGGCTTGCATATATAGAGCATAAGAGAGGAGAGAGAAGAAGACAAGTTGGAGGTTCATAAGGCCAGGTTTTAATACTTTAAATATAATTATAATTCAATATAATGAAGTGGAAAATATACCATGAATTTTTCTTGGACAAGTGTCCATTTGAAGTACATCATTTTCCCTTAAGTTGGCATAGAGACTCTTCATATTCTTATTTGAAACTACCCTTATAAATGAGGAGTTCACTTAATTTCCTTGAAATACCATATAAGTATTTAAAACATATTTCCTAACATGAGGAGATGGAAATAATATTATAATAGTCATTATTTTCTCCTCAACTAATGATCCTCTCTTTGATAACTATCATTCACTCCTTTGCAACTGCTCACTAGCCCTTTAGGCTTGATTCACACACTTGTCACTAGGTGACCTATATGTATTCCAATATACTTGTTTCATAGGTGTAAGAAACCTATTCAATACTTATTTATCTTTTATTCCATCAGGTAGAGCTCAAGATAACTCTAAACAACACTTCTCATCTTCTAACTATGTAGTCACCCTCATTCTCGTTGTCTTATTTAGGACTACCTACAATGACAAAATAATAAAATTATTTTTCATCAATAATTGAGGTTGAAAATAGGTATGGAAAGTTAAAATACATCTCTACAGACCTCCCACAATGGTTTTCATCTATCCATTCCCTTCTTTACCTATAGAGTAACTCAAATATTACAAGAAACACTGAATTAGGCCTGTACATACATGTGATAGTACAAATAAATTAGGTTTCAAGGGGAATGAGAGAGTGATAAACATTTACAAAAAACTTTCAAGGCCAATTGGCCACATTTATATGCATATCCCTTCATGTTTTCTTCATCAGGTTCATATAAGGGTTTTCTGAGGGTTTTATGTCATCCATATTCTTAGTAATGTTTCATAAAATCTAGATGCTTAACCTTCAAAATAATTCCATTTATATAAATTTAAGGACCCCCCTTAACTATTCCAAGTTTATTTAGGCACCATGCACACCATTCATATATATATGAGAAAATGAAATTGGTTCTTGAGCTCATATACTGCATTATGGATAGGCCTAAGAGAGAATTAGGCTAAAATGACCACTCTTGTGTTTTTCCCTACATACCAATTATTTTTATGCACTCTCCACTCTCCCCTAAAGATTATATAAATTTTTGGTGAGATCATGTGGTCATATGAGTCTCATTAGGAGTCATGAGAGTTTAGGCATAGACTATGTATATGCATATGTAAACATCTCTTAGTGGTTATAGTGGATGTAGGTGTTCCTTTTTAACTTGTTCATATCTTAGTGGTTATAGTGGTTATATGCATATAAATCATCCCATGGTCACTCAATACTCTTCACTTCATCCTTTTATCATTCACATACTAAGTCTGTAGTCTATGTTGGTCAAGGAGTGCCTCTACTCTAAGATAGAATAGAGAGAACCTCCCCTACTTGTATGGACTAAAGGAGTCCATGGGGTTATTTATTAGGTGATGATGACCCTCTATTTCATTTTCTAAGGATTTATCATACCTCTATACCCCTCAAAACTTCAAACTCCTAAAACTAGTTATTAGTTCTTGTGACTATGTGCAGGGTTTAGTTTCACTAAGCTTGAGGTTCAACACCCAGTCCTTTCTCTATTTTATGCCTCTAAGAATCACATAAGATGTGATGTTATCACTATACAATTTATCTCAACATTTTCATCTTCATCTTTTATCTCTACTCACTAACCAAACTACATCTCTCATGGGCTTAGGCTCCTCAGTTAGTCTGTAGGTATCAATTAGGGAAATCAAAGGTCCCATGTAGGTGATGATATATATTTGAACACTGTACTTCAAACCCTAAGTTCATATTGAGGCAACTAATACCATTATATATTTGTTTAAACTCACTCCTAACTTAGGGATATTCTATCATTCCTTATCGCCACTACATTATAAGTCTTGCTTGTAAGCTACAGGTTCATTTAATTTAATGTCATTATAATTGTCTAAGCATTTTCATCAAGAACTTAATTGAGTTAACAAGCATTCAACCATTAGTATCTTAACCTTTTATTGAATTTTCATGTTTATTATAGGACTAGGATATAATAATGAAGCCATTAGTCTCACTCAGACTTCATGAACTTTCATTAATAAGTGACATTGTATGAGATAGGATTCCCTTTTTGGAGAAGTTAAGGTAAACATCCCATTCTACAAGTTTTTAAACTTTAAGACTATAGGTGTTGTTTGATGGATATTCAAAATGTAACATTCCATCATAGAATATTCAATCTTTACCAAAAGGCATTCTTATTATACTTAAAGCCTCATAGTCTCCTTAAATCACATCATCAGGCTCTGCACTTTGACTACTTATACACAAAAACCTATAGGTCTCCATTACGTTTGACTCTAGTAAATAGTCTCAAAGTGTTGGATATTTATCTCTCTTATTTATTTAGAAACATATGTTATGATATTTGAAGGTAATGAGGAATCATTAAATGGTTTTGAGCATGCAATTTGAATCCCTCACAAACCATTGGCACCTCCCATCTTTGAGACATACATACTCAAAGTATACTCTACCTGTAGATGACAGTGAGAATGTAGGTCCACCATTAATTCAAATATATGCCTACATGATCAACTAATATTGGGAATTCACATTGCACTTATGGGATAAAACTAGTGCATATTATCCTAACTTGAAGCCATTTCATACTTGAAAGATGGACTCTACAATTATGGAACATTATTCTATAAACCATGATGGTTATGCATTTCTATCATAATGGATTGATATTTCATATATATCCATGTTCACACATTGCAAATAAGTTTAAACCAATATGGAAAGGAATAAAATGATCTACAAGTACACCTAGACTACTTGATAACATCAGACTAATGCAAACATATGAGAAACCAAAGCCATTGGGGATGTATAGGTAGTTTAGAGTCACTAACATTCTTAGTGATTGTTCATATAATATGGACCACCAAACTAGAGACTATGTCCATAGAATGGAATCACATAAGGATTAATATCATCCACCAAGTTTATTTAGTCCAACTATCCTCCTATTTATACTGAAGGAAAATTGGTTGACCTGGTTGAAATGCCCAAGAGAGTGATGAGAGAGAAGAAACAATTTTTGCCATTTTTTAATCTATAAAATCCATTTAAACTTAGAAAATACTTTTGGGGATCTGAAGAGACCCCCCTAAAGCCTCACATGTTCCATACAGGTTGTCTTTATTTGTACAACTACCTAAAACTATTTATTTTGCAATTGATCTTCTTGAATCAATGTTGAACCTAAATTTTTTAGTTTACAAAATTCCATTTGACATATACCTGACATGTGGTATATTATATTTCATCTTGATACCTTTTTACTTTGATAGGAAACCATATAATTCATTTTGATGACTAAAAGGTGGAAAAAAATATATGAGAAAAACTAGACAAATGTGACAACATTAGAACATGTTGTATGACCTTCAAAATGTGACAAGACCTCTCTTAAGACCATATTAACCATGTTAAAACCTATAATACTTCATGAAAAATTTAAATATGTAGGGGATTGACATAATTTGACCTTGGGGTAAAATTAGTTAATAATAACATATCATCAACTGCATGTGGTAACCCATCCAACATGTACAAAGGGTATTTCTCATAGATCCACACACTCATCATAATGATGAGGCCCATTGTATTCTACCCCTAGGTCAACATCCCATACATATCATGCATCAGTTGTACCCAAATCATAGATCTAATATCATACAATATACCGTAATGTAGGATATACTAACACATGGTTAATGTGTACATCAGTACCTTGCCATCCAACTTGTGACACATCACTCATGCTATTACAAGCCCTATCAAGGACTTTCAAATATCTAGAATGGCCATATTATAAACATCAAATAAGTTAACACATAATCCAAGATATATCCTATCTGAGCATGTTTCCCACTAAGCTAAGGATCATCTCTCTCCTCTAACTCCAATGTATCACATATCACTAACATCCCATAAATAAGAAATCCAAGCAAGGCATGAACATCCTCTAAGGTGATTAACACCTCTATAATATCCCCCTCCACCTCCCATCAAAAAGTGTTGGTCAACCATTATCATGATCCTAATAACATTAAAATGAGATAAGCACTGAACAAGATCCATCTCATCTCATGATGCCTCTAAAATGTAAGGTAACTCGATGAGCTTTATCCACTTCTAACAAATACACCAACAAATCTAGTAGCCAGGATGCATCCACCAGGTGCTAAAATCTTCATAACCTCTACAAAATATCAAATAACAGATAATGTATTAGATATCAATGTCATAATCATAAAATACATTCTTAAATATTCTCAAAAAACTACAAATTAACTACTTTATCATCTTATTTGTATTATTTCCCCTTTTCCTACACAATCAGTGTATTTAATACTAAATCAGCCCTATCACATTTTAACCCTAATACATCAACCTTATGTTACATAGTCAGCCCATTCCTATAGACATAATCAGCCTATTTGATACTAAATCAGCCCTATCATAATTTTAACATACTACATCTACCCTATGCTACATATTCAACCTCATTTAATAAACTATACCAGCCATTTAGTACAAACTATATTGGCTAGAAGGTAATATATTAGTTGATCCTCAATTTCCAACTAGATTGGCCCTCTGCTATGTAATCAGCCACCTCCATTAATATTATATCAGCCCACTACTATGCAGTCATCCCCCTAGATTTATATTACCCTAAAAACCAAGTTGATAGGGCCAACTCTATTCTTAGTTTGTGGCAAATTTTTGACCATTTGCCATAAATGCCTTAGGCATTTATTGGTTTGATCTTTTCCTACCTAGTACCGCATTACACCCCTAGCCTACCTATAAATTTCTTAGGGTAATTTTTTGTGTCTAAAATTTTCCTAACATCTAATTTTCTATATTTATCTTAATTCTAATTCAAACTACTCAAAATTTTGAAATTAATGCTTCACTTACCTACACTGCACCCAACGTAGTTGTTAAGTATCCCCTATGTCGTAGTTGTTGCCTCCTCACCATGGTTTATCTCTAGGCTCAAACTAAGTCTCTTAGAGCAATATTTTATTAGAATAGTAAAATAACATATGATTTAATTTTCACCCTATTTATTTTACTATTCATAATTATTTACCTATTAATTATTTACAATCAGATTCTATTTTTTTACCATAACTTTATTTCTACTAGCTCTTTTTCTAAACCTTAATATATCCTAGAATCTTGACATCAAAGAGAATCATTTCACATATTAAATATATATTTTTCAAAAATTTCAATTTTTTGCTTATTTTTATAGGTTTACCTAATGTTTCCTACATTATACACCTTCACATTTCTTTCACTTCCATCCTCTTCTACATCACTAATGTAAGTAAAGTATGTATTTTTCAATTTTGTCCTTTCATTTATCTTATTCACTTCTTACTCTAATTTATTTATCTTTAGCATTTTTTGTTGCTATGTTCTTTACTTGAAGTACCATCCCTTTTTATACATATGTGACATATGATGAGCTTCAAGTGAGACATATGTATACACATAATATTTTTAAACTTTATCAAATACTAATGTTTTCTCTCTTGAAAGAACCTATTGATTCTCAATCTCTCTAAGGTCATGCCTTAAAGGATGCACTAAGAAAGGGGTAGGCAGACCATTGGTGCTTCACAAAATTGTTTTCCCATATACCACCACTTGTAATTGACACAGACCTCTCTTATACACTTCCCTAAACTTTGAAACCTCTCTTACACACTCCTACAAGTAATTCACTACCTCAAATAGCCCTTACCTAAGCCAAAAAATCTTTTTTGACATTTACTAAAAAATTCAGACTAGTCTGACCCAATACTTCAAATATATTAGCACATTATGGATTTCATTCAAATTTGGCTGACCCAGACCAAGACCTAACCTGATTTTATTAATTAATGATACAAGTTTGATTAGGCTGACTTTGTTGGCTAAACTTTTGGAAGGGTTGAGGTTTCAATCCATTTATATATACACATTATTTCTATCATTTCTTAGAGAGATAAGAAAAACATCATATATTACACATCTACTTATCCACCATTTTACATGAGGAGCATTACTTAGGGTTTCAATACTACACTTGGAGATACAAAACTTGTCTTATGGAGAAGTCTTTTAGATGCATAGATAAGTCATGTATCCTAGATCTGACCTATCATTTTTCTTCTTACATAACAAAATAACCTTGGCCAAGGGAAAGATTGAGGCTCAGCAGGTTTGTCTTCAAAGGTATGTATTCTGAACTCTTGATCCTCTTCGTTAAAGTAGATATATTTCCATTTGTTAGCTTATATGCTTCTCTCTCCCATACATTAGAATTTCATATACATTGGCTTAAGTAGATATATTCTATACATGTTTACTTTTATGTTTATTACCCTCATTTTATGCCACATGCTTTGGCGATCAATAGGTTAGATTTTAATTTATTGTGTATTTACTTTGTGAATATAAAAAACATAAGACCTAGATAGTGTTTTTAAATAGTGTTGTTTGACTAGATTATTTGGAACCCTCTCTAGTGATATTATTGTGATAAAATAACCCTTTTTTAGGTCTAGTAGATCCATATTCATCATGACCCTGATTGTCTAAATGTACCAACAAGCAAAAGGGTAAGTGTGATTTATCTTCTCTAAGCTAGGATTAATTTGTAAATCAACTTTACTTTCCCTTGTATACAACCCCCACTTGATAATATAGTGCATCACATGTAAAAATTAATGATTCCTATTAGGTACTTCTTACTAGAGCCCAAACTACCTCTAAATGTGATCAGGTATAGATCATTCTATTATGAAATCATGATGACTTGTGATGTTGTAGGGATTGGTCATATATAATGTCACCTAAAAATCATCCATGAACCCAAACTAAATGAGCATATATGGTTTTCATATAAATTCTTTTTTGACCATCTCATCGACCCCCCACGAGTATAATTACATGTCCCCTTTGTGCCCCTATTGACCTCATCTTATCAAATACTAACTATAAGTTAGCAAATCCTCTAAACTCCATTGTTGTCTCTATCTAGTTGGTCCCTCTCTATTAATGTGCTCATAGGACCAAACTTGAAGTAAGGTGTTTGGCCTAATGCTCCTACACTAATGATAAGTCACCATGTGTAAGTATTTGTACAAATGGGATAATAGTACTAAGACCTAGGAAAATTAAGTGGTCTAATAAATCATGTTTGAAATGACTCCTACTAGTCCTATGTGAAAATATTGGTTCATCTTATCAAGAAACAATATTCCACTAAAAATTTCCATCAAAATCATAATATTTTGGTCAATAAATGGTTGTGTTATTGTTTCATCTCCATCTATCAGGAATGTCAAGTCCTTCAGTGTGTCTATGTCAATCTCTCCACCCTCAATGATGGTGTTAGTAACACCAATCATGTCCTCTAGCATTGCTAGTCATCATTATGTTAATAATCTAAAGAGATTATTGAATGATTTAATTCATGAAACTAATAATAATTATGAACATAGTACATAAATATATATTAAACACATAGTGATAATATTATATTTTACTCCATGCATACTCATTGTTTCACTAAAAGTTTGATCTATTTTTTAGTTGAAAGAAATATGCAAATCTTAAAATAAGGGTGAGGCTATTAGAACTTAGATATGTTGTACATGCATGAATCCAGATGATTGTGGATACTCCTCTTTGTTTGGGGAGGATGACCTAAAAATAAGAAAACACTACAAGAGAATGGTTTATTAGTGAGATAATAGGGTGGATTGCCTAGAAAGCTAGATCCAAGAAGCATAAACTTCCTTAGAGGCTATCAATCCACACTTATAAAACACTTAAGTTCTAATATGTTAAAAATAGGTGCTTGTATAAAATAATAGAAGGTACTAAAATCAAATACAAGAAATTTTGAAAAAGAAACAAGTGATATTTTGACTAAAATAGCATTAAATGATTAAAAACTAATGCTAAATTACTCAAACTTGATTCAGCAAATAAGTTGATCCTATGTGATAAAATAGTAGCTCAAAAAATGGAATTTAGGTGTAGGAAAATATTGCAAATCAACTTGATATTTTAAAATAGCACATAGTGACCATCAATAGCATGGGTATGATTATCCATAGTTGGGTGATCGTTAGTAGTTTTTAATCATCTGTGGTTAAGAAAATCCTTTGGAAATTACGTAAGACCATCATTGGTTATTGTGAGGTCTGGTTTTAGAAAATAAATATGTTGAGGAGAGTTACAAAGAGGTTCTAGGTATTGTGTCTAGTTTGAATGTTGGTTATGAGGTAGGAAATGATACTCAAAGGTATCTAGTTTAGGGATTGGATGTTTGGGTGAGTGAAATAAGTTGTGGGTGGTTTTATATAGGAGGTGAAGTGTCTAGAGTTATAGAACTCTAACACAAAAAAGTGAGGTGAAAAGAGAATAAAAGGGAAAGACACAAGTAATGAAACAAGATAGAGTTAATTATTGAATCTTGATGGAAAACATAGATACTTAGATTTTGGATTCACCTAAGAGTCAAAACCTCTTACACCTAATTTATTAATATGAACTTAATTATGATTGATTAAACCTTCTCTTCCTCTCTTAATATAGAGGAAAGGGAGGTTCCAATCAAAGGGTTTAAAAAATGGTCCATCACACAGTCTAATTACCCACTGATCATGTAAACAACTGACTAAATTTAGATAGCTAGTAATTAATGAATGAATTATAGTTAATCTATAGTTGACTCCCTTGATCATGCAAAAGTTCAATAACTATCGATAGTTAGGTCAACCATTGGTAGTCGAGGGTCAACTATCGATGGTTAAGGAGACATAGTTAAAATGGTTGAGACTAGTAATTTTCACTTATGTTTGGTAGTTGAGGAGTCAAAAAATGGTCTAAGGTAATAAAAGGGAGTCATGGGGTGCTTTGATGACTAGAAACACATTGTGTAGTTTTTAAGTGTCTAAATTTTACCCCTTTTTATTATGTAATTTGTATTAGAAAGATTTTAAACAAAAATAAAGAAGTTGGTAGAAGGTTAGATGCCCTGAGTATGGGAGGAGGTATTCCCCCTCAAACCAAGATTTGATGAGGTGAAATAGTGTTGGGTTTGAATTTGATAAGTGGATTTGTAGATCACAATGTGGGTGATAAGGTTGATTGGTTGGGAATTTAAATGTGAATAAACACAAAAAATGTGACTAAGTGTGATATCATAGATCATGCATAGATTAGGTTTTCATAGTTGAGGTAGGTGTTAAAATAAGGTTGGACTAGAAAGATAGGTGATAGGGTAACTAGGCCACATTATTAGGCATAGATAATAAGGGTTACTCTTATAAACTCAAGTCTCCTAAGAAAATTCAATGTATTCATAGGTATCTAAGGTAGGATATGATCTTGAGAAGATAAAATGGTCACAGGTATTGAGACCATAAGCTTCGCGACACCTAAATGGTTGGTGCACAAAAGTAGTGCTAGTTTGTTAAGCAAGGTAAGGTAATTGATATGATCAAAGTGATCAATTTAGGGTTGTTACAAAAAGTGTGAAAGGTGGGAAAAAATGACAAAGGTAAAGTTATATGGGTGGGTTATTAGTGGAGAATGCATTTGTCTTCAATGGGTGCATGGCTAGATTATGTCCCTATTAGTTACCCCATGTGGTGGTGAATGGGTGCATAGTTGGTGTTTTGTGTCCTTTGTGAAAAGGAGATGGTTAGAGGGTAGAACCCTAGAGTGGTCAACCATCACTAGTCAAGGTTGACCATTAGTGGTATCTAAGTGACTGCCAATAGTTAAAAAAAATCCCTAAAAGGGAGACTATTAAAGGTCAAATGAGGTTTTAGTTCCTCATTTATAAATTTACCGATGGGAATTTCTCCTTGTTAATTGAAAGAGTGATGTTGAATATGCTCATTGAGTCTTGTGCTTATTTAATGAGGTGGTTTTGATCAAGGTTGAGCAATGAGTTAGAGGTTAACCGAGGTGGGTCACATCATGTCAGAGAGCCATTGAGGATGTAGAGAGGTAGAGGTAGATCATAGGGCCAAGTGATAGTGGTGATATCAAGGGTCCCACCATGATGAAGGATACAGAATGAGGTAAAGAATGCATTTGAATTTGGTATTGTGTTGTTATTTGTTTTTATGGGTGGGTATGGTTTGTAAATTGGGGGGTTTTTAAGTTTTTGGTATGAAATTGGGTAGTGGGTAGGTAAATTATTGATTAGAAATGAAGGTTTTGTAAAAATAGATAGGGTGTAGGCAAGAATTTTTCTATTTTGGTGAGGTGATAGTGTGTTTGGGTGGGAGGTAGGGTTTATGTGTTACTAGTAGTCTCAACATAGTAACCATCAATGCTTGTTATTAACTATCATCAATTGGCAGGCTACTGTCAAATGATCAGTGTGTGGACCATTAGTGTCCACCACTAAACTTTTGATGGTTGATGGTTAATCAGTGATAATGCTTTAAGGAACCATCACTAGTTGACACTTGTCCATCGATGGTCTATAGAAGGCTTAAGAAAGGGGTAAATATTAGGGTAGGGGGTTTGAAGGTAGGTGTGAATGTGAGATTAGGGGTAAATTTTAATTGAGGAATAGGAATGGGTGAAGAGTTAGGATAGGTAGAGAAGGTAGGATAGGGTGAGTTTAAGGTAATACTTGGTTAAAGATAAATCTTAGGTTAAATTTATATGAAGTGATTATTGTTAAGATGATGTGAATAGGTTAAGGTAGAAGATAAGGTTAATAGGTATTATTCATAGGCAATTTTTTGAAATGTAAAGTAAACTAGGTAAACATCTAACCGTGTAGGTGAAAGAGTAGTTACAGGTACAAGATCAAGTGCCTCAACTCTTGGATGAGGTCCATAAGGAGATGACAAATTAGGAGTGGGAATATATGATATTAGTGGGCCTAAGAAGTATTAGATAATACCACTGCATATCAAGAGATGCTAAGATGTCGATATCCCTCATCAAGAGATGTGTCTTGATGACCAACACATTCCTGCTATTGACTGGAGAGATTACCATTCTACTAGAAGATATTCATTAAATTTTATAGTTACCACTACGAGGTGAGTTGATAGATCATATCAATGCCGATGAGCAAGATGTGTACATGGATTAGTTTTTTGTTAAGGACTTTATGCATGTAAGGTAGCATGCTAGGGGATTCCACTATGCACCTATATACCATAGGGATCAGGGAGGAAGATGGTTTGTCATGATGATGATGATAGATGTGACCTACTATGCATTTCTAGATTCTAGTAGTGGTAGATTTTCATTTCTATTGCTAAGCATTCTTATAAGTATGTTGATGGAATTGATAGTGTATGCTTGGGGCCTAGTTCAATAGTTCAGATCTATTGAGAGCTCTAGGGATAAAGGTTACATAGGTAATATGGCATCAGTGTCAAATTTGTGCTATATTGATGGGCATACAAGCACATCAGGGTGCTTCAACTAGATGGATTACCATGGCATGCATGGGCTCAGATGGACTTTACAGTTATATTTATGAGATGGAGGTATTATTATGCACTCACACCACCATGGGGAGGAACATGATACCTAGAGTGATATAAAGATAGGTTAGAGGAACTGGTGGATGAAAAGGTCATCTAGAGGTAATATATTAGATTCTTAACATGGGCAAGCTATGCTAGATAGACCCTATCATTGTAGAGTCACAAGTGGATTTATGGTAAAGAGATCATGAGGTAGATTTCATCCTTTTTGATAAAAGAGATAGTTCAAACTAGTTTAGGATGTCCCAAGTGCTTTCCCAAGGTACAGGAGGGAAGATGTGAAGTTTTTCCTACCTGCTCTAGATTTGGAATACAAGTATATAAATCATGAGGTACTACTAGTGAGGAAAGACATAGATGATGCAAGTGTCACTAAGGACTACATAGTATGGTTCTAGGCATACTATGATGCAATAGTGTTTAGAGTAGATGATGGATAGGCTAGGTAGTAAGACATGGATGTTGATATGGAAGAGGGAGGTGGGGAATAGATGGATGTAGATGCCCCTAATAGGAAGGCATTCATCATAGAGAGAGATTATGCTAGAGCATCACTAGTAGTATCACCTGTATCTATAATAGCAATGAACCTAAAGAGAGATATGACTCAGGGATACGTGGCCACTCTTACACAAGAGAGGGATTAGGATAGAGCCTAGCTAGATTTGGTTGCATAGGAGAGAGATTCCCTTAGATAGGTAGGAGGTTGGGTACTGACACTTGTAGGACCTTTGAGGACCATTCCTTTGGAGAGGTATGTGGCCACTATTGAGGAACTTAGTTTTTATGAGGCATTCATCTTTAGATAGATTCCAAATGAGCCTAGATATGGTGAGTATCAAGCATTGGTTACTATGGGAGTTAACATAACAACATTGAGTTAGTGGGTAGCATCTATGAGTGCACAAATAGGGGTAGGAGATAGACAGGCTTTAAGGAGAATTAGTGCTCCTCCACTTTAGACATCGATGAGATAACTTATTTTGATGTATGATATGATTTTGATACCAGCCTATGAGCTGATGTAGTGAGATGTACACATTATTTGTGAGACACACACACACACACTATATATATATATATGTAATTTCTATTTTGAGCTCATGATGTGATCATGGTTATGGATGTGACGTATGCTTTATGGTTATGGGTTATTGATGATTTAATTTATGATGTTATGGTTTTTTTTATGATAGGATTATGATGTTGTGATTTGATTATGATTATATGGATGTTGCTTATGGTTATGAATGATTTATTTTATGTTCATGATTTTGTTTATGATGGTTTTGTTCATGATGATGATGTTATGATTAGAATTTTTCTTGTTAGTAGATACATGCTTAATTAGATGTGATAAATGTGGATGTTTGAAATTAATGAATCTATGTTCTCCATTCTCTAGATAGATAGCTGATGGATAACATATGTGATGACTCATTGTTTCATCAATGGTTATAAATGTGATAAATGATGGTGATTAATGAGATGTGATTTGTTGCTTAGAGAGATGAGATGATTTTGATATATGAGATGGTTAATTTATTAAAATGTTTTTATGGTAAAAACACTTTAAAAAATAAGGTAGAAGCAAATCACTAAACATAAAATGTTTATGTAAATATTTTTTAATGAATTTCATTGAATTAGATGAAGGTTGATTAATTGGTAAAACACATAGATTAATTATGGATAACAAAACCATATGTGATAAAAGATAATAAAAGCTAAAATAATCAAAAGATGAAGTCTTAATGAATGTAGCAATAAGTAGGTATGAGAAAGAAGAAGGAGACACAATACTCTTTCATTGGTAAGGACCAAGACAAAAGGAAGCTAGATCAGCTTATGAACATAAGCCCTTCACATGCTTTGCATCAGCATTCCTTGGTTGATTAAAAAAATTCTTGATCATGTAGTGTCAAGTAAGATCAAAATCCATTATTTATAGAGGGTATAAAGGGGATATGGGTGATAAAATAACTTTCATGTGAGGTTAGCTTTGCCTCTTCTATAGGTTGATAAAGAGTCCATATGAACAAATTTATGTCATAGATGGTGTAAATTGATCAATGAAGGAATTATACTCATGGAAGCCATTTATGACTTCAAAATAATGGGTCTTTTGATATTTTTTATTGCTCTAGGAAACTTATCGATGTGAGAAGCTTCCAAAAAATTGATTTTTCTTAACAAATGCATTTACTTAGCCATCCTTCAAGGGAATGGTATAAGATTGTTGAGACTAGATTTAGGCTATGAGATAGTTGTCCTTCAATGGAGTAGTCTACCTTACATTGAGCTATTGATGTGTTTTGATAGTTGTCCTTCAAGAGAGTATCTTGCTAATAGTAGAGATGACCCATAGAATAGATGATTGTTAATTTTTTTTCTTTTGATGACATCAACTTACAGATATAGGGTAAAAGGCTTACCTTTATGAAGGCAAAACTAAAGCATAATAAGGTTAAAATAGTGGGTGAAAGGATTCATTTAAGTACAAAGACCATGGGATTCCATCCTATTAGGCACAAAAATTATCCATGAGAATCATGCCATAGGTAGAGACATGGTACCCATATTTAGGATTAAGGCTATAACTATGATGTAAAATCATATGATTTTATGCTTTAATCAATAGTCCTAAAAATGAGGGGTGAAAGGGAAAATCTTGTAAAAAAAGGGATGAGCTTAAGTTAGATAGAAGGTGAGTTAGATCCTATTTATAAATACTCCAAAGACAAGAGAGAAAGGTGTATCACATATAGGGGTTTGAATTCTATTATTATATGCCCATAAGGTGAAAGGAATGTGTAAATGTCAATCCCAACCACAAGCGTGGTTCTATTTTAGTCAACATTTTGTTAAGGGTTTTATTAGAGGATTCCACTTATCCATTAGTTTGTGGATGATAGATCAAGGAGAAACTTAACTTAATGCCAAACATGTCATAAAGACCTTGGAATTTTTTATTCTTATAATATTTACCATTATCGATGATTATCTTATGAGGAACATTAAATCAGTAGATAATGTGATGGTTGATAAAATTGACAATATTTTTGGCTTTAGTTGAGATGAGAGGAATAGATTTGACCCATTTGGTGAAATATTATATCATAATGATGTCATTGTAAATAATGGAGATTAATTTCACCAATAAGGACCAATCCCCATTGTAAGAAGGTCTAAAAATCCTTCGATACTTGGAGGCTATGACTAGGTGTGTGATGTAAAATGGCATGTTTTTGAAATTTAACACACTTTTTCATGTAATCATAGCAGTCTTGGTTAACAGTGGGATAATAGTAGAAAAGGTGAAGGATACATTTAGTAATAATGATGCCATTAAATTGTCCCCCACAAATTCCATCATGTGTTTCCGTGATAGCATGAGAGATTTCATGACTACATAAATAGTGGAGAATGAGACCATCAAAGCTGTGCTTGTAAATAATTCCCCCTAGTATGGTATAATGAGAGGTACTCTAAATAAATTATCATCAACCATTCCTATAAATATTGGAGGGAATGATGACTAGGTTGACATAGTTGAATATCTGTTTATACCAAAGGTCAAGTTGGGTCTCCTCCACACTAAAGATAAGAGGAGGGTTTGAGTGGGTGTAACAAGGCTCAGTAAGATGATGGATAATGATAGATAACTTAGATTTGGAAGGTACAGATGGGATCTAGGAAGTAATGGAAGCCATCATATCGATGAACTTGTTTATACATCATGAAATGACTTTGAGTAGGTAATGCTCAAATGATGCTAATATTACATTGAATAACTATTTATATTATTTTAGGACATCATTTTTACATTGGTAAGAGCCATTTATTTGATTGACCATGAGTTGGTAGTCACCAAAAAAATTGATCATCTTGACTCCCAAGGCTAAAGTAGTTTGGAGACCTATCACTAAGTCTTCATACTTAGCCATGTTATTGGTGAAATCAAAATCAAGCTTGAAAGATAAAGTAAGGGTTTCACCATATAGGGGGATGAAAATTATGCTAGAACACCCACCATGTTGGCACTTTTAACCAATGAATAAAATGGTCATTTGATATGTGATGTTCTCTCAAGAAAGAGTCATGATGGACTCATTGGGAAACTCTAAAGGAGAAGGTTGGTTGTCCACCAAAGGTGCTTAGGCTAATTGGTTAGAGATGACTTTCCCTTTTATTAATTTCTACTAGAGGAACTTAAGGTCAAAATTAGGTAAAATAATGAACCATTTAGCCATACATTAGTTCTGGTATGGCTTAGAGTGCATATTCTTGAGTGGATCGATGTTGGCTATGACATAGGTCTTGTGGTTGAGAAGGTAGTGGTAGAGTTTGGAGGCTATGAAGACTAGTGAGAGGCAAAGTTTTTGGTATGAATTTACCAAGTCTCATAATCTATAAGCATATGACTTATATATTATACATTGTTATGCTGCTCATCATGATGTGTAAGCATTGCCCCTAAGGAGTGGTCGGTGGAAAAAATATAAAGGTAAAAATTTTAATCCTCTTTGGAAGGAATAAGGATGGGTGGAGAAATAAGGTACTCTTTAAGTGAGTTTAAGGCCTTTTGATAGTCCTTATCCCACTTAAAAGATACATCTTTTTTTATAAGGTGGTGAAAAGGTTGGCATCTAATAGATAGCTAAGAGATGAAGCAATGAATGGATTGGAGCTTCCCCTACAAATTGTGAAGTTGCTTGAGGTGAGTGGGAGGAGGCATGTTAAGAATTGCTTTGATTTTAGTAGGATAGACTTTGACTCTTCAAAGAAAGGCAATAAATCTAAGGAGATTCCTTGACAAGACCCCAAAAATGTATTTCTTAGGGTTAAGGTGAACATGGTAATGGATGAAGCATTTGATAATAACCTTGAGAACTGCTAAACGATCTTTATGAAATTTAGATTTCCCAAGAAGGTCATCTATGCAATCCTGTATGGTTTTTTGGATAAGGTCATGGAAGATATAGGTCATGACACATTCGTAGGTTACACCAGCATTTTTTAGACTAAAAGGCATGAACCTATAACAAAATTTCCCCCATGGGGTGATAAAAGTAGTTTTATGTTGATCTCTAGGGGCAATCAAGATTTGATTATAGCCTGAGAAACCATCTATAGGAGAGAACATCTCATGGTTGGCTATGAGATCAATAAGTAGGCCAATGCTTGGCAAAGGGAAGTCATCCTTTGGGTAAAAAAAAGTTAATATCATAAAAATCCATGTAAATGCAAATTTACCCTATTGATTTGGTGATAGTGATGACATTCAAAAACCCATTAGGGATAATTAATGGGTTGGATGAAATTTATAGACAAGAGGCATTGAAGCTCTTCTTTGACAAGAAGGGATATGTGAGGGTACATCTGATAAAGATTTTACTTGATAGGCTTGGAATTATGGGTAGTAATGATATTATGGGTGGCGATGGAAGGGTCAATTCTTAGCATGTCACTATAAGACCACATACATGCTATGTTATGGTCTCATACGAAGGAAGGAAAATCTTGAAGCTTTGAGGAATCTAATGATTGGCCAATTTTGACAATGCATGGGTTATCTTGAGTACCCAAGTTGACATCCATGGTGGATTAGTTTAACATGGTTAAAGTCTTAGGAGGGGGGATCTGTGGATAAAGGAATCTTCTACACCAAGATAGGTGAGAAGGTAATCATCATCTTGACACCAAATGGTATTAATTATAGGAGATTAATCGTCTACCATCTTAGGGTGAGTCATAGGAATGGTTATGGTCTCCTCATCCTTTTGGTAAGTTATCAATCCAAGGATGATCATTTTGGTGAAAAAAAAAGTTAGGGGGGATGGTATCAAAATCCTTAGATTTTGATGGTGAAGGGGTTAGTGAGGATGGGACTTCCTCATCAATGATGGTAATGGCGGGGGGGAATTGGTTGGATCTTTAGGTGGAGTAAATCTGAGACCAAATATCTCATGAGGATTTTTTATTTTACATGGAAATAACTCATGTGGTCCATGTTTGTAATGTCTTAGGCTGAATCCTTTCCAAGCACACCTATAAAGGTATGTTACGGTGAACTTTAGTTTATCAAAATAGGATAAATTAGAGGTGAATGGTCAAGGAGTATAGGAGGTAGAGGAGGAGGCAAGTAGTTGATCAAGTCCCCAATAGATAAGATTCATTTTGAGATTAGGAGGTTTGAAAGGAATAATGGTCCTAATATTAGAATCATAACTAGGATTTTAGTCAAGGTTCTCATACTCTTGGGGATTAAGGAAGGCATCCAAGGTCAAGAGGCAATACTCCCTAGGTGAGAGACATTGGAATGTTGATTCCAAGGGGTCCTTCATGGGGATTTTGGTAGAAGGGATGGATGAACTAGTCAAGGCTTGGTTGATGGAAGAGGTGGAATCATATTTGGTTGGTAAAGACTTGGTGGATAAAAGGAGAAGAAAATAATTCATTTGGTATGTCATGTTTGAATATGTGAAAGGACTTGGGTCATCTTGTATGGTAACTACTTGACCCTCATACTTAAACTTGATGCACCAATATAAGGTAGATAGCATACAACCCATGGAATGGATTCATGGGTGTACTAGAAAAATGTTATATTATAAATCTCTTTCTACTACATATAGGAGTTCAAGAAGCATTCAAGTTCCTAAAAAAATATGGAGAACAATAATTCCTAGAGTTTTTGACATAGTGTCATTGAAGGATCAAAATATTATCATGGTATTTGATATAATGTTCTTTGATAATTCTATCTAGTCATATGTGTGGGAGGAGATAATATTGATGTTATTTCCATCAATCATAACCCTTCTGATGTGGATTTAGTTGATGTATGTGGTAATGAATAAGGGTGGATCCAAATCCTAGGGATGAATGGAGGGTATTTATAAATCCTTAAAGGTAACAAGGGTGGAAAGCTGAAGAGCTCTCACAAAGGTTGCTAGAAGTTCTGGATCTTCTAGTTAAACCTCTATGGAATGCAAAGCCTATATCATTACTTGGTGGTGATGGTGTGAGGTATTTATTAGTTCATATAACTTCATATTAACTAGTATTTGGTGAAGTTTTTTAGAACTACTCTTTGGATTGACTTGAAAGGGTTGGATTGGGAGGCACCCAAGATGCACACCTTGGTCATAGGTGAAGGTGAAGGTGTTTGGGTTTGGTTGGGTGATTGGGTGGTGGAGTAAGGGCATGTTCATGGAATGGACACCTTTTTATTTCCATTGATCATTTTATTGGGCTTGTGATCATGTAACCACATGGATGGTATGGATTTGGGGAAGAGTTGGGCTAGAGGACTACTTCAGTTTCTCCTCACTCTTAGATGAGAGTGTGGGAGAAGGTAAGTTTGGGGTGGTGGATTTTAGTTCTTGGAGTGGCAATTGGCTCATGGGAGGCTCTTCTAATAATAGGTCATCCTCATCACATAGTTGATGGACTATGACTTGGAGAGATTTATAATTCTCTGTATCATGTCTTGGTGTTCTATGGTATGATCAAATTAGATTATCATTAAACTAGAATGGCTTAGGACTATGAGGGTCAAATGGTTTGATGGGAGGAAAAGTTAAGAAATAAGTTTGAAATAATCTTTTCAATATGGTTGAGTAAGACTTGAGCAAAGGTGGAAAGCATGTTGGAGTTTTAACTTTGACTTTTGGGGTGGAAACCTTCTTAGGAGTAGGCTTGGTGATGGAAGGTTTAAGTGGTGGAATGTTCTTAGTGGGTGGTGTTTTATAATTTAATGGCTTGGAGGTAGATGTTTTGGAAGAAAATAGTTTAGAGATAGAAGGTTTTTAAATAGTAGGATTAGTAGTGAATGGTTTATAAGTATAAGGTGTGGAAAGGATAGGTAGAGGTGTAGCTAAAAAATAAGGTTGGGTTTGGGTTGTCTTTGGGAGACTTTTTTTCTTAATGAAAGGATGAGGTCCTAGGATGGAAGAAGGATATGGTCCTAAAATGGAATGTAAGGTAGAAATGGGTGGAAAGGTTTTAGTTTTTGGGATCCTAAGTGGCTCTACTTTCTTGGTTGGCTTAATGTGAGGTTTCTTTGGTGGGTTAAATGGTGTTAAATCCAATTTTAATGGAGGGTGAGCAAGGTTCTGAGTAGGGAGCATGCCTAGGTTTTGGATGGGCTTCATGGTGATGGTAGAATGTGCTTAGGCTACTTTGGGTGGAGTTGATTTAGTGATTTCAACTATGGTTTGAGAGGTATATGTTTCTAATGGTTTAGTTGGGATGATGGTAGGTTAATTAGTATAAGTGGAAGTTTAGGTTTAAAATGGTGTGGTTGAGGGCTCTTGCTTGGTTGGGTAAGGAATCCTGAGATGGTGCCAAAATGTGGCTTGATCCATGTTAGGTCAGGATAAGTACTCCAAGTTTTGAACCAATTGAGAGAAAGGCTTATATACGGGTTTGGTTCTTTTATAATTTGTCTTAAAGGACAAACCCATGGGTTGAGAGAGGGAAATGGTTTCCTTGCCTTTTTCTTCAATCAAAGGCTCCAAGGTTTTGGAAGGTGGTTCTTCCATGGGAGGAGTAATTAGAATGACCTCTTCCTTAGGAATGTTTTCCAAAGGAATATTAGATTGCTCTATGATGGAAGAGAAAGGTATGGTGGTAATGGTTGCCTCTTTTGGTATGCATTCCAAAGGAGAGATTGGTAGTTCCACTACCTCAATAAGTGGAGAAAGAGGAATAGTTTTTTCCTTTATTTTGGTTTCTAAAGGAATAGAAAGTGACTCCAGTAGCTCAATAAGTGTAAGGGAATAAAATGTGGTTTGGGAAATGGTTTCCTCAAAAATGAACTCATTAAAGACCACATTAATAGTATAAACGTCTCAGTTGTGAGAGGATTCTGCTTTATTGTTTTCATTGTTCACATAAGGGTTATGGTTTGGAAAAGGTTATCTAAATAGGTCAAGTGACTGATTTGGGGGTATATTTGAATTATACATCAAAATGTCCCCCTTGTCAATCAACCCTTGGACAATGCTTTTGAAAGTATTGCATCTACTAACATCATGTCTAATGATATGGTGAAAGGCACACAATTCATTTTCTTTTACCAAATAAGTGTAGGGCAAGAAGAATTGAATTTTTGTGGGGTCTTGATTGGAGGAATTTGTATGATATTTTATTTCAACAACTTTTCAAATGGAAGCATATGACTCCCCTAACAGAGTATATTGCCTTTGGTTGTTACGGTTTTGGTTTTGGGTATTCTGGTTGGAAGAATTAGAAGAGTTAGGTTTGTTAACAACCAAAGGAGGGGTGGTTTCAAAGATAACTACATTCATGGTTCCCTTATTTTTGGTGTTAGTGTTAGAATGGTTTGTGGTTTGGAGGAGGAATTTTCATTTGTTTTGAAACTAGAGATCTTGTTTCTCAATTTTAGCTTTCCCTCATTAATGGCTCTAATCTCCAATTTCAATGCCATGGTGAAAGCCTCATCAAAAGTTTTAAAAGTTTGAACTTATAAGGTGGAGGAAATGTGTTTGGCATAAGCCTGAGAGAAAATTTCAATTATCTTGGGTTAGGGTAAGGATAAATAGAGTTGGTTTATCAAACCTCTCTAATAGGACATGAAATCAATAATTGAATTATCCACAAATTGTCGAATGGATTAGACATCGGTAATGTAAAATTTCTTAGATATATTTATGGAAAAATAATTTAATAAGGTTTGAGATAATTGGGGAAAATAAAAAAGGAAATGAATGGTAATAGCACTATTCTAATCTTATGCTAGGCTAGATAGGGATATGGGAAAGGTGTGAAGAAGGAAGCATCATCATAAGTAATCAAATAGAAAGAGTATCTTAATGCTCTAATATGTTGCTAAGGATCTTCCTTGCTTTGAAATTTTGAAATTTTCAAAACTTCCCATTGAGGAAGATAAGGTTGGATTGGTATGGATGGAAGAGTTGGTTCAGTAAAAATTTGATCATATCATAAGAAGTTATGGGCACCAAAACTAGATGACTCCAAATTGGTCATCTTTTCAATTATCTTAATTAGATTTGTGTACAATTATGCACCCCCATAGTTTTAGGGTAAACTCTATTGGTTTTGGGTAGGTGAAACATAAACATAGGTAGTGGAAGGTTGGGAATTTTCCACATATTGGTATATGGACATGGATGGTTGGGTGGATGTCATTTATGGGTAAGTGGATGTAGGAGGTTGGGTAGAAAATGGAGCTATATACCCTTGTGGGTTATGAATATAGCTTGGATTGGGTGCAATATGCATTTTTTGGGGAATTGACATGGGTTCAGTTAGAGGTATGGTTGGGTTGATAGGTTGAGGATGGGTGGCAACCTTGGTACTAATGGGTGGAAGGGTAGAATATATGGGAACCACCAAGCTTTGGGATGGAGTTGATTTTTATGGGTTGGAAATAAGTGGAAGGGTTATAACACTAGTAGAGGGTATTCCAATGGTAAGTGGAGTATGGTTGGCCAAAGGTTGGTTTATTTCTATATCAGAAGAGTTATTGGTTGGGGTGGATGGTGTTTGTATTTTGGGTGGTTAAATGGGTTGGCTTTGGATGGTGGTGTTAGAGGGATTATTTGGTAGAAGAAGATGCTTGGGTGACTAAGGGTCAGGTAGAAGCGATGGAAATAGAGGTGCTACCCATAAGGTGGGATGACATACCATAGGGTGGATCAATAGGTGGAACTAAAGTAGGGGTATGATAGGATATGGTGTTAAGGTAATGTTTGAGGGCTATGGGGTTCTTATCTATAAGGGTGGCAAAGTCTATATCACCTTGGGAAACCATCTAAGGGGTACCAGGAATTCCAAAAATATGGGGAGAGCCCTCTATATTTGAGATGTACTCTATGGATGAAGATGAAGAGGAAGGTAGGTGGTTGGGAGGTGGATCCAAATTCACTTGGTTTCTTAGTTGTTGCCTAGTGATAACCATGTAAGGAAGGGAAAAAAGAAGATACAAGTGATCTCACAACTCAAAAAAGAAGCAATCAAAATAAAAATATCTCAAGGAAAATAATGCATACACTAAGGTGCGTTAAAATACTAGGATACTTTATTATCTCTCTTTAGGCTTATGCCTCAATTTCAAAGAAGTTATGAAGGACCAACTTGGGCTTGTAGAATGGGTACTTGAAGAAGATGTCTAAGGATGGTTTTAGATAGTTAAAGGCTCTCAATATTCATACTATAAATTGGTACATGACTTGATATTTGGGCCTACCCCCTCACTTCACACACTGTAGTGATAAAGGTGTTGGGTTCTTAGCCAAAATATACTGAGTTACTAGAGATTATACTCATCCAATGTACTGAGTTGGTTCTCCCCTTGGTGGTGAAATATAAGTAGGATAACCAAGGAAAGGTGATTTTTAGGTGATAAAATCCCATTTGGGCCTTATGTCATGTTTTGATGTTTGATTGAATGTGTGGTTTGGTCTTGTGTGTGGAGAGAAGTGAGACTATGATTAATTCACTTGATTAAATTAAGCTATGTGAGCTAATCAATACAAGCAAACAATGGATGAAAAGTTAATTTTAATCCAAAAGAAAATTTTGGTTTCTTTTCAAATGAATACAAAATAATTAAGATGCACCTAGATGATGATGCAAAATCCTAGGCCTTAGAATGAGTACTTTGATTTTCAAAAATAAAAGCAAAAATGTCAATTTTTTTTCCCTTAAGAAAGAAAATAAAACTTGTTTTATGAAAAGGAAGAAAGGAAATAAGGAATGTTCAATTTTTAGAAAAGAATGCAATGGATGACTCTTCTCTAATGCAACTAAATGTCTTATAACTATAAATCCAAGAAAAAGCTCAATGGTCCCACCAGGTGTGCTATAAGGTTTCATAAAATTTTGTTCTATTTTATAGTTAAAAGAAAGATGTAAAACTTAAAATAAGGGTGAGGTTACTATAACCTAGATATGTTGTGTGCAAGTGAATCCAGATGATTTTGGATACTCCTCTTAATCTGTGGAGGATGACCTATAGAAAAGAAAGCACTAAAAGAGAATGATTTATTAATGAGATAATAGGGTGGATTGCCTAGAAAGCTAAGATCTGAGAAGGAAAAACTTCCTTAAAGGTTGTCAATCCACACTTTTAAAACACTTAAGCTATTATATACTAAAAATAGGTGCTTGCATAAAATAATAGAAGGTACTGAAATCAAATACAATAAATACTAGAAAAGAAACAAGTGATATTTTTACTAAAGTAACAATAAATGATTGAATATTAATAATAAATTACTCAAATTTGATTAAAAAAATAAGTTGATCCTCTATGATAAAATAAAATCTTAGAAAATGTAATTTGGGTGCAAACAGATATGTCAAATCAACTTGATTTTTCAAAATAACACATAGTGACTATTAGTTATCTAGATATTACCATCAGTGATTGGGTGATCATCGATGGTTGTTAACCATCGATAATTAAGAAAATCCATCGATAGTTAGGTAAGACTATCAGTAGTTTCTATGGGGTCTAGTTTGGGAAAATAAATCTATTGAGGAGAGTTACAGATAGGTTTTGGGTATTGTGTCTAGATTTATTATTGGTCACAAGGTAGGAAATCATACTTAGAGGTATCTGGTTTAGGGATTGGATGTTCAAGTGAGTGAAATAGGCTATTGGTGGTTTTGGATAGGAAGTCAAGTGTCTAGAGTTGTAGAAATCCAACATAGAATAGTGAGGTGAAAAGAGAATAAAATGGAAAGACACAAGCAATAAAATGAGATAGAGATAATTACTAAATCTTGATGGAAAACATAGATACTTAGATTTTGGATTTGCCTGGGAGTTAGAACCATTTGCACCTGCTTGATTGATCTGAACTTGATGACGATTGATTCAGCCTTATCTTCCTTTCTTAATATAGAGGAAAGGGAGGTTATAATCAAAGGGTTTAAAAAATGGTTCATCACATAGTCTAATTATGCATTGATCATGCAAATAGCTGGCTAAATTTAAATAGCTAGTAATCAATTAGTGAATTATAGTTGAACTATAGTGACTCCTTTGATCATGAAAGAGTTCAAGTAACCATCGATGATTAGGTCAACCATTGAAATTCAAGGTTCAACCATCGGTGGTTAGGGAGACATAGTTAAAATGTCCAAGGTTAGTCATTTTCACTTATCTTTGGTGGTTGAAGAGTCAATAAATGGTCCAAGGTAATAAAAGGGGATCATGTGGTGCTTTGACAAATAGAAATGTATTAAATGGTTTTCAAGTGTCTACACCCATAGGTATATATTAAAATATATAAGCAAACCATTACTTATGAATAGGGACTTATCAAACCATGATTATCTCCTAGAATCATTTGGTTGTTATAACCATTATAAACAATAATATATTACAAATATAGTTTATAATATATTATACTAATAATATAACAAACCATAAGTAATATTTTACTATACGGTAACTTACAAATAACCATGTGAATACTAATTTTTCCTAACATTATCCCCACCCCTATCCCCCTTAATTTTTACATGGTAGAAAACATTTCATTCTCAAACTGCAACTTATTGCCAATGGAGTTGACCTCATGATCTTGATCCAAAACAAAAGTCACTCCTCATCAAACTTTCATGGTTTTAAACTTGTTTACCACAAACCTATACATGAATAGGGGCCCTTCAACCTATTCACCTCATATAGTTTTCTATATCATCACTAACATTTTCAAGATCCATGAGTGCCACAATAATTCTTGATCAGTACTCTAATGTATTTTTACATCAAGGGATCTATAGGAATAACTTACATATTCAAGTGAACAAAAATGAGCCTCTATTCTTATTATAAAACACACTAAAAAATAAATGTAACTACCACACAACTTAAATAAATGTAACTAAATCATATTGGCCCCATTATTGGTGACTGATGAGAGGATTTGGAAACCTCCTTCCTTCATTGCCTCCATCTTCCTTCATATAAAGTTTCTTACTCAACTGATGAAGTCTCAAATCTCATGTATATAATTTCCCCCAATTTAGACATCGAGTTGCCCTAAAAATATGTTAAATACAAAAGACAAGTGTTTCAACATTTTGATGACAATTACTAGACACTTTTACTATTAACATATAATGACTCTACAAAAAATATTGACTTTCGATACATTTACTAAATATCCAAGGACTTGGAAGATGACTCCTTAATATTGTCATGAAATTGACTATAATTGATTATAGACCTTTAAAATTGTAACTTATATATAACATTAAGACATTAAATGATAAATGTCAATATTAACTATTAAAAAACATCAATCTCATAATCTAAGACTTAATACTCACAATACATATGAGATGACCTTTTTTAAATATAATTTTTAACTTTCTAAAATCATGAAGACTAGGTGGGTTTAGACACTTTATATTTTATTGACACACATTAAGACAATTTTTTTTGTATGCATGTGAAGCTAAAATCTTTATTGTATAGATTTTTAAAAATATAAAAATAAATAGTTCTTTACTCATGACTCATTATTTTCATTGGATTCTAAACATTAAAGTTGCCATCACATAATCCACTCAAAATTAAATTGTAAAATAGAATTGTCCATAAGATAGTAGGCAAATCAAAGAATGAACATTTGAATGATATTTTGCATAATGAAATACTTCTAACATAATCAATGGAAGCATAAAAAAGTGAGACATGTGTTGGAAGATATGTTACAAAGAGAAATATGGCTGAAAGTGAATATATCAGGTTCTCCAATCTAATGCACAAGACTCATGCAGATGCACTTGTGAAACATTAGAGTCATGATGAGAAAAAATGAATGTAGATGAATGGAGCAAGAATATTATTTCTGGTTTGCTAGAATTGTAATAGTTTTTAGATGATACACATAAAGATGTATATATATCCTTTATATAATTTCATCTAGACTCCATAATAGGTGTAAGACCAACCCATTATGATACCACTATTAATAATATAAGGAGATTGTTTAATGATTTAATTCATGTAACTAATAATAAATCTAAACATAGTATACAGAGATATATTAAACATATAGTAATAATATTATATTTTACTCCATGCATACTCATAGGTATAGATACAAATATATAAGCAAATCATTACCTATGAATATGGAGTCAACAACCCATGATTTTTTCCTAAAATTATGTGGTTATTAGACATGTTACAAATTATAATATATTATAAATATAGTTTGTGATATGTTAGACTAATAATATAACATAATCTTAAGTACTATTTAACTATATAGTAACTCATAAATAATTATGTGAGTAATATATTTTCCTAACACCTTGATGCATCCAATGAATCATGGGTCCTTGAATCATAATATAGAGTATTTTCCAAACATCCTCCAAATGTCATTATGGCCTCTCTAATAGGAAAGTGAAAAGTACTAGCCTCAAAATGCTAGTTCTCAACTAGCATTGAGAGGTAGGCCCTATCTACTCTTATGACTAGCATTTATACAACATCATATTCCAACCACCTATAGAAAGGTAAGGTCTACTCAATCCATAATCCCATTTTCCATAAGATGTATGATCCCTACCCCTAAGCTATCAACACTATGATCTACTCTTGCCAATCAAAATCATGTTAGCACATGTGTTCAACTTTATCTACCTAAACATTAACAATAATCTCATCAAGAGTAGTACCTCAACATCAAAACATAATTCTAATTACCTAAGACATAAACATTCATTACTCACATCAAACATAAACTTCCTCTAATTAATTCAATTTCACACTTTGGTAATTCTAATTATTTTGGTGATATTGCCATTTATAAGGGTGTCACTGCCATTTTTTGGGGTGTTCTCACTATTTATCTAGATGTTTAACCATTTTTGCATTAAAATCATTTCACATGGTCTTATCACCTTTTTATTGGGTGATATCACTGTTTCACATGTTATTATTACCATTATTTTATCTTTCACATCATTTAGGTGGATTCCACCCAAATCTATGTTTTTGCCATTTTGGCATTTCCCACTTTTTTGGTGATATCATTATTTTGGTCATGATATCACTGTTTTGGTCATGATATCAATGTTGCATAATATCATCATTTTCAAGGGTTTTGAAAATGGCATATTCACTAATTTACCAACTTCCACCTAGCATTAAATTCTATAAATGCAAAAAAAAACAAAAAACAAATGTACTTACTAAATGTCTACTCCTTGATGGTCATCTGTACTCATGGATCAGCTCACCAAGATGCCTGTGTCAAGGAATACATGTCATTTAACTCAAAATTCTCAAGTTTAAATCCAACGTATATAATTTCAAGAGGGGAGGGTAAAAATGAACCATTTTCACCCCCCATGGGTCATTTTATAGCTCAAAATTTGAATTTTTACCCCCTCCACCCCTCCCATTACATCATTATTCTTCCCTAGACATCTATTTATGGCTTATTTGTCTATTTTACATCCTATTTTCTTCTATTTTTCTCCATTTATTATCCTTTTCTTCTACAAAATATGTTAGTTTCTTCATTTTCAAGACTCATCCATCAAAATTATTTTTCATCCAATACCTCGAGGAGGCATCCCAAGCATTATTTTGGGCATCATTGTGAACTCATTTTTTTAAAATTAAATAAAAATCAAAAAAACATGAACACATCATCCTTCAATCATTATAAAATCATTTTATTGACTTTTTTATTCTTTGTTAAGTCTTTGCTTTGTTTATGTCTCGTAACACCCTTTCAAATAGTGTAAAAATGTAGACACTCCACTTTCATGTTAAAATTAAAAATCAAAATGACTTTCTATAATAATGTTAAAATTAAGTCAAAATTTATTAAAACACTAAAATTCATATACACACTTGAGTGCATATTCTGAAACACATTGGTACATCCTTGAATGGGGCAATGCATTGTTTTCAATCATCATCCACATTTAATTCATCCTGAGTCAAACTTTTGATTTTTAAGTGATGTTCTAAATCAATTAAATGGAAAAAATATTTTATTTTCAACATTGTATAAAACACATGAAATCAATCTAAGATTAATTAGCTAATTGAATCAAATTAAATGGCTAATCTCGCCCTAAGCATAAAATCCATATCTTTTTGGAATATCCACATTCAAATAAATATTTAAATCTAATTATGCTTCACATTATAACATCACTTGGAAAGTGGTTTATTAAACTTGATTAAATTTACCCAAAGGTCAAACCTTGAAAATAACAACATAAATGCAACCCATGCTCCATAAATGTAACCCATGCCTCAATCAATGCAAATTAAATCCAAAATATTAATAGCATAAACCCTCCAAAATGGACTGATCCTCAACCTAAAATCTTGATCATCATCTGATAGTTTAAAATAGTTTGATAAATATATAAATAGAAGGATTATTTACATTATAAACAAGTTTTTTTATGCAAACTTACTCTACCAAAAATTTGAGAAAATA